>AFBI03000001.1:920946-1362363 GCA_000230595.3 Edhazardia aedis USNM 41457 | reverse complement strand
ATATATATATATATATATATATATATATAAACATATTTTTTATCATAATAGTTTTATATGGTTTTTAAATTTTATTTTTATGTATAATACTGTGCGCTTGGTTTATTAATTATATTTAAGGTGATATTATCTACAGTATTTTTTTATGTATTAACACGGGAAAATATTTTAACTTGAAGAATTATTAGACTAAACATGCGTTTATGTGATACTATAAATCTAAAAAAAAATATTTTATTTTAATTATGCTTTTTTGGTTTAATTTTTTTTTATTTTTACATATTTCAACATTTTTGTGTGCAATATATTTTTTTTGTATTTTATGTTTTCAAAATGATATATATTATACTTTTATGATGATAAAATATAGTTGAAGTCCACATAATAAAATTTTAATGAATTAAATTCGAATTGAAGTAAAATAAAATATAAAAACAATATGGATTATATATATTTATGTGAAAATAATTTCTCATTGCTTATTTGTAAATTTTCTCTTAAAAAGATAAGATCTTCATGAGAATTCATCTTGTATTCTTTTCAAAATGTTAATAAAAGATTTGTGTGTATGTTGTAATATAAATTTTTTATATTTCTGCTTTATTCAGAACCAAACTTTTTTCCTATTTTTATATCGTTTAATCTGTATAGTTTTTATCATATATTTTTCTGATAAAATGAGCAGAGCGAAAGACCAAGAACGGTGACTACAAGAATATTGGAACCAAAAATCGTGAATTTTATGATCTTGATCAAAATGTAACTTAATTCTTTAAGTTTCTAATTACTATATAAATTAAACTATATATTAAATAATATGATTATGTATTAAAAATATTCGTGTTTCCATAAAAAACAGATTGCAAGAGCTCTAAAAATAAGATAAAACCTATAAGAAACATTTATCAAAGTAAAATCTGTATTTGAAAACTGAGAAAAAGGCTTTTTAAATTTATTTACTTCTGATATTATAAATTAAAAATTTTTACTTTAAAAGAAAACCACTGCAAATCTAACATAATAAATTCTAATTAAAAAATAAGTTTAATACATTATTTTACAATGATTATGTTATAAAATTCATAAATAAGATTTTAAATATGTATAAAAACAAATTTATTCATGATGAAAAACCATAAGTTTTGTATGGAATTGTTTTTAACCGAAAAAAAGAGAATTTTTTAGTAATATTTGAAGGGCTTTATGTATTCAAATTGCATAAAGGATGCATCAAATATAATTTATGACATTGATGAAAAAAATTGATGATAAGCAGAATTATATTGAGTTCAACTATACTCATTTTAGCAGTAATTTGTAATTTAAAGAGTATTTTATTGTTTTAACACATATTTTAATGTAATCTGTAATCTATTAATTTTTATTGTTTCTGTTTAGCGAATTGTTTACAAAAACATCACAATCTACACATATATTTTAGAAAAAATACATTTTTGATGAAGAACCTTACAGGTATGTATTTTACTATTTATATATCACAGCTAAATAAGAATGCATTGTTATATTTGCAAACATATAATAAATACAAAAAAATATTCTTTATAAATACTTGTGTTTTTACTAGACTCTATACTTTTTTCTTTTTTTATTTTTTACATCAAAAGAAACAATATAAATTTAATATTCCCTAAAAATTTATCTTTTAAAAATTAAAACTATTAATCTTGTATGATTTTGGTATTTTTTTTGTGTTATATTAGATATTTAGCTAAAAAAACATTATTTTCTCTGTAGTTTGTATGCTACATTATAAAAACAGAGCTTTTTTTGCTAAAAATATTTAATTTATAATAAGGAAATATTTTTGGTTTTATAGAAATTTCTCAATTTTTATTTTTTAATTTATTTTAGTAAATCTAGTTTCGTCAAGTATTTTGTATTATATTAAATTTCATATAAAGATCGCTTTTCTGCACGACAATATATGTTGTTACGATTCATCAATACAAAAAAGCATTTATTTACCAAAAAATCAAACAAAAAATTCAGATAATGAAATTTCTTAATTTTTTAAATATAGATTTTATGATAATCTTCTTTTTTAATACGTAATATCGACCGAAAATTTTAGAAAAATCTGTAGTTGAGCTGTGAAACATTTTTATACAAAAATAAATACCTTTGATATTTTATCAAAGTAATTTTCAGTGTATTTTTATGTTCTTATAAAAATTCGTATTATAGTTGTTGTAGTAGTTGAGTATAGTAGTAAATATATTTGTGGCACCCTCAGATATCTATTTATTTTTGTAATTTTTTTCAATAATAGAATTGGTTTTTCTTCTATTATTATATGTATAATCGTAGTTATTTGTGATTTCATTGGTTTTGAAATTGAAAGAATTGTTGTTGAACAGTTATTATTTACTGTTTTAGACAAGATTGCTTTTATATTTATAGCATAAATGTTTTATTGTATTTAATTTGTATTAAAACATCAAATTGTATTGAATTATATTAAATCCGTTCAAATATATTAAAACTGGTTCAATATTATTCTAGGAATAAATTACCATTTAGCGCAAAATAATACGGGTTTTCAGGGTAAAATGTATTTATACAACAATATGAAGCATCAAAATTTAAAATAAAATTGTTTATAAATTTTATTGGAAAATATGAGGTTTCATAATAAAGAAATTATTCAAAAAAATCAAAATTCTTATGCATAAAGTTACGTAGCCAAAAAATAAACGCAAAATATTAACAAAAATTTATGAATTTTGTAAAACATTCATTTTTCTTAAACTGATATCATCTGTTACATATCAACAATATCTATTATATTTTTTTATTTGATCATCATTAAAATACAATTATCTGAAGAATATATATGTATATATTACTATTAATTAGTGTATGGGGATATTTCTATATTTTTTCTGCTCAACGAGCTGATGATGGAAAATTTTTAACCTTTTCACTCATAATTAAAATAAAAATAATTTTTATAATCTATAAAATACTTTGAAAATAATTTGCATATTTATAAATTGCGGTATCAGAAGCAAACCGATTTGTTAGAAAAATAATTTTTAAGTATTGAAAAACTATTTAAATATTATTTTCTGGTCAAATTATATTTAAATGACTGTTTTTTTTAGTGATTATTATTATAAGAATTATACGGATTGTTCATTATTTAATTATTATTCTTTTAGTTTCAAAAAGTTTTTATGATTTAAGCATAACTAATTTTACAACACTTCCATAATTGATTTTTTTTCTATTCACTGATAAATATTGCAAAACATGCAAGAAACATGTCAAAACATGTTAAAACTAAGTTCACAAGATATCAAAAAACAAACCAAATATTGTAAGTAACAAAATAAAATTATTGGTTGCTTACGCAACATAAATCATTACATAAATTTTTCTACCTTTTAAAAAACTCGTTTGTTCGAAGATTATTTATTAATTATCTATGTAACATGAATTATGTACAAAATATTTTCATTTTTCTTTAATTTTTTATCTAAATGTTTTAATACAATAGTTAAATATTTGTTTTTTCAAATTTTTTAAAATTAAAAGTTGTGTATAAAGCTTTTTTTATTTTGAAATTTTTTTTATAGCAGAATAGTTATTTTTTTAAGAATTCATTTACATTTCCATCTTATTTTTTAAAAAAATAGCACAAAAACTTCTCTTTCTTTTTTACAGGATATGTATTAATGAAGTACAAATCTTTTAGAAGAAGAATATTATGTTTAAATAGAAATTTGTCATATTTTGTGTGAAGAATGCTGGGATATATATCATTTTTTTGGATTGACAATATCTTCTCTTTCAATTAAGATAAAAAGTTAGCAAATTAAGAAACTTTAGACTTTACGACACGGTTTAAAACTTGAAAACTATAAAAGGAGAAAATTTATAATAAGGAAATATGTTTAATCAATAATTTACTATAAAATTTTTCTTTCACTTGCGGATCAAAAAATTTTCATTAAATTGTAACCTCAATAATTCTTTCCATTGTTTTTTATTAAAATATGCAAAGAAAAATCAATAGCCCTTTCAAGCACCTAAAATAAACCAATGTATAGCCATTATTTTTTCAGTATTAGACCCAAAGTATTATAAATCTAAGTCTTTAAAGAAAATTCGACATGTTTTCTGTTAAAAATATAAATCTGTTCGGATGTTATTATTATCCAATTCAACACATTCAACATTTTTGTTATTCCTATATCAATATCTTTGCATTTTCCGCATTAGTCTTCATTAAAATGAAGTTTGATTAGTATTGTATATTAAATGAACTAGTAACTTCAATATATAATTTTATTGAAGATTTAAATTTTTATTTTTATAATAAAACAAAAAATCGATAAAAATTCGTATTTGTTATTCATGTTTTTACAATGCAAAAATAAACCTTCGAATTACAAATATTTCTTTAATACCTTAAGTGTATGAATCACAGAATTTCTAGATTTTTTCCTGATAATATCGCTTTCAAATATTTTTTTCATAGTATTATGAAATTTTTTTGTGAAAAAAAAGGCCATAATTCTGTTTTTACTAGGATATGAAAATATCAATGAATTTACTATTTTAATATAATTCGATGTACGTTTTTTGTATAATTTTTATTTCAAGCACATTTATATTAGATTTATAGCAATTATTAAAATTTTATTACATAATATAAAAAATTTATTTGCTAACTGGATATTTTGCTATGTAAAAAATATTTAAGGCAGCGTTTTTTTATGTATACACATACAAACTAATATTGCTATATTTTAGTTAGAATCAAACGAAAGGAAAATTTAAATAGCGATTTAAGAAAAATGCAAAAAGCATTAAATATCTACATCTGGATTTGTGGTCACTTTTTGAAATTTTATTTAAAAAATATATTATTCATACTGATCAATATAACAAAATACGATTTTCTTTATATGATACTAAAAAATAGCGCCATGAACTAATTTTTTTTGAGGTTTCTAAAATAAATAATGTTTTTTATATCAAAATTTTACTATAACTTGGTTCACATAATTCAAATATGTTTATAATCTAAACAAAAAGCAATTTATTCTTATTTGGCATTCTAAAGCGTAAAGCTAAATTTGAATACTAAAAATCTAATTAATTTTAACATAATTTAAAGCAAAGCACCATGTTTTAATAACTTTAGTTTTTTATCGGATTAAAGATATACTAAATTATATTATAAATTAAAACTTTAGTAGTGTTTGTTTAATATTTAAATTATAGACCATTCTATTGATTGCACTTTAAATATTGATTTACCTATTACTTTTACTTTACATTTTGTTGTTAGCGTCTTTACACCAAATATTTTTAGAAACATTTCCATTTTCCAAAAAATGGTAATTTTATTTCCATATATTTCTTTTATCAAGAAACTTTTTTTCACAATTACTCCTAAGTTTTTGTCGACTATCTAAAAAGTCATTATCTAATTATGTAAGCAGAAAAAATGAAATAACTAAAAATTTTCTAAACGCAAAAAATAGCTTTTCGATTTTTTTTTTGTGTTATGCTTCGTCATTTTTTTTTACCACACGGCAACCATTGAAAGATTATTTAGCGAGAGAAAAACAAAAAATTTGGTTAGAAGTAAAAAAGTAAACCAAAGTTTTGAGTTACCTATTTTTATTGTTATCTTGAATTTGTGTAATAGGCAGATCAAAACGATGGGAGACGAAAAAAAAATCAAGAAACATGTAATTTGACAGAAATTGTTTAGAGGGTTTTCATTTTCTGCAAACTCTTCATATAATTATAAACAAACTTAAATTATAGTTTTTTAGAGAAAAACTAGTTCTTTTTAAGTACTTCAAAAATATATTCGTTTTTTGTGAAACAGTTATATTGAATTTGTAGATTTATTTGAGAGTTACAACTAAAAAACATACACAAATTGCTTCATTATAAACTAGGACACATATTTATGTTCTTTAATCACAAAATTATAAAAATATTCTTATAAAATATTTTTTTATAGGTAATCACTCATACTCCTTATTTTAAGTGACATAAATCATCACTTTATTTTTTAGTTAGATTAAGCATCCAGAAACTAGAAGAATAACGATTAGAAATTTTAATGGATTACAAATTTTATATTTATATATTTTTTGTAGTTTTCTAGAACTAATCATTATTTTCAGTTTGTCAGTCTTATTAAATCAAGAAGTATGATCTTAAAACCTTTAAATTTAGATAAAAAAATCAAAGATCAAATAGAATTAAATGTGTAATTTCTAATATAAAGATTTTCTTTCTTCTCAACTTATTGAAAATGCTCTTGGAAAACATCAATTTAAATTTTATTTATCATCAAAATATGAAATTTAAATATTGCTCTAACAATACTTATTTTTATGTTATTTTTTAAAACATCTTACACTTTCTTCAAAAAAAGTTTATTTTAGTAAAAAAAAATTATCAGTATAATTTCCGATTTTTTTAATAGTTTATCTGTAGAGCTGAAAATCATCAAATATGAAAACAAAAGATATTTAAAGAAGAAATTTAACAGATTGAAAGAGATCTGTACTGCAAAGGTAGCTATTACATAGCGAGAATACCAATTCTTATTATAGTATTGTGTATTTTTCTATAGCAAGATTTTTCCATGTCTTATAAACTTTCTAATAATAAGCGTAAAGCTTTGTATAAAGAAAATAGTCAATTAAATTGCTTCATAAGAGCTAAAGCTATAATTATGGATAGTTTATGTTATCTATGCATAAAAAAAAGAAGGATTGGTGTCGCAAGTGATATAATAACTGGCGAAATCATCATCCAGTCAACACACTACGATTAAAAATAATTAATGAATGTTACTTTCAGCTAATTCTTTTTTACAATTGTATCTTGCCCATAGAAGTCCGCTGCGGAATGACGCAGTATTATTAATTGTAAAATATTAGAAACTACAATAAATAAATATAAACAGATCAAAAAGTTTTTTTAGAATTTGTAGACTAATATTTGTCTTTTTTACATCCTAGATTATACTTTCCGGTTTCAATTTTTTTATTATAATTACTATTTTGCAGCCTTTTATTGTTTTTTGTTTTTTTCTTCTGAGGTTTAGATGGAAAAACATAATCTATGGTTTTAAATTTATTACACTTGAATCTTTTATTCATATAACCATATAAATCAAGCAAATGCAGAGCAGCTTGCAGTATCATCCAGCAAATTCTTACCAACAACTGTTTTTAGCTGTTCATTCACAAATATCCCAATAAAATATTGCTGCAGCATCATATGTATAAATTTTTCGTGAAGAATAAATAATTTAAGAGCGTCAGTGTATAGATAAAAATTACAGTATATTTATCGAATTGAATATTAAATTTTTATGGATTTTATACACAATTACGGTTTTTAATCGATTTAGAATAGTGATTTAACGAATATTACTAAAAAGTTTTTTTGCATTATTACTTCTGAGCAACTTTTGAATATAGAAATAAAAGGAACATTATAGTAATGCTTTTATGAAACTTTTTTTCGTTAATTCAAGCAACAATAATCTACAGGACAACAAAGTAAATCGGTTTAAAATATTTATAGTTTAATGTGTATTCGTATAAAATACATAAATAAAAATACACTTTAAGAAGCATTCTGTCATTTAATAACCACAACTGCCACCAATACAAATGAAAAACAAAGAAAGGAAAGAAAGAGATAAAGGATTTGAATTTTTAAGATATAAAGAATTGATAAATTTCATATTGGAATATATTGTATTAGAAAAAAAAGGAATTTGTTTTATTTGCTCGTTAACCTTTTTAGGCTATCTCTAGATAACAGATAAAATTCAGTTTTGCTATTTTTAG
Source organism: Edhazardia aedis USNM 41457 (assembly GCA_000230595.3). NCBI lineage: Eukaryota > Fungi > Microsporidia > Culicosporidae > Edhazardia > Edhazardia aedis. The sequence goes on along the minus strand of AFBI03000001.1, from coordinate 1,354,504 downwards.
TCTTTTTTTTTTACTGTTTATCTGAAGCCTAGATAATAAAAAAAATAATGTGGTAAATTGGTTATGTTCATCTATAAAAGATGTATTTTTATTTATTAAATAAAAATAAAAATGAATAATAATAATTTTAATCTTTATAATAATTTTTATATAAAAAAAATCAATACTTAACTAGCCAAAGCAGTAGTTTATCTCTTCTTGTGAACTACTTTGACAACAAAATAATTTTTAGCGCTTGCCACAGAATACCATTCAATATTTTAAAAAATACTTTTATTGTTTCTCGATGGTAATCAGTAGTTCCATATTGGCTATATTCTATATTTTTCTTCTAAAATAACTCTAAATTATAGACTTCTTTTCTTATTTTACCACCATGAAATTATAAATAGCCTGGTCCCATATGCAAAATGAGCAGCAAATTACTAAATTATAGAAAAACACATAATGATATTAATAGTTAATACAAACCTTATTTATCACTTTTTTGAAATGTTCAATTAATAAACAATATTTTTCTAGTTTATTCCTTTATAATCTCATTACACACAACTCTAGTTTGTCACTTAGAGTGTACTGCACATAGAGATTTATAAAATTTTGTATTCAAAATTAGTTTACTGCAACATTATAACCGATTTCACTACCGAGTAACATTTTGCTTACACACATAATCTACTATACCAAAATAGTAACCATCATTGTATTATTTTTTGCGCAATCGTGAATTTCTAAAAATTTCATGATAAAGAAGATAAATAATAATTAAAACGAAAGAAGTTACAGAAAAAACGAAAATCAAAGTAAGTGTAAGATTTAATTACAATTACTAGTTAAAATCAAGATATTGAACAAGTGTAAATTCGTATTTATAACACCCTTTCCGTCTTCTCGTACACCGATAATATTTTTTTTTATTCTTATTGAAACTAAATTAATATTGCTATTTTATTCAATTGGCTTTTTAATTAATTATATATATTTGCTTCTTAAAATAATGGATATGATGATAAAAGATTGATATATCAAAATTAAGCAATTACTTTCTCTTAATTGTAGTTTAATTAATAGCAAATTATAAAAATATTTAGTTATTGTTTTAAACTTTAAATTATCATTTTGGTGAGTTTTCTTCGGTGGTTATTTTGAAAAATGTTAGTTTAAATTGTTTTTTACACCTACTTCATTTATTTTTCTATTTTTAATTTTGTTTCTGGATTAAATGTTAATCATATTCTTTAATTGAACAATAACAATAATACAATAAAAGATTAATTTGATGTTGGATATTTATATTTTGACACTTTGAATTTTTCATAATACTATTCTTACATTAATGCGATAAATAATTGTTATCAACCAGGTTTTCACAATAGTATTCAAATGCATAAAAAAATCCTTAATTGAACAATATACAACATTATAAAATTACAACATTCAAAATAATCAAACGTTCGCAGCCTAACTAAACAATATTATCATAAAAAAAAGATAAAAATTTTTTTCAATCAATTTATTATTTATTGATTATCAAAATTACAAAATAAAAATACAATCCACCAATTTTTGATCTTCTATTTTCTAAAGAAATCTGAAATTTCCATATCCTTCCTTTTCAATTCTTCTCTTTCCTTCCAGTTTTTATAGATTTTACCAACATTTTCCGCTAATACATCAATCGATAACGATTCATATATACTCAACATAATGTTTGACACAACTTTATAACTGTTAGGTGATGTTTTGTCTATTCTAATCTTATGTAGAATCCATGCACCGTTCACAAATGAATTATCTACTAAGTCTATTTTTTCTGCACTTGGATCATACCAAAACTCGCCTATTAGACCATCGTATCGTTCTGAGTTTTTTGAGATGAACTTAGCCGATATATTTTGAATATTTGCAGTGAATTTTTGTTTATCATCATATGTCAGATCATTTCTTACATCACTAAAAGTGTCATTTATATTTAAATCTTCTGTTTTACGCTTTTTAATAATGTGATCTAGATCCAATGTGTTTTTAACGCAATTTAATTGCGATTGAATGCCATCTTGTAGAATATTATCTGATATTTCCGGAAAACTTTGATTTTGTGGCAATTTAGTAGAATTCGAAGTATTTGCATTTTCATTCATTTTCTCTAAACACAATTTTTCGTCCATTTCAACACCTTCTTTATCAATAAAAATGTCATAAACCATCATTTCACTGCTTTTTGACCAGCATAAAAGCTCATACGTATATTTAGTGCCCGGAATTAGTTTTAATTTTAAATCAACTGTGTTTAATTCCGCGGGCTTCCATTTAAACAAAATATTGCATCTTCCTGGAACATAAGGCTCATCAACAGGTGTAAAAATCAATCCATCGTTTTTGTGTTTTTGCTGACTTGTCTGTTTGTAAATTTCGTAGCAATGATAGCTTTTGGACATTTTCTTGATCGTGATTCCCAAAACTTCCGGTTTTTCGATATATTCATTTACAAATTTCATTGCATATGTCAATCTTTGATTCAAACTTAAATTTCCAATATATTTGCCGTCAAAAATAACTGCATCATAAATTGCATACATCAAATATTTCCTATCATCATCCTTAATTTCAAATAATTCGCCATCAAAAAGTGTATGATTCAAGGTTCTGTCATTCTTGAATTTTATTGGATGTGCATAGAATTCATTTTTTCTGTCTAAAAAATACATATATTCTCTGTTTTCTGGTAAATAATTCAGCATCAACCTAACACCATCACTTTTTTCGCAGACATAGTAATCTCTTTTGTTGAGATCTTCAAAATTTTTTTTTAAAAGCGTGACTGGATGCGAGCCTGGAAATTCACATTCCTGCGTTGAATTAAATCTTCTTCCTATAGAATTGTATATTTTTGTGCATATTTGCGCGAGCATTTTGTCTCTCGCTATCTTTTTCTTAAGCTTCCAAAATATTTTGGAAATATCGAGTTCATTTTCCATGAATCAATGACTAGGGGTTGATCAAGTTTTTTATGAATTTCATTGCATTTAGAAAATTAAAGACAGAAAAACTACTTTGATACTGTGAATTGATTGAAGAATAGTTCACAACAATTAAATATCTTTATTTTTCTCATAAAATTAAATATTTTAATTAATATAGTTCAAAAAGTGTTGAAATGTCTTTTATAATATTCAACTGAATATTTTTGTATTGCTAAAATAGGTATATTTGTCATCCATTCTACTTTCTACGTGCTCCAATTTCAAGAACTACAATAAAATGGCTAGAATCAAAATATATTGGATTTTTTAAGCAGAACTTAAAACAAATAAAAAAACCATCACCAACATAACTGTTTTAAAAATTCAAAAAAATATTTAAAACCTATAGGATAATTTTGTCTCATAATTTTAATTAATTATATCTCATTATGTTAATACATATCCCATAATGTAAAAATATTTACTTTACTTATTGCTTATGCGTGAAAATTTATCTTGATAAAATTATAATTTCATTTTGTGAATAAATCACTCGATTTACCCATAGACAAGATTTATCTCTAAAATAAGGCCTAATTCAAAACAAATCTTTTTGAATGTATGTTTTGAAGGAATCCTTTTTTATTAGAGAAAAGGCATCCAGTTTTTACCAAATTTTATGGGACTTTTATGTTATTTGTTCATTCGAGATTGTATAATGCCTAAAGGCCATTAAATACTGTAGGAATACATTTTTATGGTGTTTTTGATACTTGGTTGGAACGATTAATTTTATTTGCCCTTACTTGATCTATTTCTATTGAGGTATAATATACAATATAAAACCTTCATTAAATATTCTAATAAAATAAATGTTTAGTTTGTAATAGAAATTAGTAATTATAATAAATAAAACAATATTAAACATTTTTTTACAATATAATTTCTAATATACGATATTTCCTTTTAGTGAACGTGATTATCAGAGAGATAACAAAAATCACAAAAAGGTATTTAAATTTAAAAAAAAATAAAAGAGAGAGAGAAAAAATGTTAAATAGATTTAGAAATAGTAATAGTAGTAGTAATATCAATAGTAACAGTAACAACATTAACAATATTAGTGATAAAAATAGGATAAAAGGTGATTATTTTAATGACTTTAAAAATAATAATTTAAATAAATATAATAGTAAGAAATTTTTTAGCGTTCTTGAATTTAATTTTAAATATAGTAATGTCCCAGTGTTACAGTACATCCATGTTTTCATATGTTGTTGTTTAAATTTCAAAAAAAGTTGTATGGAATTTTAGATGGTTAGTGTAATTGAGCTTCTATTTTTTAAAAAATTTCTAATTTCGGAAGAAGTAAGCTGGATTTTTTATAAAAAAAACCTTTTCTTTATATAAGTTGATTCATATATACAGTTATATCAAAATGTTTTTTATTATAAAATAAAAAATTTGTTTTGTTCACCCACAAATAATTCTTATAATTTTTTATATTTTACATTTATTAATATTTTATAATTTGGTTTTTGTCAACCAAAATAGGTTTTTTAAAAAAATAACTTTTACTCTTACTACGAATTACATCAATTTTTTTTATAAACCCTTCTAAAAATAAACTTAGAGCAAATAGAGGCATGATTCAGAAAAAACGATGTTAGTTTTTCATATATGTGATAAATTCTTTTTTATTTTAAAAAAATGATACTGTTTTAACTAATTAAATATTCTTTGTTGCAATCTTGTTCATCAAATGGTTTGGTTGTGTGGTGTAAATAAAAGTAATAAAATAATGAAGTGTTAATTGTTGGAATCCAAGACTTTTTAGGGTTTATTTTTTTTATTCTTTATTTCCACGTTAAAAAATATATCGTCTCGCTTTCTTGGACAACTTTCAATAAAAATGTTTGATTTTAATGTCTCCTAAATAAACTAGTTAATATATTGACTTTTTAGAATTGTCTTAACAAATTTATTTTTTAACATAAATTCGTCTCTTTAAATTTATTTCACTTTTGATATAATTCAAATGTCAAATAACATTGTTTCAATAACCAAGGATAAACATTAATATTATTGTTCAATTCATTATTCTTATGATCATTTTTTTATTACATGTTGTTTGTTTATGACATAAAATGAAATGATCAATGTAAGAAAAAGGGTTTGATTAATGGACAATTTTAAAGATAATATTTATTGATTTAAATATATCATTTTGTTAAAAAGTAAAAAGATGTGTAACTAGTTTATAAGGTTTAAAATATCTTTATGAAACAATGAAATATATATTTAGATAGTTTTGCTACAGAAAGGTTATAAAAGAACCTTTATGATATAATTTATTGCATGAAAATGAAATCTAGTTATCTTTAAATCGACAAGGTAGCAGGAAGGCGGAAAATCACAACCTAAAATTTACTAACTTCTAGAACCTATTGCATTCTTTCTATCTGTCATCCAAGATCAATAAAGAATCCTTCTTTTTGAGAAACCTTTAAGGGAAAACTGTGAAACTCTTTTCAGTATACGAGATGTTTGCTTTTTGTGTAAATATTGGATTTAACTGCCTAAATAGATTTCGTTCTATTTATTTATTATAACTAAAAAGATGCATATAATTAAATCTACCGATTTACATGTTAGGAATAAAAAAAATTATACTATCTTGACAATGTTTTTTATATTTTCTTTACGAAAAAAGTTATAAATGATAAAATATCGTCGAATATATTGTATATTTATTAGTTGATTTGTTATTATCTTAAATTTTTATTGCTTTTAATTACCTTTTTTTTAACATTTCTATAATATCGTTTAGTATTTATCAAAAAAAATTCACGATGTAGAATCATAAATATTTTTAGACGCAAAAAGTAAAATGTAATACACTTAAATGATAATTACTGACCATTTTGTTTAGTTCGTATTAAATCTCAAAATTATCGAATCTTGAAAATTGATATTAAAATTGGGTTTTTAAATAGTTGTTTTAATATTATACAATTTTAATGAATAATTTTTATTGATAGTCTATTTGACTATATTTCGAAAATAAGAACAAAAATTGTATTTTAATTAAAAAATATGGTCACAGGTGAAGACTGAAAACCTTAAATACCTCTGTAAAAATATAGATCGAGTTTAGAATGCCTTCTTATATTTCTGAATCAAAAAAATTAAAATGGAAGTGCAGGTCAGCTGTTTGTCCCAGATCATCCAACTTTTGCAAAAATAGAAAAAAGACTGTTTTTATTTCACAAAGTATTTTACCATTAGAGACGATTGAAAAATCTATGTATACTGACAAACATCGGTTATTTAGATTTTAACAAAGTATTACAAACACTTCTCCTTCAAAACTGTGTGTAAATTTAAAATTAGAACGTTTTTTATTATGTATAAAATTTAAATTAATGCTAGTTTCTAGGCAATCATATAAAGCATTTTCTCTTAAATATTACTTGTGCAATAAAAACAAAAATTTGCGAAAAAAACAACAAAAATTATCTTGATTAAATTCAGCATATATTTATCTCAATACTCTAGCAGTGATTTCTTGTATTTTTTATAGTTAAAATTCTGGTGTATATCAAAAGCAACATGATAGCTTCTGCAGAACTGTATTTTACTATATTATTGATTTTATAAAAATAATTTAATCATACGCATATAGTTTAGATTTTATAAATATAATTATTCATTCTATGTGGGACTTCTCATCCTTCCTTGGGCTTATAATGTCAAAAGAATAAGGGTTGAAAATTTCATTAAAATTATCTTTGAAGGTCAAATCATTTATTGATGCTTTTAATCGTTCTTTTTCTATTTTTTTTTGTATTATAATTTTTTTATCTTCGTAACATAAAATGATGTTAGATTTATAAAAAAAATTTGAATCTAAAAATTAAAAACAAGACGAAGCTGAGATGCTAATTAATTTACATAATTGAAGGAAATTAAGAGAAAATTGCAAATATTTGTTGCTTTTGAAGTAGAAAAAGATATTGTTACCACTTCATATCTTATTTACTTTTAAAATATTTTAGCGCGTTACGTATATTGTTGATAATGATCATTATATAAAAGTATCATTTTTATAGCAGAAAAAATATTTATTTATTTACAATTGTATTTTATAGATTTAGTTTTTTTCGTTTTCATTTGGAAATTCTGGTTTTACATATAATATGTTTTTAAGTATAAACATATAATTTTAGTATTTATTTAGCAGATAAAGATTTTTTTCGTAACAAATTTTCGATTTTAAGTTGTTATTAATTAAAAGCATATCACAATTTGATCAAATAACATTTTTTATTTGCGCATAATAAGAAATAAAGACACCAATAAATAGTCAATTCATGGAAAAATTTTGAGATGAACAAATATATCTATTTTATTTTATATTCTTCAACACTAAAAATCAGTGCACTGGTTTGATAAATTCTAAGAGAAATGATATTTATTCCAAAGATGCAATGCTAATTTTACTTTCATACCTGTTTATAGAATTACACACAAATATTTTACGTTCAAATAGGTGAATAATTATTTTTATAAGTATAGTGATAATTGAGAAAGAATATTTAAACAGCACTAACTTTTTAGTTTTTAAACGCCTTCTATCGTTTAATGAAGTGAATATGATGTTTTAGATACCTATTTATGTTTTTTTAATTTAGATAAAATCAAAACAAATTTATAAATTATTAATAATATAAAAAATGAACACAAATATTATAATTTTATGTCTATTTGATGTGACATAAAATTAGAAATCATAACAATCTGATTACTTAAATTCCTATTGAAGCACTTTTTGTTAATAGGTATAAACAAATATAAAAACTGATTAAAAAAAAGTGTTTTATTGTTTTGAACAAAATTTCATAAGCAATTTTTTTTATTTGTATTATAATAAGATATCAAAAAATTTTGGTATCAATATAGATTAAGATAGTGGTGACAAATAAATGTATGTGTTCTTAAAAAATAAATTTTTTTGGTATCGTCCATATTTATATGTCAACTTTTTCTTCAATAAATCAGAAATCGAAATAAATATTTATTAATATCGTTTCAACTGAAATTAGACTTGACCTTATGTGTGAGAAATTTCAGTGATTCTCGCTTTATAAAGTGAAAAATGTACAAAAAAAGATTTGTTGTTATTCTAAATGCTCTATTTCAATTTAGAAAATACAATATTGGCAAAGCTGATATTTCTTATTATTAATTGGTGTAAACAGAAAATTCAAATATACTGCTTTAGATAAAGCCAACGGTCATATATTTTATTCTCACTTTTGTCAATTATACTCATTTGAATATACAAAATTTAAAAATTTTTAGTTAAGATCATTTAATAACCCGAATTGAGTTGTTTTTTTTGGTAAAAATTTTTTTTTCATATAGATATGCATACGTTAAAAATAATATTAAATTTTAAAATCAACAGAAAAATATCACAAATAGATAGGTAATTATTGTTAATTAAATAATTATAAGGATGCTTCTTTGAGGTATGCTCTTCTCACTGGGATTCTTTCGTATTTTTCTACCTATTGCTACTTTAATAAGGGTCTTAAAACTTGTTAATTCATATTTTATTTTTTCATAATTATCTTTATTCTGAAATTCTTTTCAAGATTTTTCTTTTTATCAAAGCAATGATTGTTCAAATTGAAACCTTCAGAATTGTGGTCTATAAAGACGTTAGTATCACAATGCATTTTTCTAGTATTTTCGGCATTTATTTTGTGGTAAATAATTATTGTTTCCGAAATATGTGAAAGCACAGCTCATAATAAAAAAAATTATGGCTTAGAAGGTAATAATTTTTCATTAAATAACAAAAAAAGATGATATAAAAATAAACTCGAAACAATTTAACCGATAACTTTTGATTTTTTTTCGTTCAAAATGTATTTTAGATGTAAAATTCAAGATTCAAATACTTTAATGTTTAAATAATAAACAAGATTATATACTTGAATTAGCTGTAGTGCTTCAAATAGCAAAAATGTATTTGCCATAAGCTGCATTGATATATTGTTTTTTATTGTTAATTAGTTTAAATATTCAGATGTAAATTAAGTTTCTTTGTTTGTGGAAGTATCAAGATTTTAAATAAAGAGCACGAAATTATGCTATTACATGAGGAAATTATGACTAACATTTTTCGTGTCTCTGTTAGTTTTTAATAGATGAATTGTACAAAATCACATATTTCAAGCATCAAAGGGATAAATCAATACAAATATACATATATAGGTTGCAGATTGAAACTTTAAAAAATATTTAAAATATTAGTATTGATTTTTTTACATAAAATATATGCAATAATATTTATTTCTATTTTTCTATTTTATTAAACATATAATATGATGAATTATGAATTTTAAAAAATATCATAGAAAATTCTAAGTGCATTAATTACATCCAATGGAGTTTTTGCGGTTTTTTATGAAAATTTTATGTGAACAATACAAATATATTTTAGGCAATAAAATCGGAAATTTTAATAATATTTAGAATGTAATAATTTAATAAAAAACTCAAGATAATGCCAATTATGCTATAAAAAAATCTATTGAAAAACACTTAAAAAATTTTTATTATAGCGAGAAACAAAAACATACTGTTTGATTTATACATTCAATTGATTTTTTTGGTTGTTAATTTATGAAATTAAAAATATAAATCGGTGTAAATGATTATGCAGTATCATGTAAATGAACAAGGAAAACACACAAAAATTTTATGAAAATAAATCTTGATTTATAATACTTGATATAAAATATTCAAAAATGCCATAAACAGCTATAGATATAAGAATTAGTCCCTTATAATCATTTAAACTTTTTAAAATGTTTGTGATGATATTTAGATTTACTCGAAATTTTTTAGGATGATTCTTTTATATTTGAGATATCAATTTATGTAAAAACTGATATTTGCTCTACATTAAACCTAGCCAATCACTAATAAATAACAGATGATATATATTACATATTTTTATCTTTATAGTAAGTTTTTATTAAAATCAACCCATGAAGGTTTTTTCGAAATTTGAACATAATTTAAATGTTGTAAAAAAAGGTTGGATTTGAATTTACAAATAAATTTGCTACAAATTATATTCTTCTTGAACAAACACACGAAAAAAAAGAGCATTTAAAGTAAAAAATGTAATAATATAAGCATTATCTGTATTATATTATATAAAAAGAATTTTTAGATTTTGTTAATATTTAAAAATATACAAATATTCTAAAAATTCTGAATTTGTATTTAGTGTATTTAAATAAGCTAGAATATATTATTCTTGAAAAAATGCATAATTTTTTATTGAATATATATATATGAATTTTTAACGTATTTGTATCATCATTATAATTAATTTGAAAGCATATTAGTGTATTAAAAAAATCGATATTGTGTATTTGAAAATAAAAAACTAATGATTATCTATATAAATAAGTCAAAATAGCTATTTGAATCACTCTGTTCCTAAAAATATGATTGTAAGTTTCTAAATTTTAGTTGCATATTTTAGTAAAATTTCTCTTTTAAAAAAATTTTCGACTTTAATATTTTCGCGCACTGATTTTGTTTTATAGAAACGTGCAAGCAAGAAATTTTGATTATATAAAATTGTTTTATTTGTGTAATTTGAATTCATTTTTTTATTTATTTATGAATATAACAAACTTAATCAAAACAAAAATTGAATAACTATTCTGTTGCATTATTACAAGTGCATAAAACTTATTAATATGACTTTTATGTATGTTTAACTTTCTAATATTCAAAATCTTCTAAAAAAAATAATTGACGTACATGATAAAAAATGAAAACGTTATAATTCAAATAATGATAAGTAAAAGATGCAAACAAAATATAATCAAGACAAATTTTCTATTCAATTTATTCTGCAATGATTATCTATTCTTTAAAAAAGTGCATATTTTAATTGATATTTTAGGTTGTGAAGTAGATACAAAATCTTATTTTGACTTTTCCATGTATAAATTACACTTGTTGTTTATTATAAAGTATTATTCTAAAACTTGATTTATAAGATTTGATGTGTTTGTTTGTGACATTATTATACTATATTTGTGTTAGTATTATGCAATATGCGCTGAAAAACATTTGTTAAAAATCACATTTACGAATATTTTTTAGATTGTAAAATCTATGGTGAAAAAAATAATTACATGAAAAGGTTTTATAGTATTAGTAAACAAATATAAACTTGTTATACTTCTGCAAAACCTGTAAATTACATTTCACTAGAATAAAAAATAGTTGAAAAGGGGATAAAAATGTGCTATTAAAATAACTTATGTGTTTTTTAAATCATTAACAACTATTCATTTTAATAAATTTTCTATGATACCTAACTAAAAGACGTTTTTAGCATGTTTTATGAACTTACTTTTAATAATTATTATATATGGTAAACATAAAAATACTAATATCATTTACATTAATTAGTAATTTTTATATTTTTAATTTACAATTTGCATGTATTATAACTAAAAAAGCTAAAATCTAAATCAATATTAATGAAACAAACGATGTAACATATAATATATGTTTAATAAAAAAATGATATTTAGTTTTATAATTTACCTTTTTTCATAGGTATATTAGTACTTTCCAGCAATGGATGCATATTGTATTCCTATTTGGGTTTTTTATATTAAAATATCTTTAAACAACTATATTTATCTTTGATTTGTTTAATTGGTGTTTTCGGCATGTTTGTCAATCTAGACAAAGACCTTAACATCCTTTTTTAACGTTTTTTTATCATAGAATGCTCGTCATAAAGCATAAATATAAATTAAATGAATTTTATTTTCATAAAATGATAAGCGAATTTTTGATGTCAAAAATTTTCAGACAAACAATTAATTTGAAGCTAAACTTTTTTTTATAAAATTACAATATATATTTTTTGTTTGTATAGTTATATTTGATGATATTAACAATTTTCTTGTATAAGAACATAGACACTCGATATATTGTAATTCAATTAATCGGTTACGAATATTTTTAGTAATTTTTTTTGTGTTACTGTTGTATTTAAAGAAATTAGAAAAATAAGAAAGTAGATTATGTTATATAATTGTCACAGGCAACAAATGAAGCCTTTGACATTTGTAATTAAAATATATTCCAGATTAATTTTATATTTTTGAATAGTAGATTTTAAGATTAATAATTAAAACAAATTAAATCATTTAATCTTAAATGAAAATAAACATTAAAGAATTAATAAGAATTTATTTAAATTAAAACATTTGATTTAGATGAAATATTTTTATTTGTGATAGTTTATTCACTCTATCAAAATAAAATATATAAAGGATGTGACTTCAATAATAATGAAGAGTTTTAAAAACACTTTTTATAATTCTCTGAATAAATTTGAATATTGTGAAAATTCCAATTCTATTTATATTCAGATTATGTTATATAATTTTCGAACAATTTTAATAAACAAAGACTTTAAATAGTTTTAAAACCGAGTTTTAGACCAATCAACATTTGATAATTTTTACTAAAATGTCAAACTTCATCTTTTACTAAATTTTAAGATGCAACCAACGATATTTTATAATTTATTTTATTGATTTAATTTGCCAATATCAAACAAATAAAAATTTTCAGGATAAATGTCAAAATATTTGGCATGATAAAAATAGGATAGTTATGTATCAATTAGTTTTTTGCATTTAAAATATTGATATACAACAGTTACAGATAACATTATGTATTGCTGTTGAGTTTTATATAAATATACATTTTTATGATTTATGTTAATTTTAATCAACTCTTTAGCTAAATAAAGTACAATTTTTTTTGTAAATTGCAAAATTTATCAAATACTGCTATCGCGAGTGTTTAGCAATAACGACAAAGGGAAATATATTTGAAGGCGAGTATACAAAAAAGAAAACAATAAAATCAAATTTACAGAATAAAAATTTTGATTTTAATTTTTTCTTTTTGTTTTTATATTGTAGCGGAATCTAGGAATTCGACCTTGAGAAAAGTAATTTTCAAGAATGGATTGATGATGCGAGTGATACTCGGCTTTTATCTTTCCATGGTCGGGTCTCCTTAGTTCCATGTTGGAAAAACTGCTATGATAAAAATTCTTAAAGTCTTTTGGGTTGTTATTCATATTTATACTTTTATTTATAAACCCGTTGGGGGTAATTAATAATTATGAATTTATAGCAATATTTTTCTTAGAAAAGAAACATTGCTTAATCACAACTTCAATTCTTCATTAAATGTTTGTGCCATTGAAAATGACACAATATATATAAGATTTATTGTATTTATCTTTTTTATTTTCATCTTTTGTCTGCTTCTTTTCCTTCTTGACTAATTTAAATGTATTTTTTGTGTTATCAAGTAGAATATGTAATAGGAAACAAAAACTCTTTTTATGTTAGAATAAGCTCGGTATGTGTTAATATGTGTCCTTTTTGAAATAAATATAGATAGAAAATTAATATTAAAAACCCCCAAAAAATTATAGCCTTTAAAAAGCTCGAAGGAAATTCTCCGCTAGATAAATAATTTTAGTAATATTATATAGTAGTAAATCTATAAAAAGTAGTGATATAAAACAAGTTGGTTTTAGATTTAAAAAAAAGTATGGGGTCTTATAACACATATTATAAATGATAAAAGTTGCATTAAAGGTTTTTTTTGACTAGATTCGCGCAAAATTTATGTGAAAATACAAAAAATATAAGTCTACTTTTATTTTATAAATTATATTGATTTGTTTATTTTTTGAGCTAATCGATATTTTTTTACCCTTTCTTGCTTTTTTTGCAAACCTATGTTGGTTTTTTTTATTCATTATCATTAAATGTAAAAACATTCTTAGGTTGACTTCATCAGTAAAAGTAAAAAATCAAATCAAAATAAAAGTCGGTAAGAAAAAGAAATTGAGATATCGATATGCAATATTCGAAAACCTTCAGCACACAATTAGAAGTTCGTAAGTCAAATATATATTAAACTTTGATAAGATATATATTTTTAGGTTATTTTATATCAGATAATTCATTTTAATTGCAGAATGTTGTGAAAACAGCAGAACAGAGTTTTTTTTTCATGATTTAACTTTCATAAATACCACTACATAGTTAAAAAAATTAAAAGAAGTTCATACAAAATAATAATTCTATATAAACTTTTATTTTTCAATATTTATAATTATGAATATTAATTTTTAAATAAAAATTACTTTTATATATTGTGTGATCGAATAAGAATTCACTAGTTCAATGTATTTTTAAGATTTTAATAGCTAAACATTATAAGTTTTTCTAATTAGAGATATTTTATTTATTTTTTCATAGAACAGAAAAAAAATCTTGTTATTGCTTTAAAGTGCATTTTTTTATTTGAAAAACTCTTATTAAATAATTCTAATTATTCTTTTATTCCTATTCAAATTTAGATATTTTTGCAATTAATACACCTTCCAAGATGAAAGCTGAGGAGCTAACAAAACTATTCCTAGACTACTTTACCAGTAGAAACCATTTAGAAAAACCGAGTTCGAGCGTTGTGCCGCACGACGATGATACACTTTTATTTGTAAACAGTGGTATGGTTCAATTTAAGAAGAACTTTTGTTTGACGAAAAACGAGCTTCAAAAAATTGATAAGGAGGTGTGCACGGTTCAGCATTGCATTCGTGCAGGCGGAAAGCACAACGACCTTGATGATGTTGGAAAGGACGGCTACCATCACACGTATTTCCAGATGTTAGGAAACTGGAGTTTTGGTAGCTATTTCAAAAGAGAAGCAATATACTTTGCATATGATTTTTTAGTAAATATTCTGAAATTGGATAAAAAACGGCTGTATGTGACAGTTTTTGATAGCAGCTGTGATTCTACAAAAAGTTTGAATTTCGTTGATTTAGAAACTGAAAGCATTTGGAAAAATTATTTTGGAGAAGACAGAATTTTGAGATTTGGAAGCAAAGACAATTTTTGGGAAATGGGAGATTCAGGGCCGTGTGGGCCGTGCACGGAAATTCACTACGATCAGCGGGAAAACGTGTGTGAGGGCGGTGTGAATGGCGCTGATTTGGTTAACAAGGACCATCCTGAAGTTATTGAAATATGGAATGTGGTTTTTATCGAGTATTATAGGAATGAAAGCGGCGATTTGACTACGTTGCCTGTGAAAAGTGTCGACACGGGAATGGGTCTTGAAAGGGTGCTTAGAATCGTTAATAATGTCAGGAGTAATTATTTAACATCCGGTTTTATGGATTTGATTCAAGATATTATTATAAAAAGCACATATAATCAAAATAAAGGTAGAGACACGTTGAAGAATATTGGAAGTAAAGATTCCGATTTGAATAGAAATATCGAGAAAATGTCTATTAGTGAATCAAAAAACAAAAAAAGTAGTTCAGCAGTAAATGATTCTACTGAAAACAAGGAATTAAGTAGAATAATCAAATCAGATTCAGTAAATGTTTGTATAAACGCGGAAATCGATAGTAAATTGTATTCTAATGATATAGTAAGTTTTGCTACATGCGATCACGAAAATGCAAACACACCAGAGAATCTTATTTATTATGATTGTTACAACAAAAACTGCAAGAACTTTCATTATAGCATGTCATGTCGTGTTTTAGCAGACCACGCACGTGCACTTGCAATTTGCATTTTTTACGACTGCGAATTCAGCTCAATCGGCAGAGGATATGTTATTAGAAGAATTTTAAGACGTGCGATCAGATTTTGCAACGAAATCGGCATAATAAACAAATTTCATTTGATTGTCAAGAAAGCTTCTGAAACTCTTGGTATTAACGTTTATGAAAAGTTGTATTTGATTGAAAACGAAGAGAAGTTATTTTTGAAAACATTAGAAAATGGCAAAAAAATGTTTAACACGCTAATTTCTCAACACCAAAATGTAAATAAGAAAAACAAAATCAATGATAATTGTGAAAACAAAAAAATAAATGGCCAAAGGAACGGTATTGACAATATTTATGCATCAAATACTGATAATGATAACAATGTTTCTGATATCGGTGAAAAAAAAATTATAAGTGGAAAAGATGCATTTGTGTTGTATGACACTTATGGATTTCCCATAGATTTGACGCTTTTGATGGCTGAAGAAAAAGGATTCACCGTTGATATCGATGAATTTAATAAAATACAAGCAATTTACAAAATCAAAAGCAAAAAGGCAAAATCCAAAGATCTTGTTTTTGACATGAATTGTATCAAACACATTTCAAAATTTGAAACAACACAGGATGATTTGAAATATACTGCACATCATTCGGCTGCTGATGTTTTATGCGTTTTTAAAAACAACAATGTAATTTATGAATACAATGTTGGCAATAATCACGAAAATTCAGTTAGAAATTTTGTTGATAATGTGACTAAATGCGGAGATCTAGCAAAAGATGATTTTGACATAGTAAAACAATTTTTTCCTGGCACTGAAAATATAGAATCTTATCGATCAAAAATTCAAGAAGAAACATTTATTGAAGATAAAGAGGATGTTTACGCTATTCTGCTTGATCAGACGTGTTTCTACGCAGAAAGCGGTGGGCAAATCGGAGATAGCGGCTCTTTAGTTTTATTCAACAAAAACAGTTTCGCAGGCAAAAGCATGAATAGCACAAGAAATAACCCTAATGTCGGAATAAGATTCGATGTTTTCGATACACAAAAATACAATGGATATGTCATCCACTTCTGCAGATTACCACGAAAAACCAATTTAGATGTGTATATGCCCACATATAAAAATAAAAACACACTCAAAGCATGTGTACATATAGATCAAGAAAGAAGAGAAAAAATTAAATTAAATCACACAGCTACTCACATTTTAAATACTGTTTTACGAAATGTACTCAAAGACTCAAAGGTTAAAGTTGAGCAGAGAGGTAGCCTCGTTACAGATACAAAGCTGCGATTCGACTTCTCATCAACAAACATAACTTTAAAGCAAATAAAAGAAATTGAAGATCAATGCAATAGTATAATTGAAAACTCTCGGATTGTTAAAACAGAACACGTCAATTTAAATGATTTTTTGTGTGAATCTAAAAAAGAGAATACGAATTTGATATACCTACCTGGTGAAAAGTATCCTGAAAAAATTAGAGTTGTGTCAATAGAAGGAATAAGCTCAGAACCATGCGGCGGCACACATGCAACACACACTTCTTTAATAAGAAAAATGAGAATTATCAGTGAAACAAGTATATCCGCAAATACTCGTAGAATTGTTGCTGTTACAAATGATGAAGCTTTTGCTGCCGAGGAAAATGCACGAAAAAATAATTTAGACGCTGATATTCCACTCTTAGAAAGACATAGAATAATCAATGAACAGAAAGAAATCAATAAACAAGCATTAAAATCACATAAAATTTTGTTAAAAAAATATGAAACACAAATAAAATCCCTAATATCACTAATTTTAGATGACAAAATTGGTGAATATTCGTCAAATCACTTTCCAAAAAAACAACCGACTGATCAATTTGAAAAATTAAATCCCATTGAAGAATTGCAATTCTTATACTTTGGTCAACAAATATTTTCAAACTATCAATCCAGAGAAATCTCGCATTTCATTGCGTTTTTAATTAATTTAAACAAGAAAAACAATCAAGCACTTTCTAATATAGTATTCTTCTTCGTCTCACTAAATAATAAAAAAACAATAACCAAAGATTTGAATACCCTCGCAGTCAATTTTGATAATTCAAAAATCAACGGATGTGTTATTTCTATATTGGATACTACAGTTTTCTATTCTTTTAAAGGTAAGTCTGCAACTTTAGTTGCTCAGATTCTTACATCAAATTTGAAAGATGCTTCATTTGGTGGTGTTGTCGGTACAGCTACAGGGTATGGTACCTTTGAATAAATATAAGGTTTGTCTGGTTCTAATATATTCACATATTTCATTTAACTTTTTATTTATGAATTTTTAAATTTTGTACATTTTTTCGATTCACTATCTAAGTATTTTTCGTTATTAATAAATAAATGCAACTTCTGAATAGCCCTATTTTAAGTTTTATTCTATAGTCCATCATAACATTGAAAATAGAAAATGTGTGAATTCGACATTAATCTAAAAGATCGCTGATATTCTTTTTAAAATACACATTAAATGCAAATTTGTCGATATACATGAAAAGATCACTTAGATTTTAAGCAAGTACCGATATTTTAGTATAAACAGTTTTTGCAAAAATATATATTGTATTATCCGGTTAACTTAATTATCAAATTTGAATAAAAACATATTTTGTACGATATAGTTTAACTAACCAAAAACCTAAAATTCGCAGAAATGATAATTTTTATTTTGAACAAACAAAAAAAACATGAAATCACAATGGAAAGATATTTTTTAAAAAAAATTGTAAAAGAAGAGGAAACAAATACCCACAAGATTAAAATATGAAGTGGAATTTAAAAAAACATGCAAGAAAATTAAATTAAAATACGAAGCATATATTCTTCTTACCTAATGGTTTTTATCTAACATTTAACAAATATATTTACATGAAATCGATATTTTTTAAATTTATAAAAACAATAAATGTTTTAATGCCGCTTATAATGAAAACATAGAATTATTCAATCTTCAAAATATTTTTTAACTAATTTAATATATATATAAATTAATATAAAAATATAAAATTTTAAAATACTTTCTCTTATGTTAAAACCTTAATTTAATAAGATTCACAATACAAAATAAACAACGAAAATAAAATTTTTCTTAAATCATTCTGCGATATAAACTTTATATTATTAATATTCAAGTTGTCTATGTTCAACTCACTTATATTATTGTAATTTTTTCGCTTTTTTGTTATTAAATATGTTGATAAATATATTTGCGTTAAAATAAATGTATAGGTTTTAAAAATCACAATTTACTTGTTTTTTTTATCACTAAATAAAGTAAAATATCATATTTTATTTTAAATCTTATTATACTCATTAAATCATGCGATCAATAATAGAATCGGTACTGTTGAGTATCACTGGGATGCTCTTGATAAGACTTTTGAAAATCAAATATTTTATATTCAAAAAAGATGTATTTTATAAAAAGCAAATAAAAGCTACCTTTTAAAAAAGATTGTTTCATTTGTTTTAATTGTTTATTTAGGAAAAATAAATTGTTTAACTTGATATGTTATAATCTTTAGTGAAAGATTGAATGCCAATCACCTTGATTGACAGATCTCTATTAAAATTCATGAATAATTAGATTTTGGTGAAAAATAAGAATAAAAAATTAATTAAACAGTGTACGGCATTGTTTTCCAACAGATAGTTTATATAATTTATCGTTTAATTATAGGAAAATTGGCATTTGTGGTATTGTTTGTAAAATTTTTGTGTGTTTTTCTTATGTGAATTAAAAAATGTTTTACGAATAATAAATAAATGCTTTTTTAAAATTTTTGTGCTACAATCATGTTTTTAGGGTGAACACAGCACAAATTTGATGTTTAAAATGTGTTTTAATAATGTAATGCAACAATTCGGTCTTGTAATAGGTAAATACTTTTTAATTGGTATAGTTGTAATTTAAAGATTAATCGTAAAACATATTTTTTTTATTATCTTGTGAACCTGTAAACTCAAAAATTTTGTGAATTAGATTTTATGTTGAATTATATCAATGTTGGTTTTGATTTAGATCAAAACAAAACAAATCCATAAATTGGAAGCAATACTAAAAAATGAACACAAATGTTATAATTTAATAATGAGTTGTTGTTATACAATACTTTTGATCGTTAAAGTGTTGTTGATTGGTATTTTTTAAAAAAATATATATTACATCAATGATTTTATTTTCTTTTCGATATATTCTTCTAATTTCTTTATTTTCTTACGATTGGATAAATTCTAGTCTGGTCATCTTTGCATTTATTAAATTTCAATATTTGACGTTTTCGATGTTTTGAGTACTAACTGGTTTTTTTATTTGCTCTTTTATATACATAAATCAGATCGATTGGCTTATTTTGTAACTTATATTAATTTACAATAGAAAGATTATAACAAACTTAAGATTACATTTTGATCATGTTTGATTAAATGATGATTGGTTTTTATTGATAGGAAAAATCTTAAACAGCTTAAATGACATAAAAATATGTATGTTTAAAATAGCTTTTTACATTTCTGATTCTTCAAGTGGTAATATAAAGGGAAGTTTAGTTGGCAGACCCCGAACATCTGATTTTTCAAACACCAAAATAGTCGTATAATCACTTTCACAATTTGTAGTTTAAAGTTCTAGCTATAAGATTATAAAAATTGTAAAAAATCAGAGCCCCAATAACTTAAAACTTTAAAATCTCAAACTATATGTATTTTTCAAAAACACGTTTTTAATAATTATATAATGCGTTAATTGATTTGAAATTTTCTACTAAGCAAAAGAATTGCATGGTCAGATGTTTTAAGACTTTTTATACATTTATTTCAATTTTATAATAAATAAAATTAAAAAAAAAGCCAGCTATGTTTTTGTTTATTTTCAATTTCAACCATTTTATACACAAAATGGAACTTATATTTTGTAGATTTCAACATTTTTTCTACCATCATTTTTTAAAAGACTACAAAAAGTACATAATTAATTATGCATAAAAGAATTTTGTTATATTACATGAAATACTTTACAATATTAAGTGACATCTTAAATTTTCGAGATCATTTAGATATTTTGCCTTACCTCTCTTTCCTGGAAGCTTAAAGGACTATTCATATCAGGATTATAACAATTTTTAAAACGCTAAAATTAATTTATTATTCTTTATATTCTTGAATTCTTGAATTCTGTCCAATTTTTTATCAGAGCAATACAAACGTGTTTTAAAAAATTCGAAAGAAGAAACCAAAAGAATAAAGGTATAAAAAACTTTTTGTCAGCATTCTCAGAGTTTTGCAGTATAATGATTGTAACACACTAAAGTTATGCAGATTCCATTCATTTAGAATATCCATAATTTGTAATTATAAAAATTCTCTAATAGTTCAATATCAAAAGCAGTACGTTTTTAATGTGACAAATTTTTTTATATTGATTTTATTTGAATTATGTATATTGTTTAAATACAACTAAAAAGATTATAAAAACATTTTTTCTTTTTTTTCAAGGAGAAAAAATTATCAATATATTTTTACATGAAGAAAAGATGTGAGTTGATGTTATTAATTGTAAAATACAATAATATTTTTTTAATAAGTGTAATCTAAATAGAAAAAATGTTTGAAAAGGTTTTTTTCAATTAGAAACGTCCGAAAATTTAACTTTTTTGAAATTATAGCAGATTCTTTTGGAGCAATATAACTTAATAAATAAGGCACTATGTAATTATTGAACGATTATATAATATTTACTCTATTATTCATCTAATATTAGTATATATAAGTATTCTTTTTATATTTTAAACAAATTGTACATATTGAAGCACTTTTTTATCCATTAAAATTTTTTTATAAATATTGACGCGTTTTTATAACTGAAAAAATATTTTTTCACCCATTTTTTTATTATATAAGTTCTTAAATTATAATTACATATCTGATTACAAGAAAAATTATTTGTAGGCTTTTACATTTGCATATTTAAAAAAACTAAAAAACCAAAATATATCTATTTCAATAATTAATCGTAAATAACAACTAAATTTTAATTCACAAAAAATATTTGTACTGCGATTTGCGAATACTAAATCAAGATCTGAAGCTAAAATTTTTTAAATTAAATGCCCGATTTTTATTGCAATGATAATTACCTGTTGGATGAAGCCCAATCGGGCAAATTTGAAAATAAAAATATTAGTTCTTTTCAACGCATCTTTATTGCAATATAAAATATCTATAACCTGTTTTTATAATAAGCTGCATCAATCTGTTCTTCTTTTAAAGGCAATAACTAATCAACAATATTTTCACAAAAAAATCAAACAAACTAAAATCCACAAATCATATTGTTGTGTAACCTGCATATTAAAAAACACCATGGTGGAGTCAAATGCGAATATTGGCTGTTTGGTACATATTTAGTGCCACAAATATTAAATAACATAAATAGATTGTTTTTAAAATACCCTTGCAAAACAAAAACCTTTATAATATACATTATTGAATTTAAATAATGCCTATGGCTAAAATAATGGCATGGTTAAGAACCTAAGGTCTACGCATAAAGGTTCTAGGAATAGGAAAGTTTCTGAAGAACAAGTGAAAGCTGTAAATCATGCCCATCGATGTTCGTTGCTTTAAGAGTAATTCAGTAATGGTTGTATCATAATGTTCCGCCACATATTTTAATCAATTTATTTCAATTTTTGTTATAAAATATTATACTATTGATCAAAGATAAAAATTACTTTTAAAAATTTTTATATTTAATTTATTTTAATATAGTTGCAAGAATAAAAAATTTTCAATAAATTTTTTCTATTAATTTTTGTACTGAAAAATAATCAAAAATATGTAAATAATATAAAAAACTATAAAAATTGTAATTTTATAGTATCTTAATCAGTAATAATATTATAAAATTGATAGTATCCATCCATTTTCAAAACATCCTTTGTTTGCATAATGTCGCAATACGTTTTAATTTTCGTTGATGAGAGGTTTTTTTTTATGCAACAATTTGATTCTTCTTCACTAATCGTTTTTAGATCACGTTTTTAATGTTATAAACTTGGGATTTCTTACATACTAGATATTTTTAAAAAAGTATTTCAGAAAATATGGTTTTTATACTTCTGTCAGAAATACGTATCTAAATTGCATATTTATTGATAATGTAAAGATGGTCGCGTTCTTTATATTTGTTAAAAAGAATTATTGTATTAATAAAATTTGTATATTACCAATAATTCTTTATCGAAATTTATATGGATCTGAACATCTCTATCAAGTATTTATTTGCCCATCTACAATATTTGAGCTTCTTAATTCTGAATTATCTAACAAAATACAAAATATTAGCATTAAGAAAGGAAATAAAGGATCTAAAACTAAAATTTTATATCGGTTTATATAAAAACAAAATAGAATCGTCATTATTGGTATATATACAGCAATTGTATTATTTTTTAACATTTAATCTGATAAATAGTGTTTTGATTAGTATTTTAAAATTTGTTTTTGAAAACAAGACGGACCAAACTAAATTTGACAGCACATATAATATAGATTTGTTTAGGAATACTTATAAATATGTTTTGTTAAAAGATTTGTATGTTGTTTATTAGATTCAAATTAATTTATTTTGATAAGGAAAATAATAAGCAATAAATCTGTACATTATATTCTAATGTGATAAAAAAAAATAATTATATAATTTAAAATATTATGCTGAAAAAAAATTGCATAAAACTCGATAAGAATGTTTTTGAATAATAAATTGCGTAATTATTGTGATTGCTGTAATTAATGATGAATTTGTAGAAATGAAGAAATGATAATTTTATTAATTAATAGGATATTATTAATAATTCAATCAATATTAAGGCAAATATTCCTTTTAAGAATGTAAATAAAAATATAAAAAAAATCAACAATCCCTACCTTTTCCAATAATGCACAAAATGTTTTTTCATTTTTTTAAAAATTTAAAATTCTAATGATTACTATAATTCAGTTGGTCATCCCGATCCTACATTATGAAATATTTCACTTTTGTGTGATTCTAAAAAATTGTTATGATAAAAATGTTAGCCCTTTGAATTTAGAGGATTTTTTTCATTATTTTTCAAAACAATATTCTATCAGTATTTTTTAATAAATAATTGCCATTAAACTATTTTTTTTGCATATCGAATGTTTTAGATGGTTTTTAAATTTATTCTCATGGCAATAAAATTGTTACTCTGCAAAACTTTACATTACCTCTTACTCAGCTTATTTTATAATTAACTCAAATAAAAAATATTTTCAATAAATTTTTTAATTCAAATAAAAACATTTACATCGTTTTGGGGTTTTATGCACATATTTATGTTAGGAATTTACAAAAAAAATTTAATTTTAGGTTAATGTCTAATATATAAAAAATATTTTTGCCTTTCTGGACAAAGTAAAATAACATAAGATTTTGCAGGAAAGAAAGTGTTGTATGCCAACATCTATGGGTAATAATAATTGAAAGTGTTCCGTTTATGGTAATAGTTAAAAATTGATTTTGTTTCAGTTTCACCAGAATTTGACATATTATAAAATAATTCCAACGAATTACCATAAATGATAATATGCAAAAAAATTATGCTTAAACTATAAAATCAGAGAATTAAATAATAATAAAAAAAATGAACAATAATATTTCTTCTGATTTTAAAAAGAATATAAATTTTTACAATAACTTGAATTATGCGCAACAAAAAAAGCACAAAAGAAATTAGATTATTTAATTGTATCTTTCAATCAAGTGGATATTCGATAGATACAACAAAAATTTTGACTGATATATATTTAAAAGTTTCTTTATCAAGTAGAATACATGTTAAATTTAAAATCCAATGGTTTTTAGAACAATTATGTCATTTTAAATTGTAGTCATCACAAAAAAAAATATATTCATCGGCTTCTTTAAAGCGTATTTAAAAATTTAAAAACCTGTTTAAATTAATAAATAAATTACACAAGTTACGATAAACAATTTTTGAAAATCCTTATAAAAAAAATATAAAATGTCCTTCAAAAAAATATTTTTTCATATATAAAGATCATAAAACCATGGTCATGAGAAATTATGCAAATTTTTTTTAAAAAAAATAATTTATAAATTTATCGTAAACATAAATTTTTAATTTCAATTCATTTTTTTTATTTCTGGATATTATTTGGCAATCCGTTGCATTTAGCTTAATATATAATCAGTAAATTTACGTTAAAATCTATTTAAAAAAATTGAATCTAAAATATGATTTAGTTCATTTAATAAAAGTTGAAAATATGAACTAATATTAGTGATGCTTTAATTTTTAACATAAATATATTATGAATGTGTTTTTTTAATAAAGTCATAATAATCATTATGCATATTTAACAATAAAAAAAATAATTATTGGTGTAATTGAATACAATAATGAATTTCACTTACAAATTGCCTTTTTTAAGTCAATAAATTTTTTTTTGTTAATGCCTTGATTTTGAAAATAACTGTGAATCATTTATGCTGATCATATTTAGAAAGTATATACATTTATAGATGGCGTATCATGCAAAAATAAAAAAGTTTGATTTTATCAATATAAAAATTTCAAAAAAACCAATACAAATTTTCGTGTTTGGATGATCGGGGCTAGCTAACTGGCATGCCCGATCTTTTACTGTTTTTAGAATCGGGAAATTCTAAAAGCTCTTATAAAACTCGTTGTACTTTAATTTCTAAAACTATTTAAGATTTTTTGTCATAATCTGTAACTAATAACAAAATATTTTTAATATAACAATAAGGTATTAAAAAAATTGAACAGATAAATTGATTATCGATCACAAAATCTTTTGTTCAACCTTTATATCATATCAAAATAAAGTTTTTCAAATTTTGAACTTATTTGTGATAAAATACGAACCAATAAACTTTTTAATTTTTTTCACGCAAGGAAATATCAACAAACTATCGCAATTGTAATTACTCGAGCAAATTACAATTATCAATGTGCTATAAATATTACATATTTGTCTTTATTAAGATTGGTTTTTCGTTAAATTGGAACTAAATACATTTAAATTTAATTTTCCTGCATATCAATGAAATATTTTATAATTTAGAATGGCATTAATCAAGTTTTGTATTAAAAAAATAAAATAACATTATTGTTTTTAATTTAAATTAGCGATTTTTTAAATATAAAAAAAGGAAAAAAAAATAAAGATGTAAATATTTATTATTTTAGTAGAAAATATACTTGCATTAATAGTTTAGACAAAAATAATAGCTTATATATTAATATTGATAGTAGTTGAAATGATATAAAGAATCACATTATTATATTTATAATATTAATAAACCTATAAAAATTTTAGAATATTATTATAAATCCAACATAGTTCCTTCTTATCAAGACAATCAAAAAAATATTTATTCTTTACTTGCGCGATTTTACTAAACAAGAAATATAGACTGACAAACATATTTTTACTATGGAGTAATTTTTGCGGAACAATCATGTTTGTAAGATAATCGACTTAATGTAATAAAAGAACATAATTTTTTTAATTTTTTGAATTTAAAGTTCTTATTAACGGAAAAATATTATTTAAGTAAAAATAAAAATATTACGGGCTTCTACAATATATATAAAATGAATATAAAGATTTTCATCAAAGAAAAAATGTTTTCAAATTAATTTTACAAGTTCTTTATTGCATTACCTGTTGCCATAATCTTTGTATTTTTTTTTGCACTCCTTTCGATCACTTTTCAAGTGGTTCATTTCTTTTAGGAAAAGGTATGAATTATATTTTTTTTTGAAAACAGAATATTAGTAACCACCAGATTCTTTGATTTCTGATATTTTTTTATGAACTGAATTTGTTTCATGTATGCTTGGTACACTATAATATATTTTTTATTTTTGTGGTTACAATATTTTTTGCATGTTCTACATTTTATAAAATAAAAATGTTTTTCAAAAAAATATAATTCTTTTATGGCGAAAATTTTAATAAAAAAACCAGTTTTAAATAAAATTAAATTGATAAAAATTGTTAGCGAAATATTTGTTGTTCAAATTTAAAAATCTTTTTTTTATTATTGCCGCCTTTCATTGCCTTTGCCGAATTATTTTCAATTTTATTAATAAACTTTAATTTTACATCGTTTCAATGCATAAAACTTTTTTTTCTAATTTTATCATTCGACATCATATAAATAAAATTTTGTGAATTTTATTAATGTGAACGTAATTTTTCATAATATAATTGTTATTAAAAAATCTATGGAATGATAGTATTTGGGTTTTTTGTGTTTTCTTTGGCAGAATATTTTGAACTAATTTAACTATTTAGAACGATTTTTGATTTCTACAAAAAATAATATATAAAAGCTCTGTAATCGACCATAAAATGATTTAAATAAAAATAGTATACGTTTTATACATCCAACACGATCATAAGCATAAATTATTTTTATTGGAATTGAATAATTTCAAGGGTAAAGAGAATATGAATACATTAAATACAATGTGACTTATGAATTCGTGAAGAAATTACATGATAAAAAATATTTATAGTCATAATTAAAGTTGGAAAATACGTTATATTATCAAATGAAAATTGTAAAATTAAATAAAAAACACAAATTTGCCGTTTTTCGAAATATTAAGTATTTTCTAAAATTTAATAACGTTTAACACAAAAAAATTATATATTTGTATTTTGTGAAAACGTGAAAAAACTTCTTAATTTATAACTATTAATAGGATTATCGATGTCAAACTTATTAAATGAGGATAACTGTTTAAGATAATTAAAAACATGAAAAACTGAATGTACGGTTTTTTTATTATATTGCATGCATTGGACCAATACAAATTAAATTTCATTATTGATACAACTCTTTAAATTTAAATATTTTGAAAAAATAACTGTTTTTCATACCTGATAAGTTTTTTAGAATAGATATTTCTCCAGAAAACAATTTTCATTTTATTCAAGAAAAATTCAAGAAAATCACACAAATAGAATAAAAAAATAAAAATCAAAGGAAATCATTTACATTTCAAATTCTAAGAACTTTCCATAAATTTAAAACAGGTTAATGATCATTTTAGCCAAAATGTTAATGGTTTACGACGTGAAAAAAAGCACTATTTTACATGATCCCTCAAATATTATGAGCAAAAATGTTTATGTTTTCGGATCAAACTTAGGCTCACAACTGGGAAATTCGGATCTTGGCGACAGCCACAAGCCAATATTGATTTCGGAATTAAGTAATAGAAATGTTCAGAGCATAGTAGCAGGATCACTTCATACAATAGCTCTAGTAGATAAAAAGATTTACACTTGGGGGTGCAATGATGAATTTGCATTGGGCAGAGAAGGTGATGAAGATAAAATATTGGAAGTTGTATTAAAGGTTAGTAAAAAAAAAGAAGTGGTAGGAATAAGTGCTGGTGCTTCACACTCTGCTTGTTTATTAGAAAATGGTAATGTTTATGCATGGGGAACATTCAGAGATACATCTGGCATAATTGGTTTTGATTATAAAACCAAGTATCAAAAGACACCAAAATTAATACAAAGAAACGTCGTACAAATCTTTAGTACTGATAATGTTATAACAATGTTGTTAAAAACTGGTGGGATTGTTTCGTATGGTGCTGATCTTTGGAGAGATCGCTTTAAAATAGAAAGACGCACAAGATGTTTTAAAAATAAACCAAAAATGAAAACTGTCTTAAGAGCAAAATCATCACAAAAGAAAATTGTTGAAATATCCGGTGGTGACCATCATGTGCTTGGAATCACAAGCGATGGCTATGTAAAAGCTTGGGGCAACAACTTTTGTGGCCAGCATGGTAATGACCACAAGATATGCTGTGATGCTCCAAATGACATAATAAAAATTAAAAACATTGTTAAAGTAAAGGGTGGAACAACCCACAGCCTGTTCCTTGATAACAAAGGGAACCTTTATGGGTGTGGAGAAAATGGTTATGGTCAACTATCTCATAACGAGAAAGAACTTCTCACGCCCACGTTAGTTGCCACCAATGTCTTAGACTTCGCAACGGCAGGTTTAATCACTTTTGTTGTTAAAAAAGACGGCGTATACTCTTGTGGTACCAATTACTACGGAGAATTAGGTCATGTTGAGGATGGTAAAGACATTAGTTTTTTAAAGAAAATAGAATATAATTTTGGGAAAATCAGTGGAATAACATGTGGTGGTTCTCATGCTATCATAGTGGCAGATGATGAAGGCATCATTACCAAAAAGTATTAATTAGTCTCAAAAGATTTTTCTTATACAATAAATATCAATGGTGTGGGTTATTATGATTCATTAATAGTAAATAAATAGATTTTTTATTGGTTTTTCTATTCAAAATTGTCCTGTAAAGAAGGAACACAGTTGTTTTAAAATAAAATTCTAAAAGATTAAAAATGTTTTTGTTGTTATGTTTATTATTACTAAAATGATTACTACTAAAATGATTACTTCTAATATCATTGCTACTACTATTATTACTACACTCAAGTTATTTTTATTGTATAACATTCTCCTTTTTTTCTCTTTCTTTTTTTACTTAAATAACTTTTTGTGATTTTTCTGATCTCTAAAAAATCACAAAAAATTCTAATATAGAAATATTTTATATTGTTTTTTTACGTATAGTAATTTTTTTAATTTCAAAAATGAAATTATTTTCACAATACTATTAACATAAATTTATTTATAGAATGCTAATAAGATAAATTTAAAACACATTATTTTAATTACTAATTTTAAAACATTAAATATATGTGATATTGCATATAACTAATACATATGTTAATGAATTTATTTTTTGTATAATTAATATTTTTATTTTTTCGTCCTTCAAGGTTTTTGTTGACGTCGAGCGGCCAAAACGACCAAAACTTATGCTAATAAGTAGAAAAAAACACGTTATTAGCGTAAGTAATTAATTTTATGATAAAGTTGTCTACATTTGTGCTTTATTTAGATGCTAATAGTATTATTAACGCAAAAACAATTATTTCATGTTTAGTTTATATTACGAAAGATCGAAATATGTTTAATTCTTTCTTAGAAAAAATAATACTATAAATGTATTTAAATAAATGTTAACCCTTCAAAAATATATTTTTAATTCTTTATAATGTCTACGAATAACAACAGTTTATTCATTCACTTGTTGGGAAATTTGCCCAAGAATTTTTAGATTATATTTCAAATATTATACAAACATACTTAGTGTTATTAATTTACTACCATCTTGACAATCTGCAGAAAATATATGCAAATTATAATTGCAAATTGACATAAAATTGTTTAATCTCAAATTTGAATTAATAGATCTTGTTGTTGAGCACCATTGGAATACTTTTGATGTGATTTTTGAAAGTCAAATATTTCATGATCAAAAAGGTGCATTTTATAAAAAGAATATAAAGATTGTGTTTCAAACAAGATTGTTTCATTTATTTCAATTATTTTATTTAGGAAAAATAAATTGTTTAAATTTTTTTGCTATAATCATTAGTGAAAGATTCAATGTCAATTAACTTGATTGACAGTTCTCTATTTAAAGCGTTAGAATTATTAGATTATGGTGGAAAAGAAGAAAAAAAA
Organism: Edhazardia aedis USNM 41457; assembly: GCA_000230595.3. Classification (NCBI taxonomy): domain Eukaryota; kingdom Fungi; phylum Microsporidia; family Culicosporidae; genus Edhazardia; species Edhazardia aedis. The sequence continues at coordinate 1,324,106 of AFBI03000001.1, read as the reverse complement.
GTAATTAAATAGATCAAGGCTGCGCCTTCTAACACATGTGACAGTTTTTTCTAATTTAATATAATCTTTAAGCATATATTATTGATTAGCTAACATTTAACTTTTGATATTTTTAATAAATTGATTCTTAATCTTTTTAAATTTATTTAATTTTAGAAACGATTATAGTTATTTTTAAAACTGTTTATCAAGTAATCATATTGGTAATTTTTTATTTTTCAATTGCGTATGTATCGATTAATTAATGAAATTCGCTAATTAAATTTAAATATATTTTTGCTTAAATTTCTCAACCAAAAAATAATGTCGTGGTCAAGATAATAAGATTGATATCTCATGTAACGCAAATAAACATTTTTGGTTTATGATTTATTTATTAAATTATTCATCTTGACATTGAATAATTAAATGTGAGTATTTATACTCATTGCAACTAAATTTAAACTTATGTTTCTATATTAGTATTATTATTTGTTTAATTAATCAACATAAACTAATCATCTAAATTTAATTGATTATTTATTGATTGAATATCAGAATCAATTAAATTTAATAAATCGTGAATCAATAAGATAAACATGTTTATTAATTTTTGTTTCACGATAAATAAATTTTTTTTGATTCACGATATGCTTGAAATGATTATATAAACTCAAAATTTAATGTGATTTTTATTTATTAGTGTCAAATCAATTTGATTTGATAGAGAAAATATTTTTAATAACAAATTAACAAATTAGATTAAAAGGTGATAAATGTAAATTATTAAGCAATTAATAATATTATGTCGTTAAAAATATTCAATTAATTTTGTTGATGATAATTTTAAGCAATCAATCGTTTCTTTAAAGATGATTACGATATTTAATGAATAAAAATTTATTGGGGAGGAATTTAATAATTTTATTGATCAAATAAACTATTATTTCTATGAATATATTGAAATTAAGGCAAGTAAACCTTTTATGAATTTAAATAAAAATATAAATAAATCATCAAAACTTACTTTTTCCATGAACCGAATCAAAATTTTGTTCATTAAAAATATAAAAGATTAAATATTTCAATGCTAAAAATATTTTTAAAGAATCATGTTTGTTAAAAAGAGGTATTTTTTAACACTTATACACATTAAACGTTTATATTAAAATGCAAGTTATCGCATAATGACAAAAATATATGTATTAAGGCGTTTTATATTGTTTGAAAACTCGATAATTTTAATCATTCAATACAAAATCATATAATAAAATAAAATAGAAAGTTGAATTGAAAATTCTTATATAACAATAAAATAAACCGGCAATTCTAACTTTATTTGTAATTAAACCAGCTGCAAATTTAAGTTATTAAAATTTTTAAGCTATTTTTATGTTTTTGAATCAAAAGGCTAAAACAACTATTGCAAGCACTTAATAAATAAATTAAAAAGATAGAAACCTTACAAATAAAATTATTCGTTAATTTTTTTGAAATAAGATACAGTTTTGAATATTAATCGTTTACTAGATTAAAAAAATATTTTTTTCACATGCTTATTTAAAAAAACATTATAAATTTTCAAAATTGAAAAATCGCAAATGGTAATTAAATGATTATGTAAACATCTAAAATATATTTTTTAATTTTTTTGTTTGCTAAAAAAGTGAAAATAATCAAAAATTCTTTTATTACAAAATCAGGATGTCATGAAAAACCAAAAAGCGCGCTACTAAAAACGGGTTTAAAATTATTTTAAAAAATTCTGGATCTGAAATAAGGCATCATAAATAAAAAAATATGAAAATTGGTATGTGCGTAAAAGAATTTGAGAAGTACCTTTCATCTACGAGATCAGTCAACAATTTGAGCGATGAAGGATTTGAAATTTACAAGGCAAATTTTATAAGAAAATATGAGAAAGAAATTAGATCGATACTAATTAAAGATGAAGCAGATATAATAAGCAAAAAATCTGCCTTGACAGTGTTTTTAAAGAATGAGCCTGAATTCAAAAGCCTTGTAAAAAAAGACTTACATACCAAAATATGTTATGATGTTGACGGAATTATGGCACCGAGAGAATTTGTAATTTTAATAGATACAGCATTGTCAATGAACCTGCAAACAGTTGGAATATTCAGACTTGGTTTTGATATTTACGTACAAGGAAAGGCTTTCAACTATTTTCTTAAGATGCTTTATAATGATTATGATGAAGTAGCAATACGAGATTATTTAACATTAAAATGCGATATTCATATGGTCACCGGAATGATAAGAGATATGTTATATATGCACAAAGGACAATTGGTTCCGCTTGGATTTATTGAAATGTTGCATAAAACATATTTTTGTGGAAATGATCATGTGAGGTTTGTAACTATAACTGCCATTTATTATTCTATTCCTAAGCATCAAAGAGTGATTTTAGAATGCTTGGCTAAGTTTTTTCATATAGCAGCAGAAGAAAACACAAAAATTATTGATTCAAAACATAGAATAATGAGTTTTAGATCAATATGTGCAGTGTTTGTTGCAGAAACGATGCTGAAAAACGATCAGTTGTATAGATCAACAAATTATATAAATGACTTAGTTGACGTACTCAATTATTTGTTGGAAGAAATGAAAAATATTGTCGCAATCAAAGATAATTTATTCCCTTTAGGTGCTGAATTAAATTAACTTTACTTATTTCCATCTAAAAATTTTTTTTCTATTTACATAGAAAAAAAAATTTACTTTTTGTACTAATATTTACTCTGCTCAGAAATTAGGATTTTTATTTTCTATAAATATGTTTTTTTTGTATAAAACAAAATCTTAAGATTTTTATATTGATCAAAAATATAATTTTCTAAATTTAAAATGTCTAAAGTATTTTTTGTGTAGAATTTTTTTTCTTAAATATCAATATAATTATAGAATTTAAGAATAATAAAAAACATAAATATAAATATAAACAAATAAGATATCATAGATCAAACAAGAACAAAATCCCAAAGGAGATGATTTTTAATGTAATAATATAGATTACAAATATGAAATTAAATTATTAGCTGATGTAAAATAGAATTAATGTTTCAAATTATAAATTTATGTAATGAAAAAATTATCTAATCGGAAAGATTTTTAGCTTGCCACAAAGTAAATAACAGACTATTATTTTTTAGAATTTATATTTTATGCTTTTGAAAAATTTTAAGAAGAAATACAATTAAATGGACCAAAAACACTTTTTTAAAATGATTCTAATTTATGCTTAATATCACATTGATTTCCTGAATAATGTTATTTATCGTGATTTAAACCCCATTTAATAGTTGTACGCGCGAGGAACGATATTGTGCCAGAAGAAGAACCTAATTTTTAAAAAATTATGAAAACATAAAGTTGGAGCTTCAGTATTCCTTTTTACAGGTATCTAATATTTTATTTTAATAATTTTTTTGACCAAAAAAAACAACATATTATAATGTATTTATCCTCCAAAATAAAATAGCAACTAATTCTTCATAACGCTTTTTAAGTAATTTTATTAATATTATGTGTTTCTTGCAAAAATGCCTGGTATTAGCTTTATTAGGCATCAAAAACATATTAAATCAAGTGTTTCTCAAAACAAAAAAAAAATCTTACATGTTTAAATCTGAATATATTTCATATTTATCTATATATATCAATTACTTATAAAAATTAACGTTCATAAACTTATTAATTTAAAAGAAATTGCAAAGATGTGTCCAAAAATGAAGCATTTACGAGAAAAAAACTTTGAGAGTGAAAATAAAATAGATTTTTATGTCTATTTACATATAAATCATGTAAAAAAAACTCTTTTGGTTTTTTACAAACTATTAAATCTATCAGTCAAGGAACTACCTAGAATATTCATTAGTATATGGTTGATTGTTTATAATAGTTTACACATTTAATTATAAATATGTAGTTATGCATCCTAGTGTATTTTTTTGCGTATAATTCACAGTTTTCATATTTAAAAAGTTTATTTAAATATTTTTCAAAGAATATATTTCAAAAATTTAACTATACTAACTTGATTTGCATCTATGATTAGAAAAAATTATATGATTCTTGGTTGAATAGGCAAATAAAGACTAATTCATATAATTTTTTATTTATTTTTTGTAAGAAATAGAAAAACTATGGATCTTACATTTTGTTGTTTTTGCTTCTTTTAAAATTAAGAGTTTACATGTCTATAAAAAATGTTTTTCTATATATTTTTTGAATCCATTGATCAGTTAAGTTGTTTTTTGGTATACGATTTAATGTATGTACCTATAGAAAATTTCTAAAAAAGAAAATTTTTTTCTTTGATATTGTTAGATGAAACAGGATTAAATTATTGAAAAAATAGTTATTTTTTGTGCGTGCGATTTAGAATCCACATTATTTATTCATTTTTTGACCACTAACTAATCATCAAACAACATCTGAATAGCTTATCTTTAGCAATTGAATTTAAAAGCCGAAAAAAACATATTATAAAACTGCAGTACTCAGTGAATGGGCTGATCAGTACTACATAAGTAAAATAAATTTAAAAACACAAAATGTAAAACTTGTGTGTTTAAATTCTAACTTTAAATGAAACCATTGTAGCGCATAAAAGGTTCTAACACATTTATTATCTTTTATAATTTACATATCTTTTTACTCAAAAAAAGGACTAAAAACTATCTTTCATTTTAGAATAAAAAAAAGAAAAGGAAAAAAGTTATACAGGAATAATTGGATACCATTATATAGAAATAATCTTGACTTAAAAGGGTTATTTATAACGCAAACACAACTAAAATCTAATATATTTTTTTTGAAAATTGTTTCAATTCTTTTTTAATAACTTATATTAATCTTATATCAAAGTAATGAAAGTATTTCAAAAATCATTGGTCGAAAATAACCCTAAAAAGATTTTTTATTTAGTTTTTGAAGAATATTGTGGCTAGAATTTTCATTAGTTATGTATTGCTTGTTTTTTTAATTCTAAATATAAATAAAAATATTTATATGTAGAATTATAGTATGTTGACGCCCATAATACTAACAAATTAATATTATATTTAAATTATAAACAGCATATGTATAAAGTTTATTATTCTTATACCATAATAATATTGATTTACGATATTCTTATGATATTTCTAAATATTATGAGAAAATACTTTTGTGCCATGTTCCAGTTAAGTTGAAATTAACTTATCAATTTTGTCTCGAGTATTATCCGATCGTTTAACTTGGGAATTAATGTAAAATAAATATAAAACTAGTTAACGTTCGATGTCTGCCGCGAATATACCTGAAATTCAGTTTTCAAAACTTTTATTTTTGTTTTTGCTGAATTAGTTTAAAAACTTCAGTTTCACATGTTTTATTATTTAATAGATTTTAAAAAAAATAATCTTTTTTTAATTAAAAATCATCTGCTGAATCTGATAAATATTATCAATACTTTTTATCAAATAAAATAAAATTAATAGCATAAAAAGAGTAATCCACATAAAATTTAATAACTTGATAAATATATTTGTATGAAAAAACATAATTGTGCAAGAAACGTGTTTTATAATAAAACAACTATAACCAACTATAATTTAAATATATAAAATCACTTATAGTGATTTATTGTTTTTGATTTCAATATCATTTGAAAAAAATTAGACTTAGAGTAATAAAGGTCAAATTTTCATTTTTAAATACAATTTTTTTCTCTTTGACCTAATTTAGATAAATTTGTTATTCAATGTGAAAAATTCTTAAAATTTTTATATATTATGCTTCGTGTAATACATTTTGGATACACTTTTTTATTAGTTTATGTGAAAAGTTTTTGTGTGATCTAAAAGGTATACATTAAATGACCACTAAACGTAAATTTTTTTATTTTATATGTTTTTTTAAGAGATGGAATTTTTTATATCACTGCTTAAAAAGAAACCTCGATATGTTTAATTATTTTTTTCTTTTTTTCCAAAAACATTAATAAATCAATAAATCTTTTATAGGCAATTTACATGTAAGTTAATCGACATTTAATCTTTTACTAGGAATTTAAAAAAATCAAAATTAACTAATAATTTCTTTAAATAAAAATCAATTTAAATAATAGATATAATCTTTTTAATTGTAAATTTTATCTCTTCTTTTATAAAACACACTTTTTGATTATAAAATAATTGATTTACAAAAATCACATCAAGTTTATCCACTGATACTTAAAAATCACAATATGAAATTTTACTCTATATTCAAATTTACATTCCTTTTACATTAAAATATCTGATAATCTTAGCCTGACTTGCGTAAGGATATAAAAAGAATAATGCTTTAAGCAAATTGTGATTTTTATGTATATTTATATATGTATTCAACTGAAGATTTTACCAACCAGAACAAACAGTTTTTATCGAATTTATTATATAAATTGAATTACAAAAATTTTCAATATTCGTTATTAGACTAGTATTTTTTTATCGTATTTAATATTTATATATTTCCTTTTTTATATTCATTTAGCGTTTTTGAATTTATTGCTTGATTCTCTTTAGGTATGATTTTTTTTTAGGCCATGGATCTAAAATCTGCAGATTTACTTTGTTCACAACAATAATTTCAAAAATTGATTATTTTTTTAACTTTTTCTTATTCAGAAATACTGCTATTTACAACTTTTTTAGTTTTTTGGTTAATTAAACAAACAAAGTTGTTTTTATAATGTTTTTTAAGCATAATGCGAACAAAAATAAATGATAATTGAAATCGAGCATACCACAGAATGCAAATACACACCAAACAACAAAATATTGAATAAAATCAACTAAATCATTTCGTACATGCTTCTGAAAAATACAGTATATATCGTTAAGTTGTTTTTTTGCTTATGATTGTTATTGATATGAAAACTGTTTAAAATTTCTTTCCTTTTTTTGCATATTTATAGTTATAAAAACTTCAAATTTTTTTACTTTTAAAGTGACACAAAAATTAAAAAAAACATTATCACTATTTTTAAAATTATTTTTTATTCTAAATTATATTGTTTTTTTGGATTCATCTAACAATTTTTTATTTTAAGAGCAATAATTTTTCGACTTATTTAAACCATGTTTACCAAATGTTATATTTGTTGCTCTAACTGTTTTATCCATAAAAGTTAGTAATACTACATAAGGTTTATAATAGAAGTTATACAAAAAAAACTTTTTTTTGTTCTTCGAAAATCAACATTTTTAGACTTATTCATCATGTATGAGATTTAATAATCATTGTAAATATTTTTATCAAGATAATATTTTATATTAAACATTGTTTTCTATTAGATTTAAAACAGGAAACCGTAATGTTTTTCGGAGCATCTAATATATATTTTTAAGCATAAATATATAGTTATTTTTTACATTATTTTTGCTTAAACCTTATTTCTTGATGAAATATATATAAAGGAAATTTTTATACATTCCATTTCAAATTTATTAAAACAAAAATAACTTATAGATCACATCTATTTAAAAATTATTTGCTTATATTATGTAGCCTTTGTATTCACATTTATAAATTAATATTTATATATTTTAATTCCATTATAATATTTATTATCTATAAAAAAGTATTTTTAACTTTTTATTATAATAAAGATTGTTTGTTTAAAATATAAACCTTTAAAACAGTAAAAACTACATTACACGTTTGCAATTAGGGTATAAAAAAATATATATCTACTTAATCTTAAATTATTTCTCATAAATTTCAAGATTAAAATAAAATATATATTTAGAATTTTTACAAGAATTTTTCAATTATATACACATTTCAAATATAAGATTTAATTTTTGATCAAAATACACTATTACATTAAATAAATAAATGTTCTACCTGTTTAAGATCAATAAAAATTGTTTTGTTTTGATTTTTTTTTTCGAACTTGCGAAAGGATATAAAAAAATATAATAAAATTGAAAAATTTTTTTAGTTAATAAATATTATTTTTTGTTATTTTCCTCAACACATCTGTATTCTATGGGGAATTGTGGATGAAATATATTACTATAGCGAAATTTTGAACGTCATATGCAATTTACTAATAAAAAAAAGAATAGAATGCTATAGAAAATCACGAAACAACCGCAATATTTAATTTAAACTTTCGGAAGCGATAATTTTAAGCGAAGCGATGCCTTTTAAGGATTTTTACGAAATATAAAAGTAACAAATAATGGTTCCAACTAAAATTTATTCTGGGAATGACTTGAGTTCCATTGATTAATAGATTTTCAACGATCTTTCGTTTTTCACTCTCCTTCTTTAAAATTTTATACTTGTTTATTTTGTAATTGGGAAATCAATATTCAAGAAGATGGTAAGAAAAATGTGCTTCGTGGCATATTGTGTTGTTCTTCTTTAGTTTATGCCTTGGAAAACAATTTTGGTTTTTTAAATTATCAAACTAAGAGATTTTGATACTCTATTTAATAATATTCTTTTTTATGATACTTTCATATTTTTTTCTATCTAACAAATAAAAATGTGAATTATTTTAAAAAAAGTAAAAAAATTCTTATTTTGATTAAAGTTTTAACTGTCGTTTTAGCAAGTAAAGAATTTTTTTTTAAACAAGAATAATAACATGATGTAAATATCAACCTTTTGTTATTATTTTTGTTTTTTTTTATCACAATTGATCAACTTATAATTAGTATTGTATCAAATTATTGGAAAAATATTCATTAAATCATTATTTTACGCCAAATACAACCCCTTTTCTTCATAATATTTCATGCTTATATTTTATACTTTCCTTCGCATTGTATATTCTAATATTTAAATCTCTAACACTAAGCAGTTTAAAATAAATTTTGAATACTAAAAAAAATGTCATACCATTTTTCAATAAAACTATTCCAACTTAATCATCTTTAATTTTACTTTTTTGTAATTTTTTATAAATACAATTTATTTGAATTATTTTCGTGTTTTTTACATGAAATTTGTATAATTTTATATGAAAAACAAAATAGATTGTTCATTATATATATTGAATTTAAATTATATTTTTTTTCAAAAATAATATCAAAATATCAATAAATATTTAAAGGTAAATAGGAAAGGCGGATAAATAACATTAAATTTTTAACTATATTAACATATTTCTTCTATTTTTTCATTTTAAAATATCACAGCTAAAAAATAATTATTAAGAATTTCGTAATGAGTTTTTCTACATTTTTTAGCTAAACAGCAGGATTTTATCAGAATGAACTAAGTTCCTAGTAAATTTCTTAAAAGAAAAAAAATCTTTAAAGGATATTTGTACATAAAATTTTTTATAGTATGATTTGTTTATAAAGCGTATTTTTGAATTTTTTAATAAATTAAAAAATTTTTTACTTTTTGTATTCTGTAATTTTTAAAAAAAATTTGCCTATTATTCCCTAAAACTGCAAGTCCCCTAAAATATTTCTTTATAAGTAAAGTAGAATATAAGTGTTTCATAACTAAATATTTAAATTATTAACTATTAGCATTGTAATAAAAAAAGGTGTTTATTAGTTTTACTATTGTGTTATTTTTTAATTTTTGTTTGTAAACATATTTAAAATTTTATATCGCTATATGCTAAATACAAAATAGTATATTTTGGTAATTTTTAAAGATCTATTTCATGTATATTAGCTGTCGCTTAATGTGTTTTGCTGACTAGAGCAGCGTGTTTTATTTATGGAAAATAAAATTTGATTAGAACAATATAGATATTAAAATTTATTTGTATCTATATTTGTCTCTCTACAATTTTTATTCTTGCTATCTATTGAAATTGCAAACAAATTTATGCTTGAAACTTGGTAATCTATTTTCTACTTCAAGTCTTTTAGAATCAACATAATAACTGTAAAAACCTTTTTTACTAAAGTTAATATCTAATGTTAATTTTATTTTGTATATTAAATCAATTAAAATTTTTGATGTTATAAAAAAATTGTTGTTCAGAAAATTATGTATAATCAATTTTACTTCATTTGTATGGGTTGGATGATCGGGGCCGGTCAACTTGCCTGCCCGATCTTTTACTGTTTTTAGAATCGGAAACATTAAAAATATTTTAAAAACATGTTATACATCAATTACTGTAGCTATTTAAGCTTTTTTTCTCATCATCTGCAACCGATAAGTTTATTAAAAATCAATATCAAGACTTTTTCTTCTCTTTATTTCATATATAAATTATTTATCAAGCAAAAATCATTTGATCAAACTTGATCAAAGTCAATATAAATTTTTTTAGATGCTGATCAACTTTTCTGAAAATACGAATCAATCAAAATATATCGTATTTATCAAACAAGAACTTTGAAACTAACTTTATTCGCAGTCATAAAGCATAAATTTCCATCCTGACATACACTCTTAATTTATTTTTTAAAACAGTCATAAACTTATTAGAGATGAATTAAAACATTTTCGTTAGCAAATATAGTTATACAAAGTTTTTTTTGAAAGTTTTGCTTATTTATGCGAAAAACAATTACAATCATCAATTATAGTACCTATATGATTCTAAAACAACAGAATACAAGCTACATTTTTTATAAAAATAAGGATATACATTGTCACCCTATATTACAAAACTCTAATTGTATTTTTTAAAACATGTGCCGATTTTTCACAAATATATTTTAATAATACAGATGATTCAAAATAACGAAAAACTTGTATTTTAAATATTTTAAATATCAAAAAATAATCTAACAAAGTAAAATTAGGGGTTTGATGAAATTTAAACATTAGGATATAGGATTATGTTGGATTTCGCGCCAAAAAAATATCAAAAAATGTTGAAATCAAATTAAAACAATAAAATATATTTTGAAGCTCAAACTGAGGTATATTGAAATTAATATTTTCTATGTTTTCAATGTAAATATAATGAATATAATAAATTTCTGTTGCAATTGTATTTACCAAAAATAATTTCCAATTTAAATTACTTTAAGAGCCTTTATATCTCTAAAAATAAAAAAAATTTTTTAAATTTTCTTATTGAGATTTGTCTTCTCTCTGAAATTTGATCAATTTTTTGATCAAAGTTAAAGTTTTGTTAAATTTTTCAGTATAAAGTAAACCGAATTTCAAAAACATGAAATTGTTGATTTTTTGATTCTTTTTGATCATAATGTGATTGTTTAACTTAATCAAAAATGAACCCAAAGAATTTTTTATAAACCAATTTAATTATAAAATGTCTTTTATTTTTTTATACTTGACCAACAACAGTGATAAATTGGTAAGACCGCAAGATCGATCTAATATATCATACTATATACATCAATAATAATTTTTATAATATTCACAAAATAAGTGAACGATTTAAACCTACGATATGATAAATTAATTTTTTAGAATTAAGATATTTGCTAATGGATAAACTTTCGAAAGAATAAAATATACAAAAAAAATATTTTTTAGTTTTTTCGAGCATCTATAGATGTTTAATATACTAAGTCTTTTTAGCATTTTTTACTATTTAATGCAATAATGGAAACTATTAAATGGAATGATTTTGAGTAAAATTATTTACACATGTTAACTAGCTTCAATTATAATAATAAAGCTTGATAATTTATGAAAAAATAGTTGCAATTCACAAGAATAAACACAATTTACCTTTGTGAAATAATATATTATAAAATTCAACCATGTTTGATATTTTCGTGTTTCTTAATTTTCATATTTTCATTATTTGAAATTCATTGTATTTTAATTAGAATGAGAAATTTTGCTAATGTTTTTACAGTTAAAAATATGTCTTTAAAGAACTTTATTAAATATTGATTATATTATTAGCATATCACTTATGTATTTATACAATCAAAGTATTGAAAGTGATAGAATATTAAGTAAACTAAATATAGTAAATATTTTAAGATACTTTAAATATGTATTTAACATTTTTTAGCCATTTAAATTGTATATTATGGTAAATTTTGAACAATAATACAAACATCAAATTCTTGTATATGTGTCTAAAAATCACTAAAACATATGATTATGAATTTTCCTATGTATTATATATAAAGTATTGTTATTTATTCGTTTGATATTTTATTTTATCGTAAAAAAAATGTACAATGTGATACAGTTTTTTGAATTTTTTTATATAAAATTCATTTCATATTATTTTTTTTCGCAACCTCTAATTTTTTGTGCGTTTACCACATTATATTTTATATTAATAAATATTAATATAGATATTTTTATTCATCTATAATTTGTTCATTTATTTATCTGACAAGCTTATTTTTATTAATATTAGTTAATCAAAAATATAAACACCGTCTTGCAGAAATAAAAAACATATAATTTATTGTTTTATAAAGGGTAAAAAATTAAATATTTAAACGTTCAAAAATGTTAGAAAACATTGAATTAATATAAAAAAAATTAAAAATTTAAGGATATTTGCTATCAATATGATAAAAAAATATACAGATTATGTTTTTCACATATAATAGTGATATATCGAAGCATTTGTTTGTGTGAATTTATGAAATAAATCACTTTTTTAAATATGAATTAACTTTTTTTTGTTTTTTATGAAGCATTATTCAAAACAGAAAGTAACTTTATGTAAATTTTGTAACACGAAAGTGTATAAAAATTCTAAAACTATATAAAAAAAGCGTAAGTTTACGCCCTAAGAAAAAATGAAAACAAAAAAATTTCAAACAAATAAGAAATATTTAATCATTTATATAATTTAATCAGAAAATCTTTATATTTACAATGATACATCCGAAAAAAAACTATCGAATCCTTAATTTTTTTAAAATTGGCCTTTACGCGCTCGTACGTCTAATTTTAAATAGTTTTCTGCCCCAGTTTCTTCTATCAAAAATGTGGTAGTTATGAAACATTAATAAGGTTTTTTACTAACCACTAAAGTTCGGTTGTAAATTATTTTGTTTAAATTTTATATAAATAAACGCTTTCATTCTTTGTATATAATAGAATAATGAAGGAAAGATGAACAATTTGTAGTTACAAAAAGTTTTTCAAGCTGCTCTAATATTATTTTCACAAAAAATATATCGAACTAACAAGGTTTGACAATTGTCTGCAAAAACTCGTTCGATATGTGCTTAAGTTTTAGATTTCAAACTATTAATTCCCTTCTGTATCAAGAATTTCTTTTGTATAAATTTTAAATTCTAAAATATTTTTGACAAACAGAGTAAAGTTTGCGATTACTTTTGTTTTTAGACATTACATAATTTTTGTTTTAATATTTATTTAAGTGTATCATGATTACTAAAGGGTCAATACTTCACTTTATGAAAAATCTTGATCTGTTTTATGTTTTTTTATTACTATTTTTTTCTATGTTTTCAAGTTTTCATATTTGTAAATTGTTAATTTTTTGAAATCTGCGAATTGTTTGTTTAATTGCGAATTTTAGTTTTCAATGAAGACAACTTAAGTTTTTTTTATTTGAGTCAGAAGTTTTTAATATCTTTGATAAGATAATGTTATTTGCAAATATATGATGGCTAAAAAATTTTTCATACAAAGATAAAATAAACTATAATACATAGCTAATTGTTGTAACTAATATCACCAAAAATACACACAACTTGTTTGTATTATATCAATTGAAGGTTTAATATTGTTAAATATTAAGAGTTTTGCGGTTTCAGTTTACTTTTTCATTTTTATTGTATATATTTGGTGAAACTAATATTTAGTATTAGAAAACTAGTCGTTGATTTGTAAAAATGGAAAAAATAATATTCGACAAATTAATCTTGTCAAATATTGTTTAAAATTCAAATTAAAATTGTTATTGGTTGATGTAATCTTTACTAATATGGATTAGTTTGTAAGAAAAAATAACATAAAATGTTATAAGATATTTTACTAAAAACCAAGTGTTTTTAAATATTGATTTTGATGATTGATGATTGGTTTAAAACACTTAGAAAAAATTATAAAGGGAAAATACTTTTAAATAAGCATACATAAAAAATAATCTCTGGTATTATCTTCGTTTTCTAACAATTCTAATCAAGCACCACCCAACAACTTATATAGCGATATAAATCTCATCTTCTATTTTGAAGCTGAATATAGAATTTCAATGAGCAAAAAATATAATTATGTGGTAAAAAAACTTTATTATGTATGAGCAATAAAAAACAGCAGAATTTCACCGGAAATTGACGCAATTTTATAAAAAAATATTGCTAGAATTAAAGCGGCGATAACAATAGCTATCATAAATAAAAATTAAAAGTACAACTCTAATATGGTTTCTTTTTTGACAGCTCGAACATTAAAACAGATTTAGAATTTCTGATGTTCATCATTATATAAATAACAATTGATATTTTGTCTTTGCATGTTATTAATTTATTTGTTTATATTTTATGTATCCACTTCGAATCTATCTATTTTTATCACTTTCTTTGACATGTTTGTATGGAAAATTATACAAAAGGCCAATAAAAAAGCGTGAAATTGAATTGGAGCAATAAAGTGTTAAATGAAATTTAAAAAAATGTACACTTTAAGAAAAAAAGATAATCTATTTACACAAAAATCTAACATCGGAAAATATATGAATATAAAAAAATTGCTTGCATATAAAAAATCATAGTACTAGATATCTATATGAAAGTATGGTAATTGATTGTGCAGTTTTTGGGGTGAAATGCGCATGGTGCAAGAAAATGTTACATTTGGATCGCTTAGTGTAATAGTATAGTTTATTTACTTGTGCTAGAACTTCTAAATGGGTCAATACAGCATAAATAGGTCTAGGCTGACAAAAGGGTATTGTCGCTAATCGTTTACTATCATAGTATGAGGTCCATGGTAAGGACATCTTTTGCAGACACATAAAGGTAACTTTAGGGTAGAACACATTGGTTTTGGTATTTCATTGTGCAATTATTCATTATATATATGTAGTTCACCAAAATTTATATGACTTTAAGCGAATAAAAAACTCAAAATTGTAATAATGCAAGTATAAAATAATAATAAATAATTTTATAATCAAAAACCAAAAATGTTGATTTGAAGGTTTATTTTTTGTTTTTTGGGGATTTAGATATGTTTCTGTTTTCAAGATTTTCATTTTTTATTGGTCCCTTTCCATGTTTTCTACTAAATTTATATCATTGAAGTTGCAAATATACAATTAAACAATTTTTCAAAATTTGTACTCTGCACAAGCTGAAGTTGTCTAAAAATATAATTCAATATACATATAATAAATAATTTGATTATAAATTTGCTTTTTAATATAATTTTTATGGAACAATATTTACGAAAAAACCATGAGTATGTTAAAAGATAATCATATTATTACATGTGAAAAATATTATTTCTATGAATAATTACACAGGCAAATAATGCAACAGCTTCTCAATTTATTGCTGATTTTTTATCATTGAATTGTATATGATATGTCTTGATGTGCTGTTTATTATATATGTGTATTTTAGATTAATTGTTAACAAATATGAAATAAAAAAATAAAATATTCACTATGATTTTTTTTATTAAATATACTATCCGACATTAATATTGAAATTTTCATTCATTACCTTACACACAACACAGAAAAGCCCAAAACCGAATTAAAATCTTTTCTAAACTACTAATTTTCTTCTTTTTATACACTTTCTTTTATAAATTTGGAAGTTTGAACAACGAAAAATTATCAATTGAAAAAAATTGAATGAATTATATACAGGGAAACAAGGTGTTTATAACTTTGTGCTATATGATTACTAAAGGTTACAATTTTATCTAAATAACATTGCTTTTTTTAAAATTAAAAAAAGTATCGAGATTTTTGCATTTTAAAAATGCATTAAAATAATTGATATTGCTTTAAAATTACAAAATTAATTTTCTTTGATCTTTATAAGCATATAAAATGACCATAAGAGAATAACTTTGTAAAATCAATTAGAAATACTATTATCATTTGAGTAAGTGCCAACAATTTGAGTTTAATATGGGTTGTGTTCATGGAAGAATTGCACATATAATTTGTGTGATAAAGGCTAAAATCTTTATAAACTTTTTCTTACATGCAATTTTCACATTAGAGAAAGGAAGGGACTTAATCACCTAACCGAGAGTAAGGTTAAAAAAGGGTACAAGAGGTGTTTTTGACCATAGTCACAGAGAAATTTTTAAAATATGCACTGTATTATTATAGTGTTTGTTTTTAGAAACGGTTAAAATAGGATGGTTAACGTTAACTACTATATAGTGATATGCAATGTTTTACTGCACAATATTAAAAATTTAGTAAAAAACATTCTTCGTTTATGATGGAAAATATGGATAATTAGAATTTGGTGAAATATGGGATTTTGTATTTCAATTTATAATTAGATACAAATTTGCTATGTTTATCAATTTTTGTTGTTCCGAAATTAGAATGTGCCTTTAGGTTATCAAAAGTTGCCAATTTTAAAAAGAAAAAGTCGAAAAGTATGTAATATTAAAAATTATAAATATTTTACATTGTTTAATGAAAAGATAAAATTAACCAATAAAATAATTTATAAATTTCTGTAAAACATAATATTAATGCTTATAACAAAAATATTTTACAGTACTATTTTAGGTGTAACAAAAAGGCCGGGTGAATACAAAAATACATAAAGAAAAAAAAAATTTTCAAGTCTCGATTTTTCTCAACTTAAGAATTCCTAGATCAATTCCTTAATTTGTAGGATATTATACTAAGTTGTAATTATAAAAATAATATTGCAATTATTATATGTGCAAACCTTAGTTTTAGAGTAAATTTATCAAATAGAAAATATAGTAAGTATAATTTAAAAGCAAATATAGTCCTACAATATAATAAATATTTATAAACATTCTTAATTTTTTTTGACAAATTCAAGAATATAAGTCTTTCATTGGGTGAGATATTAATTTAAAAATATAAATAAACTTACGTAAAAATTTATTTCTAGAAAAAAGAAGACACACATAATAATAGTCCGATAAGTGCGTAAACTATATTGTAAAAACGCAAAACAAAATAGTTGATCATAAAAAAAAACATTTGAATCGAATGCCTTGGTTATTTTTCAAAAAAAATTGTTGTTCGAAAAAGTATATTCACAAGAAAAAGTTATTTATTTAATAATCAATTTAGAAATAAGATTTTATGAATTTATTTGAAGAATATTTTTTATAAAATAAGTATTTAATATATTTTAATTAATTATAATATAATTTAAAAATAATTTCGCGGTAAAAACAGTTTTCTAATTTAATTGTTGTTGGATAATTGTGTCTGATCAAAATTAAAAATATAATTGTTTTTTCTAAAAGGCATGTTTATTTATTCTATTATCTATTTATAGACAATATCCTTATAATTGCACCACTAAACTACTTTATTATCAATAAAGTCGTCAGACCCTTACCAATAACATTCTTCACCTATCATCAATCAAATTTAGTTTGATAACAAAAAACCATATCATTATAATAATTGTCATAGCTATCATATTTATTGATAGATAAAATATTATCGATAATAAATACCAATAAAAATTTTATTATACTAACAACTTCAATCCAACAATTGTGATAATATTTTCTTGAAAAGTTTAATTTTCGATGCTTTAAATAACTTTATTTTATGGCCCATTAATAATTTTCTTTTGAGAAAAGATATAAAAAATGCCTATATAATAAAGTAAATGTTATATTAGAATTTGTTTTTTATTACTGTTCAATATTTGTTTTTACCTATCACACAACAAAATTTTTTAGTGCTACAAAAAATATTGCACTAATTATATTGTTATGTATTTTTTATAAATTTTTACTACTTATAAAAATTCAATTTTTTTATGATACTCTGGCATCCTACAGATAAAAATATATGTTTGTACATTATTGGTCATTATGAAAGTTACTATTTGATAACGTCATAAAAAAGAAAAAAAATAAATTTTTAATCTTCAATCTACAAATTTTTATAATTTATTTTTTTTACCAAAAATCTTTTTTTTCAAATTATAAAGCATAAAAACCCATATAATGAATTAATAATTCATAAAAGGCGAAAAAAATTTATTTTCAATTATAATTATAGTTCATCTACAGTCTTCTCAGTTTCTTATTTTAAGATAAATTATAATTAAAAATAAAGGATATTTTCTTCGTACCCTTTATTTATTTTTTGGATATTGAGGTGTTTAAACTATTACAAATCTTCTATTTTTTCATAATTATTTTTGATATTTTTATATATTTTTAAAATTAAGAGAAATTTAATTTAACAATAATAATGATATTCAACAAAATTTTCATGTCAAAAATTTTATAAAAATGTAAATAAAAATTTTTATATTGGCCAACTTTATCTGAATCAATATTAATTCTGATTTGCAATTAAACTGAAAAAAAAATAATTAGTATTATTAAGAGTAAAATTTTAGTTTGTTCTTGATTAATGATTTATTTAATTTTGAAAAATTTATTGTATCATAAAAAATGCCATCTTATACTATAAATTGGTGTAAATACTAATAAAAAATCATACTAAACATACTATTTTTCCACAAATATGTACAATAATCCTTTTTATATTTATTTTATAATTTCAATAATCTTATTTCATTCAACATTAAAAAGCTTTGTTTAAGCTAAATTTCGATCATAAAATATCAAAGATATGTAAAATTTTCATTTTTATTATCAACAAAACATACACCAAAAAACATCATATAGTAATCAACTGAAAAATGTAATAAAACGTACTAAAATGAATTAAAAAAGCCAAAAATACATTTTTTCCCTTTTTTTTGAAAGATAAAAAAAATTAAAATAACTAATTGTGGTAAAAACTTGGGATACTACTCGCCCCAAAATATTCTTCCTGGATGAAGCGATGATAATGGTAGTTCCTGATTTTTAATTCGCTCGCTGTCGGGTTTCTTGTTTCCGAAAAAACATACTAGAATAATTGTCATTTAAATAATTCTTGGAATAATATTTTAAATTATTCATAAAAGAAATATTTAGTAAAAGGTAAGGGTTTATTTAAATTTAAATATTTATACTAAAATATTTTCTAGAAATTTTTTTAGACAAATAAAACTAAGTTGGGTTGCAACTATAACTAAAAATGTTGGTTTGAGACACAAAACTAATGAAAACGAACAAATATTTTCTAGAGGAAAAAACTTTTATCTACACATCCATATTTTTAAAACAATTTTAAAGAATTTTTTATCAAAAATTTCAAGATAACTATATTTTAATATACTCAATTATAAAAAAATAACCGAAAATATTGTTTCTTGATTACCTACGCAGAGCTTAAATTTCAAAAACGTTCATATAATAACTGAAAAATATATCTTAACGGAACTTTAACATATTTAACAAATTAAATATCTGGTTTTGCGATCACTTTGATCGCTTCTTTTTTTTGTTGATACTGGATATTTATACGTCCTAACATTCAAATTAATATTGGAAAATATTAGAAATAACAAAACAAGTTTATAGGTGAGTTTGAAGGTTTTTATTTTAAAAGTTACAAAGATTCAATTATGATACAAATATTAAATGAAAAAATCAATATGAATCTTTTTAATTTCCCACAATATACATGTTTGATAATTTTAAAAATAGCAAAAGATGTCATTTTCTAATTAATATTAAACTGGGCAGTCTTATACACATTGTATCAAAATATTGTATACTTGATAAAAAATTAATCAGGTCACCGATTTTGGAATTTGTTCATAAGACAAAGTTGGTTTAAAATTTGATCAATTATAAATTACATAAAAAATCTATGATTAAATATGATGAGATTTCAAAATATAAAACAATCAAAATATTTTATGTTGATGTTTATTTTTTTAAGACATCAACATGATGGTTTCTTTTACACGCATTCTCCAAGAATCAATATAATCCTTCAAGCTTTTAGTTTCGTCTAAAGTTAAAATTCTTGGTTTGACATAACTCAATCTAAGAACATCATTTTGGCCGTCAATTGTTCCCTTGATAAGCTCCAAACCCATTGCCCGAACAATAAAATAGAAAACAGTGTTTCTTGAAACTTTAAGTTTTTCGGTTATTTCGATAATTTTTATTTCCTTATTTCTTATATCGAAACAGATATTGCTTAACGCAACCAGAAATGCTTTTTCCTTAATCAAATTAAAATTTCCTGGAAAAATGTTGTTTACCATGTCTTGATTATTAAGAATGTAATTAAAGTCGCCAGCACAAATTTTGTCAAAAACAATGGACATGTTTTGTTCTTTAAAATGTTGGTAAATATTATTAATGCGGATTCCTGTAAAATTGTAAATTTTACGACTCAAAACCGAGAATTGCACAAATTTGTAAGCTAGCAATTCTTTAGAATCTGTAAAACTGTCATCAGGAACAACATGACATAAATTTACATATTTTTCTAAGTATACAAAACATTCCTCATAATTCTCTATAACTTCATAATATCTGTATGCCAACCTGTAGAAATAAACATACATTTCCGGCTCCATTATTTTATTTTTAGATTGGTAAATAAATCTCTCTACATTCTCTGTTTTTTTGAGATAAACCAAGTTCTCAAAGATTTTTAGCTCGTAACGTAGTTTTATGACATTATAATGTTTAGTTTGGACATCAAGCTTTGAAAGAAGCTCAAGTGATTGTTTGACTAAATCGTAGCTTTTTTGTGGCTCCATCAAGTTTGCAAGCAATAAAACTGTGTCACAAAATGTAACTGGGTGAATTCTTTGAAAATTAGGTAATACATATTGCTTAAGTATTTCATAGCATTGTGTTGGCGATTTTCGTGCATTATTTTCGATATATATACAGAGATCATACCAAAGTCTTTGGTTCACAAGATTTGCTGCAGTATCAAGTTCTGACATTATGGGCTTGAATTTTAAAAACTAATTATCTTAGCAGAAGAATACAGAACTAAGCAAGATGCCATTTGAGACTATGATATTCCACAATAGTAAACACATACTGTATTTCATAGGAGTTTGGTTAATCAATGGTATTTTTAAAGAAAAATTTGCTATAAACATTTCTAATTAATAAATGTTTATATAAATGATAAACAATCAATCATAAGAAAAATTATTACCAAAAGTTTTTGAAAAGAAATAAATTTAATAAGAAAATTTAGAAATCAATATTAAAATCCTTTTAACATAGGATAACAATATTCAATATATCCAATAAGAAAGACAATATTTTGATTTTTTTTGTTAGTGCATAAATTTCTATATTATTCATTTTCAAAAATTTTTATTTATATTTTATAAGACAAAAAATGTGAACTTGTTTAAAAATCAATACTGATTTTATAATTTAAATCCAAAAATCATATATTATATTATAATTCGTCATCTAAGTGTCTATTTGTGCCGAATTTAGTGCTCTTTTATATTAAAAAATTGAAATCCTTGATGTACATATTTTTATAATTATAGTAGACTTTTTCAATTTTTATGATTATTGAAAAAAATTAGAATGAATGAATGAATGAGTATTTTTGTTTTTCTAGATGCAATAAAATCGCAAAATAAATATTTTATAAGGAATATGACAAAGTAGTTTTATAACTTCAAAATTCTTATCTACTTAAAATGTTATCAACAATTTTTATGCATATCGCAGTAAACCAATGTCCACGAAAGAAATTAAAAATGATAAAAAAAAATAAAAGTTGCCAATATTAGAAACCAAGCAATCAAATTATGTTCAAAAAATCCCGATCATAAAAAAATGATTTAATCGTGCTATCTTAAGAAAAATATCAGATACAAGAAAGAAACACAAAAAAAAAGAAACGGCCCTAACCCAACATTACTAATAATAATAATAATAATAATAATAAAAAGAAAAACTATATATGTTTTTGCTGTAACAAGAAAGGATATGGTTGTATTGTATAAAATACTCACAATATTGAGTAAATGCCTCTAATTTCGGAGAACTTGTTTTTATTGAGCTCTACCTTTTCCTTTCGGATGCGTAGATATGTATTCACAGAAAAATTTTGAAAAAATTTTTATAGATCACAGGTTATTTAATATTAAACTTTATATTCTTGATTTCTTTGTGGTTTTTTCTTGGTAATATAAATATGATTCAAGAAAAATCATGAGAAGAAACCAAACGAATTAGATAATATCACGATAAATTTATTCTTGACTAACATCGTGATATTGTTGAGCAATGATTGTTACAATGTGTACTGCCTTAGTTCCTCAATACCTAAGGTAAAGTAAAGGTGGAACAAGGACTTGGTCTTCAAGGGCCTAGTCACCATTTTGGAGGTGCTGTTAATGGTTAATATTGAGACTGTTACTTGGCTTAAATGTTTTAAAGAGTAGAGTTCATATATTTATAATTAAACATATTTAATTATTAAAAATGGTATATTTATACTAATAAGAAAAAAAAGAAAACTACTTGTGTTCCAAAATTGGCGTCTGGCAACACATACTATTTTTATAATTTTAACTCTCTTTCTTAACTAATAAACGATTTCTGGAATATAAAAATCATTAAAATATCGGTTTATATAATCACGAATTTTTTTGAAACGCATCTCATTTAAAATAAATTGATTTTTTGAAAATTAGCTTTAAACTGCTATTATTTATATATCAGGTTTCAGTTAAGATTTGTTAAATTTTGTAAAAAGAATACAATTATAAAAACTTTAAATTTATTTAATTTAAAATATATTTGATCACAGTTTTCAAAAAACATTATAAAAAAAGATATATATATAACTGTTTATATTCGCAATGCAACTGTAAAAAATGTGTTAATGTTGTAATTCAACTGTGATTGGTTGAAAATTTTAAGAAAAACAAGAAAAAAAAATTCTATATAAAAAACATGTCTTGTATAATTTTTTGATGAAGTACAATATATGTACAGGTAAAGTCATTATATCATTTATTGTATACTTCTGTGTTCTAGGCAATGTGATCACTTTACATTTAAACCTTGAATAATATTAAAATTCTGGAAAAGGTGACAAAACGGTCAAAGATAGTTAATATTAACCTAACATCATAATATAGTTGATCACTGTTATAGTTTTTATACCATATTAAAATATAAAAAACAATTTACGTCCATAATTATACAATGCCGTTTATAATTATAACCAACCAGTTTGTTATTTAGTGAAAAAAATAAATTAAAGAAAATAAAAATATCGAATATTTGTGCTAAGATTATATAAAAAAATTGGTTAATGATTATAAAAATACAATTAAAATTGTAAATAGTACCTTGAATGCAGCAAATTGGCATTTTTGATAAAATCAATGTTTCGAATTGAATAATCATTATATGTGTGTTGGATGGATATTGATTATAATTTGAGAAAACGAAGATAAAATTAAAGATTGTTTTTTATACATGTTTATTTAAAAAGAAATTTCAGTATATAATTTCATTTTGGTTTTTTAAACCAATCATCAATCATCAAAATCAATATTTTAAAAACCACTTAATTTCCAGTAAAACATCTTAAATGATTGTATTTCAATTTTCATAAAAATAAATAATTTACATTGGTAATGATTACATTAACCAATGACAATTTTTTACTTCAAATTTTTAACAATTTTTGACAATATCAATTTGTCGAATATAATTTTTTCATTTTCACAAATCAATGATGTAATTTCTATAAATAAACATTAATTTTTATTAAATATATGGAATTTAGATGAAATAATGCACACTAAACTCTTAATACCCTTTATATTCAACAATGTGTTAGAGTTACTATAATGCAAATCTTTATTTTTACTATAATTCCAGGTTAAACATATTTTATGCAATAAGCGCATGTAAAAAAATTAAGAATAATAATTCTTTTTAGAATTTTTGAACATAGTAAAAATCTTGAATATTTTTATTTTTATAACTATATTTTTTAGTTTTTTTTTAATTTAAGTGGTTTTGTATTTAAACGACAATTGACAATTTTACATGATCTCAAAATCACAATAAAATTAAAAAAATTTTTAAACATATATGATAAATCTAAAAAGGTCGATTATAATTTTTAAAAGTTATCTTTATATGTTAAATATCATCAGTTCATATTTACATTAACGATTACGGAAAGATGTAATTAGACGTGTATCGACTATTTTTGAATTTACTTTGTTATAAATTAAATGATTCTTTTTAGCGTTTATATATCTCTTTTTCTTTGTTCTCAATTTCATTTGTGATTTATTGTTTTTTTAATACCCGAATATTTATACGGTGTATAGGCTTTTATAAATAAAATTATTTTAATTAACTATAGTATATTTTTTAAATCAAAAAATATCTTATGAAGTATAAAAAAATTCTAAGAAGAATACCATTTCTTAGATATTGACTAAAATATAATTTATTAGAACAGTAAGTCGACTCATTTACAAGAAAAATTTTAAAGAATATTATTTTATTCCTTTTCAATTTATAGTAATTCTACTTAACACAAAAGGTCTTATCTTAAAAACAAAAGTTACATGTTTATATTTTTTACTTTGAAGTGTTTTTTTGTAATATATGATTGTAGTA
Organism: Edhazardia aedis USNM 41457; assembly: GCA_000230595.3. Classification (NCBI taxonomy): domain Eukaryota; kingdom Fungi; phylum Microsporidia; family Culicosporidae; genus Edhazardia; species Edhazardia aedis. The sequence goes on along the minus strand of AFBI03000001.1, from coordinate 1,299,470 downwards.
TATATTTCCTTTTTTAGTTAAATATCATATAAACTCTATAATCTAAAAATAATATTTTATTTGTATCTTTTTTAATAAGTATATCAAAAAATGAAATGTAAAAGAAAAAAATTATTTTAAAAGAAGGCAATTATTATATTTTTGTTTGTAATTTACGATTCATATTTTATTTTCATACTCTGAAATCTCCAAATCATCATTTTTTGTTATGTTTTCTTAGATCAATATTGGAAGGTGTTTTAAAATTTAAAATTTTTTGCAAAAAATGTGTTTAAAAGAAAAAAATGAATAATTGTTAATTTATATTGTTATTTGATGCAAATTTTCATATTCTGTTTTCAAATCATGCTTTTCATAGCAGATATTTAAAGGTACAAAAATTCAATATGATTTGAATAAAAATAAAAGAAAAATATGATTATAGCAAACAATATTTGACATGTATATTTTTTGTATATTTATTACTTTTTTTGTTTCAATCTCGATTTTAAGTTTAAATATAGATTTTTTTAAATTAAGTTTAGAATATGTAGAACATGAATAACAAAGTATTATAGGTTTTTTTTACCATTAGCACAATATTGGCATTTTTTGTGTATCATTATATTTTTATTTTTTACAAATCAATTTTAAATTCTAAAATATCGTAATTCTAAATGTATTGCTTTTTATACTTGTTTTTAATTCGATTTAGAAATGTTATAATATGATACAAAGATTTCATTCGGTATGCTACGTTTCATTGAACTTTTCTTTCAACGTAAATAGATCCAGTTTAGAAAACATACTAAAGTAATTATTTTAATCATTTTATCTAAGAAGTTTGTGATCTAATGTGATTTATAAAATCTAATGTATTCCACAAAACATAAAACGTAAAAAAAGGTGATAAATTGGTTCGGAAAATAGCTAACCTGCATTTTTGTTACTTCTATCATCAATAAAAATGAGATTTGTATTATTGTGAAGATATGTTTTCTTATTGCAGAAATCACTTTTTGTGGATTCAAGCGGTATTCTAATTATAAAAAACGTTGTTGGGTCAGCTGGAATGTGATAATTAGGTTTCAGAAGTATAAATGCATAAAAATGATTTTTAAATATTTTTAAATTCAGAAATTTAGCATAAAGAAAAATGTCGAGAAGTGTACAACACAGGGATTGAATATAGATATTTTATACTCACAATATAAAGAAAAATGAATCTTTACTGATCATTCTCCTGATTAATGTTATTTCTTCAATCCTTAAAATATAACTAAAATGCCATATATCTAATATATCGAATATTTATTGTAATTATATTGCCCCATGCTAAATTTAGTCAATTGATTGCAATTTAAGTTTTTTTTATATAATTTTTAACCATGATTTTGTTTGTGAATAAAAAATTAGCCGAACTATTTCTTTAACATATATTTCTTTAATATAAAAACTGTATTGTAAATTTTTTTATGTTGAAAATACAGATTATATTTACAAAAAATGTTGCTTTCTTTCTAATGAAAACATTTTATATTGCGGTATTTCGCGGGAGAATGATTTTAAACTAAAAAAAAAGAATATTTAGACGATTTTGTAGGTATAAATTTTATTGATGAGTATTGCCTTGGCGAAAATTGTGGTTGGATCTTTTTACAGTACTACATCACCTTCTTTCTTCTTGATCAGAGAATTTTGTAAGGGGCTGTTCTGAACTTCTTTAATAGTTGCAGAAATTTGGCGTAATTTGATTGGTTGTTACCTTTCGCAACAACGCCCCATTTCTCTGGTTTCTTTCTAAGATTTAAGACGATTTTGTGTTGATCCATGGATACAGTAATATGTTAAATATCTAAAAAAAAGGAAATGTTTGATAGATTATATTGAAATTTTCTATTGAAAATGATTATTCATACATATTAGACGATTTAAATTTTGTTAACAAAATTTAAAAATTTTTTTCAACCTTTGCTTAAACATATTGATATTTTTCTAGCGTTTTTAAGAACCCGAAATAATCTTTTAAAATATAAACTGTGTAGAATTGGTATAAATATGCGAAAACACATTAGCTGCTACTATATATTCTTATTATTTTTGAGATATGTAAGATATATAGTATACAAGGACGAATAATTGTTGAAAACTCTGGTTTTTTTATGTTTAAAAACAGTGATAAACCGTGAGGCATTTTAAAAAAAATTTCGCTCAAAATCACTAAAATGAAGACCATTTGAAGTTATAAGATGATAATCAATATAAAAAATAAAAAAATTGAATTTTTAAAATCATTTAAACAAAATTAGCGTGCTTGTAAACAAATACTTTCTTTTTAGTTTTATATTACAAAACAAATACTTTCTTTTTAGTTTTATATTACAAAACAAAAAATGATTAGATAATGGCAAAAAAAATTTCAATATAAAAACTTGATTAATAATCGCTTTAACTAGATAAAAGTCATTGTCGTTAAAAAATTACAACGTTTCATACATGTTTGATTTATTTTGAAGCCTAAAATTTTTATCATGTACCTGTTGATTTATAATGATGTTTTTGATTTTTAAAAGATTTGGTATGTTGAAATGTATACAAATTTGCATGCCAAATAACAATTTTATGCGTTAAAAGATGGTTTTTCGTATTGTTTTAATATAAGTTAAATTTATAAACAGAAGAGTTAAAAATGATAAAAAAACAATACACAATATCATAAATAAAGTTAACACACAAAATGCAATTTTCTATTTTTAGCAATTACTTGTTCGATCTAGGCATAAAAAAACTTAGTACGCGACATAGTGAATTAAATAGTCGAACACATTAGAAAGAAAAATTTACTGAGCAAAAAACCATCAGGAATTTGAAATACAAGCCAAAAATTACAAATACAAAATAGAAGGTACAGAAATTGTGTTTTTACAAACACTAAATTTTCTAAAGATAATTCAAATCTAAAATGTTTATAACGGATATCACAAATTTGATTAGCTTAATAAATAGCAAAGTGATCGAATAAAATTATAGGCAATGCAATTCAAAGCTTAGTAAGAAATGCAATTGTAGAAAAGATTTCAGAAAGGAAAACACATAAAACTGAAAAAACTTACGAGAAAATTTTGCTTGAACTTAAGTACCCAAGGAGGAAATAAAACGTATTTGTAAATGAATTGATAGAAATAAAACAAATAGAATTTTCCTTATTTTCACAGTACAAGAATTCAGAAAAAATAAAAAAAAGGTTTCTGGCAATGGTCAACAATTGGGCACTTTGTGAAACTTTAAATCGATTTAAAGATAATTTTTATTCTGGTCTGTCTCTTCAGACAAAAAGTTAATAGGAAAATCATGATATAAGTACTTTGATCGATATTTTAAAATACATTTCTAGCAGAGAATAAATGATTTAAGACCATTTAAATATTTGTATCAATAATTTATCTAATAAATTTGTGTTAAGAAACAAAAACATAAAAAAATTAGATAAATTTAAGAAAAATTCGAATAATTACGATAACTATAATGAAAAAATAGAAATTATCACAATCATGAAAAAGTAGAATCTTATAATTACGATTAAATAAAAACAAAAAAATTACAAATTACAGAAATAATAAAGAACTATGCACCAAAAATACAGATTTTAATAAAAATAATATCAGTTCAACGAAAATAAAAATTTCAATTATAACAAAATCACAACGCATTCAGATGTTAACATATCTGTCAAAAAAGGATTTATAAAAATTAAAAACAAAAAATTGAATCAAACCAGAATTATCAATCAAAATCATCAATGTAGAAACAATAGGACGAGTTGCAAATTTGGATCGCAATAAGATAAAGTTTGATCTTATTGGGTATTTTAATAAAATTATTCTATTTGTGCGATTAGCATGATGTTTTTGGCATTTTATAACTGTGAGATTATTGGATAAAAATTTTATGTATTTATATTGATAGTTTTGACGGGGCAATCAAATTGATATCATTCGTTCAATTTGATCACTAAATATCTTAAATATAGTCATTTAAATAAGTATAACGAATTTCAAACCATGTCTATATTTTGAAACAACAAAAATAACTGCGAAAAGTCTGGTCGACAAAGAGGTCGTCCCAGATCATCCAACCACGTTTAATCTTTTTTTTTATTCTGGGTCATTAAATACATTGAATTTTTCCGATTAAATCATTAATTTCTGCTATTGAAATGTATTTTTTAGGAAAAAAAGTAAAGTCATTATGAAAAATATTACATAATTTTTCTAGTGTTTTGACTGTGTGTTTTTTATAAAATAGTTATTTTCAAGTATTTACTGGTATCATTCTCTTTCTAACTTCACCGCTACTATGAATGTTTTTTAGTTTTATTTTTGTGAATTCTCAACTTCTTGCCTTTTTTTAAAAAGCTTTTTTTGATTTATTTTTTTGATTTATTTTTTTGATGGATTATAGTTTTTTATGTGCAAACAGCTCTTATATATTTTTTTGCGAATATGTCTTTAACTATTTTGAAACAATTAAAAATGTCAAATAGTATTAGTAATTATCTATTTTCAATGCGTACACAAAATATATAATAAACAAATTTATAAATAATCTTCTGCGATATTATGCTTCAGAACATGTAACAACGAAAAGGATTATTTTTTCATTGCTGTAGATTATATTTTACGGGCTTAAGTAATTGTAATAAAACTTGTGAAATATATATGGTTTAACATAATCATGATTATTTATACTTTAATCAATATTTTTCTCTAAAGAAAATTATGATTTCTTTGCGAGCTTATAATTAAATATCACGACTGAAAGTATATTCATTATATAATAGTTGAATTTTTTTTATTTATGATTCAAATATTGTTTTTTTTCAAAGTCATCCGTTATTAGTGAATATATATTACAATATTTATAAATTACAACAAAGTCATTATATTCAAAATAAATATCTGGTGTCTCATACTTTTATTCCCTAAACCCAGAAAATTTAAATGACATTGCGATTAAACTTATTTACAAATTTTTTTATTTTCACGTACATCATAAGTGATTACTTAAAACAATTTTGTATTTTGAGCTTTTTTTCTTTGTGTGCACCATTTTGTCTTTTGTTTTAATTATTAAGCTTGAATGCAAAGCGATCATGTAAGCAATGCTTTTTTATTTATTTTGTGAATTTTTTATCGTTTTTCTTTAAATTTTAATATTTCAAAATATAAATGAGATTAAAGTATTTGAATCTCAATTTTTTAAAAACTTATAATAATTTTATCTTTTGATTAACAGTTTTTTAAGACAAGTAGCAATATTTCTTACATATAGAACAATTTTTTTTACGAATTACTCGAAACTTTCTAAATTTGGCAAAATTAAAAATTTGAATTTCTTCTTTTTCATTTTAATGGGTTAACAAATTACTTTCATGCAATAATGTATCGTATTTATGCTTAACAAAACCACTTTTAAGGTATATGGCGAACAGAAAAATCCTATTGTGAATTTTCAGTTTCTGGTCGCATAATCTCGGCTCTATTAGATCAATTTATTGATCATTCAAGGTTGATTGTGGACCGTCCAAATCAATGAAGGAACCTAAAAGGTTGAGAAGAAGTTATTTAGTAGAAACCATATCCACAGCGGATATCCCCGGAACATCTAGATAACTAAACCAGGTCTTGATCTGTGTGGGTTATTATCAAATGATTGATTGAATAACATTTTTTTATTGCATTTAAACATAAAAACAAAGAATTATTATACTTTTAAAGGCAAGATAAAAATCATATTTAAATTTGTATTTTTCTTGAAAAATTCATATAGTGTATTGCAAAAATTCTGATGCAATTTATTTTAAATGCACATAAATTTCGCGATTGATCAAATAATCTCAATAATTTAATAACTTTTGTGCTTTTCAACCATAGCCATTTATTTTAGATCTACTTTATATAACAAAAATATGCCTTGTACGGTGTGTGTTCGGCATATGCTCCGTTTTTAATCAAAATAGAAATAATGTAACCTTGATAATACCTTTAGAAAATATATTTGTGTATTACATTATGAAAATATATTAGATTCTATATTTTAAAATTTTTACCAATCTGAGGATTTTGCATCGAATCATTTATTCGAATATTTTTTGATATATTTGCAAATTTAATCCAAGATAATATAAAAAATGTAATTTTATCTTTAAAAAAGTTGAAAAAATCTACTTTTTTTAATGGTCGTTTTCGATCAGTCGTAATAATAACAATTTGTTACAATTTATATTGTATTTATTCAAAAAAGTGTCCCATAAAGTTTAAAAAGATGAATATAATTAAAATAACCATAATTTTTTTATCATAATTAAAATAAACGTAGCAAAAAATATGAAATATTATATTTAAATTCTAATAAAGATCTTTTTATTCTATAAATGCTTTTATAAATGCTTTTTTACAAAATAAAAATTATTATTTTCAAATGAGATAAATTTGAGTTAAAATTCAATCTTAAAAATTCCTAAAAAATTAGTTAACGCGAAATAATCTCTAAAATCTTTTTCTTCTATTCATAGCGAATCTAAATGAAAAATATTTGGTGAAGAGTGTTTAAAAAAGCTGATTTGGTGATTAAAAAACAAAAAGAATTCGCTATATAAATAACAATAAAAAAACCATTATTTGTGTTTTTTGAATTTTGTTTATACCCAATCGATTAATATTTTCAATTTAGTCGATTATAATGATTGATCAAAAAAATTAATAGACAAATATAATCACTGGAATGAAACTCTAATATTACTAGCTAATAATTTTCTGCATTTAAAATATAAATACAAAAAGAAAAAATTATTAGAATATTAAAAACACCGATTTCACCATAAGTACCAAAACAAAGTCACGTTAACTATTTTTTGTGATTTTGTGCGCAGAATTTTTTGCAAAATAAGCAAATTGGCGATTTTAAAAAATACTCAAACTGACAATAAAAAGAAAAAATGCAAAGGCTATTCAATTATTTCGTTTTTCTTAAAGTATACCATTCAATAATGTTGATAAATTAATGTGATGATTAACAATTTTTATTTTATGAATTTACTTGAAATAGTTATAAACTATGAAGCAAAAAAAATTATATTTCACTAAATTTTACATTATTAAAATTGGAAAAAATACTTTTTACTAAATTATTCCAATAATTTTTTAGAAATTTTTAAACCTTAATCAATTTAGTTTAACAGAAAATGGTATTATTATAACTGTTAAAAGGAACAACATTTGATCGATTTTTACTTATAGAAAGATTTTATTTAGAAGGTCAAGTGTTTAGAATTTTTTAAAAATTATTTTTTATTTATGATTATTTATAAAGATATAATATGTTTCATTTTATGTGTAAAATTTATAAATTAGTCAAATTTCAAAAGAAAAGCAACCAGTTTTTTTAATTGTGTGATTATCTATTCTTTAATATGTATTTTTATTAAATATCATTGACAGGATAAGATTCAATAAACTCATTACCGCTTTCGAGATTATATAAAAATTCGACAATCTTGTGCAAATTTGTATCCTCAAAAAACCACAAACCGAAAACACCATGCTCAGAATCGATCGAAATAAAATTTCCATCCACACAAAACCTGCAATCATTTAAATCAAAAAACACTTCATTTTTTTTCTTTTTGTTCAGAATTATAAGTCTATAGTTATTTAGTGAATTTCTTTCATAAATATAAGCAGGTCCTTCTATATCAAGCACAGTCCAGTGTGTATCATTCACGAATTCGTATAATCTTACTTGTGAAGCAATAAATAATAGCCTGTGAAACCCACAATCCTTTTGTAGCATTCCATATTTGATTATTTCATTTTGTCGCTGTCTTCTATTATAATCCATTTCTTCAATTGTTTGCTTAGATTCATCTTTTTCATAAAAATCATTTTCATTGCTGTCATTTTTAGCTCGATTCTTTTTTTCAATCTCGGGATGAAAAAGTGAAATAATTGTTTTTGTGAATCTTGAACTAAGTGAAGTGTTGGAACCAATGTTGAAAGATAACTGTTCAGTGTCTGGAGACTTCGCTTTCATCGAATGCCACCATTGTGCATAATTATTAAAAATAGGCTTTGAGCGATCTATACTCAAATTTTCATCTGTTTTCTTGTCATTTTTTGAATTGTCAATTTCTTGCTTGATATATTCCCTATCTTTACACAATGCTGGCCGATAAAAGGCATCATTGTTTTTTAAATTGTTATTCATTGAACTTAGAAACGAATATAGTGGAAGGGGGTTTTTTACCAATTTGAACTCCTATAAACCAATCAGTAAAATTCATATATTTGAACTTTTTAATGCAATACAATAAAATTATAATTTATCTCATTAGATATTAAATTAACCACACTACGAAAAATCTGGTCTTTGATAACCAACAAGAGAAATTTATTGAGGCTATCAAACAGTACTAAATTCATTTTCAAAAACTTGATAAATACTATTTTTATTTTGATAATCTAACAAATAATTATGTAATATTAATAGTTAAAATAATATGTGAATGATAAATAGTTTAAGTTGATTTTGCTAAATTATTTTTGTTGTCATAGAAAAAAAAGATACAAAAATCGGAATTTATTTATAATCAAGTTTAGATATTATGATTTAGATATCACATATGTTTATTATTAAAATTGATTAGTTGATATTGAGAATTCGTTGTTTGTATATTAATTGATAAACTAGGAGGTTACTTATAGATGGTTTTGGTTTTGTGTAATAGTAATTAGTAAGAAAAAATTTATAAATTTACATCAATATATAAATTGTTATTTTTTATAAATAAGAAAGAAGCATTTATCGTAAAATCGACAAAACGTGAATTAAATTTGCTATTTTTGATAATTTCTAAAAAGAAAACAACCAATTAGATTGCTCCCAAAATATCGCGAAAAATAGTTCGGAAAAATCCGGAACAAAAATAAACATAAATAAATATAATTTCCGTTTAAATGCAGATGAAGACAGACAGATGAACAGGAACTTTTGGAGGCAATCCCGGAACAGCGAACCAAAAGAATTGATTAATAAAGACCACTTAACTAAAATCACATTCTTTTTTTAATATTTACTTAAATATTGGATTTGACTTTATATTTGATAGTCTCGTCACACTAAAAAGCTGGTAAAATTATAAGAAAAGAAGATAAAAGAGAGAGTTATTCTTTGGTTTAAGTAATTAGAGTTTTATTATTAAATTAGTGGTTGTTACATACTAAAGAAATTGATAGTCAATATTTTTATTAATCTAGTAACCATAAACCATCAAATGTTTTTAGACTATTATTTAAAAACCTTAATAGCTTCTTCTTTGCATGTAAAGTATAGTTGAAATCAATCAAAATTTTAAAAAAAACAAAATAATAAATTTCCACTAATCATCTTGTTTCCTCAAATTGTGTTTTAATACTAAAGAACACCAAAATTACTAGTTATAGTTGTAACCCAACTTAGTTTTATTTATCTAAAAAACATTTCAAAAATTATTTTAGTATAAATATTTAAATTTAAATAAAACCTTACCATTTACCGAATTTTTTTTTCATTAATAATTTTAATAAATATTCCAAGAATATTTTAAATGACAATAATTCTCGTATAGTTTTCGGAAACGGCAAAGTCGACAGCGAGAGAACGAGTGAAAGCGAAAAACTACTACCATAACCGCTCCATCATAGAAGAATGTTTTAGAACACATCACATTCCAAGTTACCACCACACAAATGCATAGTAAATTTATTTGAATTTGAAATTTAATTAGTATCGTTCTTATTTAACATTAAAAATCTTCAATTTTAAAATCTGGTGGGTTGTATTTAGCAAAGCATTCTAATAAAAATTTAATATGTGAAATTATAGTAATTAAATATTAAATTGCGGCAAGCGTTAAAAAAAACTCTTTTTAACAAATAAATTTTCAAAAATTGAAAAATTGATGGTTTATTTATTAATTTTTTGGATTTAAATTCTTTTTAAATATGAATTATTGTTATATCAAAGATAGCATAAAATAATTTTTTTATCCATTTTGATTTTTATTATTAAAATATACATTTATAGTATAAAAACAACCTATAAACTATTATTATATATAAATACCGCATTACTTATTTTTATTTTGCTTTATATTTTTTATATTTATGTAATAAATTTACTAAAACTGGGAGAAAAACGAAAAAAATGAAAGAAGAACTGCACAATAGCCTCTTAATATGTAATTAATATCATAGCATATCAAGAAATAAATTTATAGAAAACGTAATAAAATGAATCTTTAAATAGTTTTATTAAACGTATTTCGGTAATTTGAGTACAAAACGAGAGTAAAGATATGATTCGAAAAGAGAGAGAGAGAATAATTGAAAGTTAGTATGTATTCTTTAATTAATGACCTTTGGCTGTTGTTTTTGCATCTCCCGAAGTCATCGACTGGTAATTGGGTCCCATTACTCGTGGAGGATCATATCTCGGTGGGGTTGGTTTTGAAGTGTCCTTTAAGGAGAAGAGGTGACCAGATTATATTGTAGAATATACATTTGTCAATACAATTATCCTTTTAATTAACCTTTCTTTTGAAGGTTTGATTTGAGTGCGGTTTATCGAACAGTATTTATAATTTTTTTGTAAAAAAATCACCGGAAAAAGAGAAACTGTTTCCACTATTCACTCACCATATTAAAAAAATAATTAAATTGATATCCGCAAAAGAAATAAACGAATTTCAAACTCTTACTAACACATATAAAATGAATCCAAAATAATAAATCTAAATTATTCTTCTGTTGGAACAATAGCAAAATCAACTAACGTAATTCCCGATATACTGTCAGAATTAATCAGATAAATGCGTATTTTCTAGAATAAACTCAAAATAAAAATAAGATTCTTGCTTTTTACGATCGAGTTAGATACATATGTCTTAGTTTCCTGGTGAATGATAGCAGTTGTTCTCCAAGTGTCATTTTGCCCACTTGGGTTAAATTAATGTTTTCTAAATAAACAAGGCAAGACAAAAAAATTTCCACACTGTCTGACCAAATGATGTCTTATAACATATTAATAAAAATATTTCACGGAATAAATTTATTTATTGTTAGTATGGATTTTATAAACAAAATTATTATTAAATCAAATTTTAATTGAATACAATACAGTAATTATTTAAAAGTTTTTAATGAAATTACCAATGGGTGCATGAACTACCTTTTATACGGTTCTGGCATCAACTTCAAAAAAAATTATTGACAATCAAAAATGTAAAACGTTTTTAGTTGTAACTTTTTAAAACTTCTAATTATAACCATTTTTTAAAGTTTTTTATTTTTTATATTTGCATAAAATTTATTTTAGCTTTCGTTTAAGTTCAGATGGAAAATCAGCCGATATTAAAATCAAATTTAATGTGGTTAAATTTATAATGGTAGCAACAGGAATAATATCATTGTAAAATATAATTTTTTTTGTATATGTATATTTTTTTTAGTTATTATAATATATTGAAGAAGAAAAAAAAATAATCAACTTAAATCCACATACAAAATTGAATTTCTATCTTTTGGAATCACCTTAAGAAATTTACTGTTAGATGATATAGTTTCCCTAATATGTTTAATATCTTTAATATTATTCTAAATTTTATTTAAAATGTTTTATCTTTTCAACATGCGATTATTATATCTAAATTATAAAATCAAGTATGATTTAAATACAATTAAAAGAATAAAAAAATTGGGAATTATGATTCCATAATATATGATATTATTTAAATATTTATTGCTGTTTTTGTCTACCAAAACAAAACGTCATAAAAAAGCATTCACACAAAGAAGAGAAATCATAACATTGTATAATGTTAATTATTAAAGTTTTATTTAAATTCTGCAAATGCAATTTTATTATATTTTATAATTTTTGACTTATCCATATGTATTTAATAACAGTATATTGTTTTGGAATCAATAAAGATGATAAATATGTGTTCAATTAAAATCTACATTAAATAAAAATTTTCTTAGTTGTATTTTTTCATTAGCCTTAGCAGAGTCAAGGGGATTCAATAACAATAATTTTTATGTATGAATAGAAAAATAATTAAATGTTATGTTTATATCTTTATCATTTGGAATTTTTAAAAAAAAATACAAATTTTAGAATGGATAAAGAATTTTCCCGGCCCCTATTTCATGAATCATACACATTCGAAGCAATAATGTATTTATTTTTTTTGATGTAGTAGGGCAATTATCTATCAAACGTTTGGCGTAATAACAAACAAACACACCACAATCGTCTCCATTATTCTGCAATTCAATGTCAAAAAGTTGTGTAATTTTAAATGAAACTAAATTCTTATACTTTTCCAAATATTCGTCTTCTATCCACATCTTAAGTCTTTTCAACACTGTGCTTCTTGATATGTTCATGGAATCAAGCAAAAATATAGTCTTTTCTTCAATGTCAATATATGAAAATATCCAGTGATTCGAAAGATGTATAGGAATGAGAATATGTGTGTACGAAAATAGGTTTTTACCTTTTGTCCATGATCTTTTGATATATTCTAACCCTTTTTGTTTCAATTTGACGTAGAAAAATGTGCTCATTGCATAAAATTTCTTTATATTTTTATTTAATATTTTATTTGGTTCATAAAAATCCTCTTGCTTATTCTTATATTCATTTTCTATATTCAAATGCTCTTTCATTTGCTCTTCTTTTTTATTAAATTTATCGTTACTTAATGTGTGATTGACGTTTATATTGCTATTTTGTATCTTAAAATTATCTTTATATAATGCGGAGTATTCAGAATTTATATTGTGACGTAATTCTTCGATTTGTGGATTTATGCCATTTGAAAAATGTTTCGCTTTAGAAATAATACTGAAACTTGAAATATTTTTGTTTTTTTCTTGGTCGCCAATCGAGTTTTCCAAATAGTAATCAAGAAGCAAATAGAAATACAAATTTATAATTTTATCGTTCAACCATTTTCCATAGCTTAGTGTAGCCAAATCACTGTCATAAATTTTTATATTATGTTTTTTTTGGACTACCTTTAAGGATTTGAAATGTTTTACAATTTTTCGGAGATCTAAATAAGTTTGAGCATCATTGCTGAGGCAATAAAGCACTGAATTAGGAGGCGGTTTTTCATCGACAGAAGAGCTCTCTTCGAATTCGGAGCTTAAATCCAGCAGTATTATAGTATTTTTTGATTTTTTGTTATCTTTTTTTGCTTCCAAACTTACATGTGCTTTATTATTATTCTCATCAATGTTATAACTATTTCCAGAAATAATATTTCTATCGCTTGGATGCATACAAAAAGGGTGTCCTGCTATTGAAGAGCATACAATCGTTTATGTTGGTTTTCTTATTTCATCATAATATTATTAATCATATAGAAAACTTTACAATTCTAAATTTAAAATTCTCTTATTTTGTTTTTTGAATATATTGCTCATCAAAAAGAAAAAATTACTTTTTTATCAAAAATTCTCTATTCGGGGATATTAGCACTCTTAAAAAATTCAAAATGTAATATTGTTATGCAAAAAAAACGAAACAAGTTTCATTAAATAAATTGGAACAGAATATAGTATATTTACTCTTCTTCAATGAAAAAGTCTTTTTTGTAAAAAGCCGAACTATTAGAATCAAATAAATTTCATAATTTGTTTGCTATGCTAAAATAAATATTCGACGAACAATATAATTGATTTTATTAGATAAATTTTAAACTAACAAATATTAATGTAAATCTGGAAATTATGTAAATATAAACAAAATTTTTAAATATTTTTAAAAAAATGTGAATTATATTATAAATATAATTTTATAGTTTCTTTATCTGTATTTTTATTATTAATTTCAGTGAAATGAATATTATTTTAAACCATAAATTAAATTAAAAATCACAACAAATGTTTTAAAAGTTTTTTTGAATATTTACTCTGAAATATATCTGAAAATCAAAATATTATAGGTTTGTCGTTTTTTGGGGTAAAGTAGCATAACACGATTCTTTTATATTTCAAAATTTATTAAAAATATTCAAAAATGTACTTCTTCTGTTTTATTTAATAATTGATTCAGATTGTTACTTCTTCTGTAAAACCATTTATTCAAAAAAAAGCTAAAAAAAATTAAAAACCCAATGACCTTATTAAAAATCTTAATGTTTCTATCATTTTCAAAAATAATTGAATGTAAAAAATCGTTTATTATTAAAAAATTATTTCTTAAAAATGAAATTACATAATTTACAAAAATTAATATGTTTTGTATGTAGAAATATATTAAATTTTAGTATCAAACATCAGTTTTATTGCGTTTTATATGACACGATTCAAATAAAATGCAAAAAATATATGATCATAATTAAAATAAATCAATATTCATTTGGAATTCTTTAATAGTTATGTTTAAATTTTTAATTAATTAATTGATAAATTAAAATTTGATAATCAAGTTCAAATTTTATATAATATAAATATTAGGTTAAAATACAATGATAATTTTAATTATTAGATAAAACTACAAAGGATAAAATAAATTTAAAAAAGAAAAAGATATGTAATTAAAATAATAAAAAGAACATTGAAAAAAATAATCTGGACAACTAGATCCAATATATACACTACCAATGCTAAAAAACTGTTATTAATGAATTTATAATCAAAACATACTTTATATTTTAATGCATTAAAAAAAATTATTAAATTCAAACTGAATTATTTGAAATTTTTGAAATTTTTTTCGATGTCTAAATGCATAGCAAATAAAGTCAATTGACTTAAAAATTAATTGTTTTTTAAACATTTCATCCCCTCATAATCATAAAAACGAAAATAAATTGTCCAAAAAAACAGAATTAATTTAAGTGCCTTGGTTTATTAGCATACTCATTGTGCGATTTCCATTGTGTTTTTTCATTTAAAGGAAACAAATTCGGAATAAATATTAAAATTTAAGATTAATTAAAGGAATCTAATTCAAAATAATTATCATATGATAAAAAACGGTTTTGTTGTGTGTTTCACCTTCTTTTTCGTATCTTCTGTATATAGTTGTTGGATGGTGTTCGATTAGAATCTTTAAAAAATGAAGATAAAATTTAACATTGTTTTTTATGCATATTTATTTAAAAAATAATTTCTTTAAATAATTTATTTTTGGTTTTTTTAAACCAATCATCAATCAACAATCATCAGTCAATAAAATCAATACTTAAAAACCACTTGATTTATAGTAAACAATCAACAATCATTTTATGTCAATTTTGGTAAAAATAAATAATTTACATTGGTAATGATTAAATTAGCCAATGGCAATTTTTTATTCCAAATTTTTAACAATTTATGACAAGATTAATTTGTCGAATGTAATTTTTACATTTCCACAAGTTAATGACGTAATTTCTATAAATAAACACTGAAATTTCCTTAAATATATAGAATTTTAAAATATCATGTTCGCTAAATTCTTTATGCTCTTTAATATTCAACAATAGTGATTGGTGATACAATAGAAAAATTCTTTGAAACTTTATGTTGATGAAATTTGAAAGTCTTAACTGCGAAACTAGAACTTCTTCATTGGTTATTTCTATATGAACTGCTATAATTAAAGAATACATAAGGAAGTATATACATTGAGAAAGATGTGTTCCTTTTTGGTTTATTTTGTTTTCTTTCTCGTCTGACATATCTTCTAGATCAGCCTCTAATTATAGTTTTATCGGCCAATCAAATTAAATTTATAAGAACTGATTTTCTTTTTCATCTTATAAATAAATCATCAAATTATTTTTTACATATTAATATTTCCATGCAGGATGTTATACGATTTCTGTAAAATATTTTTCTAGTATGAAAAAATAATAAAAACTATTTCTCCTATATTTTAGTGCGTTATACACTAGTACAATTTAGGCAATTATATTGTTTAAATTGATGTTATATTTGTTTTTTAGTTCTTAGATTGATCATACTTTATAAATGAGTAAAATTGTAAACCTTTTGATGAAATTTTGTATTAAATTTAAGATACATATTTTAATTTTCCTTAGCCAAAAATTAATATTAGCATGGGTGTAAACGAAATTTAGAATATTATAAAGTAACATTATATATGAAAAAATATTAATTTTAATTTTAAATTTTGGGAGAAACGAAATAATATAAGTTTGGAGTTTGATATAAAAGTATTGAAAAGAATTATAGTATAAAAATCTATTTTACTTTTAATTTTTAAATATCATAATGTTGGAATTTAACACACCCACATCAAATATAAAAAACGTTATCCATTGGTGTTTTGAAGACAAAAAAATGTCTTAATGACACTTCAGATAATATTTTTAGTGATAAGGTTTTAACATAAACTAAAATTATTGATTAGTTGAATAATCGATACACTAAACACACAAGTTTCATGCTGCTATATATTTCTTAATATAAAATAAATTATGTATACTGAAAAACTAAAAACCAATAAAACTGCTTCTTTATCTTTTTGCGTTCCGGCTCTTCCTAACCAGAATATTAAGATTTTTTGATTTTGAAAATTATCGTTATTGAAAGATATATCATTTTTTTCGATCAGATTTTTTACTAATATTCTTATATTTACTGCTTTTCTAATATAACTACATTTCTAATAGAATGTAAAAAGCCAACAGATTTCTCTTTTTGTGGTCTTTTTAGTCATTTATTAAAAAGAAAAAATTGCCAATATAATATGATATATGATATAAATATATTTATTAACTATTTTTGTTGAATTTTCATATTTTTTTCTTAATGAAAAAAGTTGTTTTGCAATAATACATAAAATCTTTTTTTTCTTTTTAGAAATATTATAAATTTATAGAATAAACGAACTAATATAAATATGCTTTTTATTATTTTAAAAACATTTTTAATAACGAAAAAACAGAAAATTCTATATTAAACAGAAGAATAAGAAAAAAATTAGAAAAATTATATGATCGAAATGAATGTATTACTTTTGATACTCGATAAAATAAAACTTTCCAAGTGCGTATCTCAAGAAATTGTATCCAAAGCTAACTAGTCATCGATCGTATGGTTTTTTTATTTTCTTAATCGATCCGAAAATTTCTACGGATTTCTAGATTCTTACCGAGAACAAAAAAAAATATAAAAGTATGAATAAAAAAATGCGCAGAGGCTTGAGAAAATTTCTTATATTTATTATATCATCTAGAAAAAAAATTATATCCTTAATGTCCCATAATATAAAATAGTTAAATTTTGTCTATTTCTCTTGTCAATATATACCCCATGCAAGGTATAGATCAAATCATAGTTCAAACTAGCATTAATGAATGTTTTTTTACAATGTTAAATATTACTATTGATTTATATAAATTCATGGGTAAATTTTTTTATAGAAGATTATTATTATTTATTGATTATATTGTATTTTCCGCATTCCTTGCTTTCCCGACTATAATATCTGCATATGAAGATAGATAATATTCTAAATCTGGAATTTTCCTATTGAATGTTTTCTAATGTTGTTTAAACATATATAATTATACAATTTACTCTACATAGTCTTTTTATATTTATTTGTATCTGATTTGAGCACATTTTTAAATTAATTTCATTAAATTATTTTTTAACCACATATCTAAATTTAAGCCAAAAAAATCTTATTACAGACGTTTATATTTATAAATTTAAAATATAAACAAAGAATTACCTTTCTGGGTTATATCATTATAGTTACATGGTAAAACAAAGACTTGACCTTACTACTCTTTTTGGCTAAATAGTAGGTCAAACTACAGATATTTGAAAATTTTTGTAGTTTTTTCGGTTAATAATTTTATATGGGTAAATATATATAAAGGAAATCGTAAGTGCATATTATTTTTTTGTTCATTTACCTTATGCTCTTACGAAATTATTCGATCGTCTGTAGTTTCTGTGCGTTCAATTTTTTGAATTTGTATATGCAAATAGAACTGCCTTTTTGTATTTCCGTGTATATCGGAATCTGATTGTCTAATTTCTTGTCATATTTTTTTTCAATTCCGTCAAATTATGTCTAAGATTCAAACTTCTTTGTGTTGATCATTAAACATCATACTATTCATAACAAAAAATTTTGGATTATTTAAAGTTTTAGCCTGTTGTGTATTAGATTCGATTTTTTTATAAAATTTATTTAAATAAATATCATCGAATATTTATTGGTGGATCATGTATTATATTTACACGTAAATTAGAAATATTTTTATTTGATCGACATTTCAAAAACGAGGCACATTTAAAATATTTTATAGAAATGATCAATATAAAAATAAAACATTTTATATAAAAAACACGATGAAATATTTGCAAATTGACGCATTTGAAAGTTCTATTTGAAGCAAAATGTTTTTCAATATTTGTGGTTAGAAAATATTTTATTAAATAATCTGAAAGATTTTAAATAGAGTTTTACGAATTATAAAAAAAATTGATCATAATATTTATATAAAAAACTTATAATTTTTGACTGATATATTTTTTTTCTTAGCATTTGTTTATATGCTGAATTTCTGATCAAAAAAACGTGTATGGCAGGAAAGTAAAAATTCTGTGTATGTCAGTATATTGATTTCTTTTAACTATTTATTGTAAAATATGATATTTCAAAATTTTCAATAGCATCTTAGCTAGACTTGTAATATTCATAATGTTGGTTGAAGAACCAATCTAGTAATCTGATTAATTTTTGAAACTTTTTTTATAAAACAAATTTTAAATTTTCACTATAATTTTTTAACAATATAAAAAATAACATATGTAATTTAACTTTTCTTATATAAAAAATAATTTTTGAACACATTTTATGAAGGATATCAAAGAAAAATTTGATAAAACCACAGTTATTGTTATTCAGAAACTAGAAATTTTTTATGCAAAATTATAATATATAATATTGCTTACTACAAATAGCGATGAATATTTATAAAAAAATAAAAATATTTCTTGGTCAGAAAGTCCATTTAACTGAATATCTAAAAATTATTATCAGCATATTAAGTTTTTTTGGTTGTTTATGATTTCTTTTAGGTTTTATTTTATAATTTTTAATATAAAATAAATAAAGGATAAAATATATTTATAACATCATTCTTTTCAAATGTGTTCGAATAAATAAAATAAATTTTTATCTATGATTACTTTTATATATGATCATTATCTAATGTATTTTGAAAAAACTGGCATAAATATATCTAATAATTATGAAATCTAAGTTATTTAATTTTTTAATTATGATTTTGACTATACAATTTTATTCATTCGGTTGGTATGAGAAACATCTTCGTCAAAATATCTAGGCATTTTAATATTATTCAAAAAGGGAACGTTTTGTACAATAAATTTAATATACAATTTTTTTATTAAGCTTTACACAAAATACCTTTTAGCGAGAAAAGCTTTGTTTAGTTTTTACCGTATCAGATTCGATATCAGATAGAGCACTGTTATCTGAAACACTATCTATCACTGTTGATGTTTTTTATTTTGAAATAGAATCACACATGCCATACTATTTGATAAAAAAGTCTTTATATGGTTTAGTGAATGTGTTAAGATTTAAGTTTAATAAAAATTTTTTTATTGAAATAAATTTCAGCAAGCAAAATAATAGAAATTTTTTTTCTGACTATTTTTTTATTTATTCAAAATCAAGATAATATGAATTTTTTGTTTTTCATTATATTTGGTGATGAATTTTATCTAATTCTTGTGTGATTCTTTAAAAAAACAATAATTAAACTAAATTTTTTATAATTTCGTATTTACTGTGGTTTTTTATATTGAAATGTTTAAATTAATATTAAATTTTATATATAAATTTTTTTATCTAGGATCAGTTTCTTAAAAAGATCTTAAATTTTTTTGATTATGAATATTGGATATTTTTTAAAATTTTCAAAAAATATAATTATTAAAAAAAATTGTGTTTTAATCATAATTTTGGATATATATCAATTATATTGCTAAAAAAAAATAATAGATTTGATTGATAAAAAGAAAATTTTACGATAAAAGAAAAATTAATATAAAATTACGTCGTCAATTTTATTCATAGATTACGTAATTGCTTTCAATCAAAATTTAATCTATCAAATTATGTTTATTTTTGCATATAAAACAATTTTAAATTTTTCAGAGTTGTATACAAATATAAATACTTGATCAATATAGTTGATGATTGTATTTTTAAAGAATAAAAACTATAAAACGTTGTAATAATCATTAAAAAAAGATAATAAAAATTTTTGGTGTATTCGCAGTTCTTTTGTATGAAGAAAAAATGAGTAATAACAACAAATATCCGACTAATAAATTATTGCGTATAAAGGTTTTATCTTTTGAACGCGAAAGATGATTACGGTATTGTGCCCAGAAAGAAGTCGTCAAATGAAAATCGGACGAGTTTAGTTTGTCAAAAGCAAAATAAACGGAAAGCTAATAGATAGCCCATTGAATAAATATTAATGATCTATGAATCAGTGTTTTTTCTGTGAATTTAATACTTATGGAAGATTTAAATATTACGAAAATGCTTTAAGATCTATTAAATGATGAACGTGTTGTTTTTTAAGATGGTAATTTAGTAAATTGATATAGAATTGAAATATTTCGTATATAACAGTATAAAGTAAAGTAACAATATTGTATTTTAATCGATCTCAAATTCCGATAAGTTAAAAATTTGTAAAATACATATAAAAATTGAACTGTATGGTAAAAGCTCCTAACCTGTATCAACTTAACGCTATGATTAAAGTTTATTCTTCTTTTATGTCACCTTTCTCGCATTTTTACAATCTGAATATGTTGTATTGAGCATAAAAATATTTTTATAAACTAACATATAAACATATAAAACTTTGTTTTAATGTTTTCCCTTCCAATATATACAAACCTATAACTATATGCAACAATAATTGAATCTATTTGTTATATATAATATCAGCCTCTTATGTATTCTTTAATAATATTGTTTTATTGTAAATACATCATGCTTTAATATTATATATTTTTATAAAAATATACAAAAACTCTAAAGAATACCAGAAAGTAATTCTGAAAACTACTTTTGCATTTAAAGGCATAGGACAAAGAAAATTTGATAAATATTGTTTATTATAACTTATATGAAATAGTTATAGATTTTATTTTCGTAGACATGGAATTAAATAATAAAACAAATAACAATTTTGTATACATTTTAATCTGAATCATTTAATAAAGGTTTTTATTCCAAAAATCTGTGATGATAGATATTCCGGTAGGTATATACATAGAATGAAATTTCCATAACAAATGTATATTATATATACCAATAAACGATTTTTGAATAAAACGTGAAGATCGTTAAAAAAGCGTCCATTCAAAAATTTATGATTTTTCAAGGTCGCAAATAAAAGTAGATCTTTACTTTTATATAATAAAAAGTATGTTAATTTTCATTTAAAAATCTTTTAAAATCATATATTTTAAAATATAAATGTTAAAGACCAAGAATTATCTAATATTTTCCATTTAAACAAAAATGAAAAGATATAAACAGGATTCTTCATATCCGAAATCCAATATCAATGATTCACAACAAATGTGTATCTACTGTTTCAGCTTTATCTTTTAATGCTTAAAAAAATATAATGTTATTGAAAACTAAAAAAATTTAAAAAATTGTATTTTTATGACTTTCGATTTTTAAAAGCTCAAAAACAACGATGATGCGTAAAAGGAACAAAGGATTGGATATATATTATTAAAAAAATCTACATATTATAGCAAATAAAAAAATATGTTAAGCTATTTTTACAAATATTAATTAAATACACACCTTTTTGTTCTTAATAATTACAAACTAGCTATATTTTCAGTGAAACTTTTTTAATTTTATCTATATATGTTTAAAATTTTAGTTTAGGTTTTGAAAAGACTTTTTATACATAAAAATGCAATATCTTAATAAATATAACATCCTATGGTATTTGCCAAAAATTCTAGAATAATGGTATTATGGTTAAATTCAATCTACCTGTGTAATGAATTTAGTGTTTGTAATAACCAATGATTAAGAAATTTTTCTTTTGATGTTATTTTCTATTTATAAAAATCTAAATTAAAACCAATGTATGTAGATAGATTCGCAATAAAAAACATTTTGAAAATAAATTAGATTTGTGAAAAAGTAAAGCAATTTTTTTGTGGATTAAAGTCTTTCGATGTGTGTTTTTTAGTCATTTGCAAGATTAAAAATTTTATTAAATTTCAACTTACAATTCTTTTTTTACATAGTACTTTATTTGTATTTAAGAGAACTGACGTTTGCATTTTGGAAAAATATAAGATTTTAATCCTGCATCATTGGTTTTAGCAATTCAAAATTTTTGTTGACGTAATTTACTGCGAGTATTGAGAAATTTTTACGCGTAAAAGAGCGAACAACTATTTTTTTATTTCAAAAAGATTTAAAGCTGTCTTTCTGTTGTAAGAATGTTAAACAACAATTTCCTCGATTTAATAGAGATTGTAGGATGATTTATATAGTCTTGTAAAGGAACATAACAATGAGAGGACTAGTAACAAAGAAAATGTAAAAATATGGGAACTCGTGTTATGTGTGTGTTTCTTGTTTTTTTAATGTTACTTATCTTTTCTAAAATATTTCTTTTTACTTAATTCTAACCCAGGACAAAATTGATGGAAAAAAAACAAAATGAAACACTAAATAACAATAATGAATAAAAGTATCGATTGAGTGTATCAATATCTTATTCTTTATATGTTCAGAACATAAAAATAGAAACCACTGTTTTACTTCAAGTCTAAACATGGTCAAATTTATTACAGATTTTCTTAATATTTGGAAAATGCTTTTTTTTTCTGACTAAACTCATTAAAAATTTTTCAAATAAATGTAAAGTTTGTTACTCATAGTGTGTAGGCAAAATGATTCAAAATTTTTTAGATTTTCTAATTTTGTTAAAATCGATGTGTCTTTATTAAATAAAGTGAATTTTTATATTATTTTTGTGTTTAATAATGTTTCTCTGATCTTAATGTAATAAAAAAAATTATATAAACTCAAATAATATACATTTTAAATGAGCATTCAAAAAATAATATTTGTAATGTTAGCTAATAAAATAAAATTTAAAGTAAGTTAAAACACAATTGAAAGTTTAAAACCAAAGTATAATTTTTAAAAAATAATTTGTATATTCTGATTTGATAAAAATAAGTTTTTTGATAGTCAAAAAGAAATTGTAAGTTCGTTTTTCAATTATACGTACTTTTGCTATGATTTAGCAAATTATAATATTTACTGAAAGGAATCAGAACACTAAATTTACAAACATTCTTTTTACTAAAATACAAATTTTATTAACTTTTAAAAGATGTAAAAAATATTATTTCACCTTGTTAAATTTCTAGTTTTATATATCATTAAGATATCTTTACAGTGCAAGATTTAAAAAAAGGTGGTTTAAGTGACATCAATGGCATATTGAGCACAAAATGGAGATTCATTATAATAAATTTAACAAAATGAGCTATATTTATCCATTTTTTTATTGTAATTTATTTGTGTTGTTTGATATATTTTCAAATTAAATGTATATTTTTTGAAAATAATGCAATACAATGCTCGAGTTTTTTTAAGATATTTTTTTCGAACAATGACTTCAAAAAAAATTTAAAAAATAATTTTGTGAGTTTATTACTCATTAATAAAATATAAAATTTGCATGTATAATTTATGTATTCATAATTATAAAGCAAAATAAAAATGTTTTTGAATGTTTTATAGATGGAGGAAAAATGGATACAATAAAAAAATTATTAATATAAATCTATGATAAATCAATAAAATAATTTATTCACTAAAATATCAATGCGAAAAAAACTTTATTTTTCAAAAAAAAATTATAACTTCTTTATAAAAATAGCATTTAAATAAAAAATTTTTTAATAGATGAATAATTTGTGTCAATTCATTTTGTGGAAAAAAAATATTGTGCTTCTAACTGCATTTTATCTACAAATTTTTTTTTGGTAACAAAAAAAACGATGCTGTGCGTGTATTTATTTTTTATGTTTTTCGCGATATTTCTTATTTTTCTTATTCTTAAAAATAGAGGTAACGCTTTTATACTGTTTTTCATTTACAGCCTATAAATTAGGTACATATAATTATCTAATGAACCAACAATGATGAAAAACAGCGCTTGTGGGCGAGAGAACCCGATACAGGACCTCTTATTCGCCTCAGAAAGTTCGCTGTTGAAATTTGGCCCCTTAAGTATGTGATCTGTTGATTTAAATCCCTTATTTATTTGTTTTACTAATACGAATATGTAGTATTTATTGAAAAAGGTTTTTTGATTCTTCTTGATTATCCTTAGAATATGTTACTTCAGTTCAAAGATTAAATTTTTTTGCTTGAATTTCTTATCTGAATCCAAAACAATACGTCTGTCTTGTTATTTATACTTTTAATAGCCAGTTTAAACTAATCATATCCCTAAATTAATCACTAATTATAATTTAAATTGAAATAAAATAGGTGATTTCATCAGACCATTAATCAAAATATAATATTACCAAAATTTCCAACAAAAGGACAGGAATTTCGAAAAATAACTTGACCTTTTATTTTTCATTTGTTCGATACCTATTATCATAACAGTATTGGTTAGCAGAAATTCACGAAACATCGCGCATATTGTTTAATATATTTATGTATTCTCTGTGTGAATTTTTATTGATATTAAATTTTTAAATTTTTGTTTTAGCAACTTTTAGAATATATTAACGTTAAATTGATATACAAAAGTACATGATATATTCAAAGTCCGAGATGTTATAGGAATTTGATATAAATTTTGCAAAAAAATTATAGCATAATTTTTTTCATGTTTTTTCGTATGAAATAAGTTTTTTTTGCAATAAAAAATATTTTTTAAAATATAAAATTCCTTACAATAAAAATTATTATGTAGAATTTTATTGTCCCTGATCAGTAAATTTTAGAAGGTAAGCACTAATTTGTTTTCAAGGCAAAGATTTTTTATCAAAAATTTATTTCAAAATTAAAAATAGTATGGATTTAAACGTTGATATTTTTAAAGACAATAAAAAA
The DNA here is from genome assembly GCA_000230595.3 of Edhazardia aedis USNM 41457. Classification (NCBI taxonomy): domain Eukaryota; kingdom Fungi; phylum Microsporidia; family Culicosporidae; genus Edhazardia; species Edhazardia aedis. Next base: position 1,274,234 of record AFBI03000001.1, on the reverse strand, counting down.
AATTTTCTTGAATATATATTTTTATTATTTCCCATTTATATGGTTATCGTATTTTCTTTTGAGTTTTATCTTACATTCTTTTTTTATTCATGCATATTGTGAAGCGTTAACAATACTACTATTATATTCCTATTACTTTTTTATATATTTTGTAAAAAAAAGAATTGTTTGAAAAACAAAATATGAGAGCTAAAACAGTACTTATCTTCTTTTATTAATGGTGTATTTTCTTTTTAAATAAATTTTAGTCTTTGTTGATGTTTTTATATTAATTTTTAACCGCAATTCTTGTATTTTTGCGTTTGAACCTTAAATAATCGGTATTTGTTGCGTTTGTTTAACTCATATTTGTTGCACGGTCTATATCTAGATTACTGTTGGTTTTTTGAAAATCAAATTAACACTTTATTTTACAGAAGAGTATATGTGCCGACATTTTTTATGTTTTTTATACGAAAAAAAAACTAAAAAATCCATTTAAATATGATAATTTTTTGTGCTTGTTCATAAAAAGTTGAAGTTTTCAATTGTAATTGTAGGTTTTTACGTTGTGGCAAGTAAATTATTATCAATATGAATAAATAAAAATAGCATCAAGATATAAAAACCATAGTATATCTGTCTTGTAACCGCGTGATATATTCATTCCAAAGGTTGAATTTTCGTATTCCAATGTTTTTTTGTTTACAAACACATTAAAATAACTTTATTGAATTTTTTTTGTTATAAAAATTAATGTTTTTGCTACATTACATATTACTAATAATCAAAAAACTATTATCTCTACCATTATTATTTATTTTAGTGCTATAATTAAACTTGTTAAAAATTATTCACCTTTTTATTATTACATTTTAATTAAAAAATTTCTGTTTTTTTTTATCTCTAAAAAATCACTAATTTTTAAAATATCAATTTAACTTATTTTAAATTTATGTATATTAAATCACACTATTTAAAAATAAAAATAGATACTAAATTATATGTAAAAATTACTAATATTCTCGTTTGCTCTCAAAATTACTAAAATAACTATCATTAAATTTAAACTGGTTTACTTAATTCCTGTTGGATGATGTTGTATTATTGTTATAAGAACGTTTAAATACTATTTTTTACGTAATATTTATTTTTTAAAAAGTGTTTATATAGTTTAATTTTTTTATTAATATAATCAACTAAAATGTCATTTTTTATTCAACGAACAACTAAAAACATATTCTTTATTTCAATATTATGAACATTATCTTTGATATAAAAATATATGTTGAAAACGATAAACCTTTCCATAAAAATAAAAATTTTGTTATCATTCATAAATTCCAAAATATATTTTATTTTAGTTTTCCGTATAAATAAAAACATTTTGACCTTTAAATATTAATATTTAACACTATCAAAATTGTGATCTATAAGATATTTTAAAAATGCCACAATTTCATATAAAAAAAATAATAATTACTTCCTTTCATAAATTTTTAATTTGTGTTGCATTTAAAATTATAAGAAATTAGAATATTGTACAATATAATATCTAAATGACTAGGAGACTTTTGAATGTGTTTTTTTAAAAAATATGCTAGTGATTCTTGGAAACTACTTTTACATTAGAGCTTTTAATCTGTTCCTTACATTTTGAATTGAATAGCATGGTAATTAACAAATATAACATAATTTGTTAAAACGTTTTCTATCATGTATAAAACAACGACTTCACATCAGCGCATCGAATTTCTTCGTACTAAAAAACCTTAGATATCAATATCTATTCACATAAAGTTGTTACCATCTCTAAGGAAATTTTTACCACTCAATAAAATCTCTTCAGTTTTCATAAAAACTACAAGCATCACTATAAAATTGTATTGGTATAATACCCCTATCCTACGCTTTCGTGCTTTGATTATCAGACATCACCGAAAGGTATACCTAATTGGGACGCTTTTTCGATGAGAGCTACTTTGTTGGATTAATCAACAAATTACATCGTTTGATGATACTACCTCCGTTGAGAGGGGCTATGTAACAGTTTATAAAGCTAAGAATTATCCGTTCAAGCTGTTCGAGGACATTCGCTTACATTAGGCATTGCTACGTATCTTTCAACGCCACATAGAGACTTTCCACCACGGTAAAAACGGTCAACTCACAGTTTGCGATACGAGCTGCCTCTTTGTCAAAGCGAATCCCTACGTGTGTTGGTAAGTGGTAATTTTTTGAGACAAGCTTGTGATATCAAAATTTGGCTCATGAAGGTTATCTTAAAAACATATAGATCTTAAAGTGGTGAACCAGTTATATTACAAAAATTTACGATGAAACAAAAAAAATAAAAATTTGCTAACGTTTCGAACCAACCAATCAAATCATGTTCAAAAATCTCAAACGAAAAAACAGATTTAGTTTGGCTGTTTCTATAAAAAAAGAATATACCGGAAAAAACATCAAAGAAAGAAGGTAACACCAAACAGAGCACAGAGTCAAATGTAATAATAAAAACAATGAAAACCCTTGTCTTTTTTAAAAAATTAAAATATTATCTTATTTATTAAAATAAATCAATGATAGTTAAATTTTATTTAATCTTTAGTTTTTCTCTATTTATATTTTTTAAAATGCGAATTTATTAGCAGTTTGGTCGTTGCAGTTCTATAAAATTTAACCGTAAAGGGAATCAGAGAACAGGTTAATCTGAATAAAAATATGAATCAATGAAACCTATGCAGGATATTCATATTTTAAATAATTAAGAAACACATTTTTTATTTGTTAATTTAATAGTTCGGTCGTGGAAAGAGAATTAAAATAAATTTGCTTAAATTTGAAGCTAATATAAATTTTTTAAAATGGTTTCTCCAACACAAGATATTTGTATGTATATTACAATATTTTTATCATCAAGTCTTTACCACCCAATTGCAAAATTCTATTGATTTCGTCTCACCTTCTTTTTAAACATTAAAACGTTTGTGAAGGAAAAAAAAAACAATAAAGTGAAAATGCAAATGTAATACTCAATTACCTGGTTAAATTCCTGTCATGGAATGTTTATATTTATAAATAAAGATTAAATACGTTTTTAGTCTATTATATGTTTTTTATGATTACTAAGTGTTTTTTTACGGAATACGGCAATATTATTTAAATGGTTTAAGTTAGATGTGTGACCCTGTTTAAAGAAGAGGAATAAAGGCTAAAGCAGATATAATATTTTTTCATCAAAATTAATTTAGTATATTTTTTATTTAAAATATATATATTATCATCTAATAGGATAATTTTTATTCGTGTAGTGAACCAAAAAAATAATTGCGATTATCCTTTTGGTTACTATAACACTTATTAGCCATTAGATGATTACTCTTTGTTAATTAACCACAAAATGTAATTACAATTTTTATTTCTGATTATTTGTATTTCATCCCCAACGCTTTTTTTCCAACATTTCTATATTATAATATTATCCAAATTAATCAATTTGAACTCTTTCAAGAAAAATCAAAGTAAAATGTATTTACTTATAAAAAATTTTAAATCTTATAGTACTATATTCAAATGGTATTATTTACATTATATTTAATCATTTTTATTACAATGTTATTGCTTTTTTTTAAGGAATCGATTGGAACCAATCATAAATGTCGAAAACATTTATATTTTGTTTGAATTTCTTAAAATGATATTTTGTGATTTCTTTTTTGAAGTCTCGTGCTTTTACTTAATTTTGATAGAAAGCAAAACTTAGATATCGGCTCAAAAAAAAGTAGCATGAAATTATTTAATGTTCTTAGAAATAGCCATATTGAGTATTGTAAAAAAAACCAATTTAAAGTGTTTAATTTTATATTTTCATCGTGAGTATATTTGTATATTAAAAATGCTGAGTACTTTAAAACTACATTCATCTGTATAAATTGTGTGAAGTCGCTGGCTTTTAAAAACATTTGTAAAGTACGGCTTTTTATATAATTGTTAAATTTTTTAAACATTAAATCAACCGTTATTATGGCACACAATTGGAAATATCTAGGTGAAGTCACGAAAATTAATAGGCCCAAAGACAGTTTACTCGATAATGATATTTCATTTGAGCAAGTTAATTCCATTATTTCATATTCTAAGGATATTGAAAATGAATTTAAAAAAATTGTGGATGATTCGTTGTCAGAGAAAAGATTTGACAATTTTATTTTAAATTTAAAAAAAGAAGAAAATAATATTTTTAGCGACACAGCAGAGTGTGAAAGTGATCCAAAGAGTGATGACGAACTAATTAATAACGATGGAATGACAAAGGATGAAATGGTTTCATTGTTTTGGGAGATTGATAATGAATTAAATAGTATTTGTGATTTTTCTGGTTCGTGTTTATTTGGTGTAGAAAAAGTGACTGAAATACCAAAATCAGTGATCAAAAATGACAATAAAAAGGATGAAAATACTACAGATAATATATTTAGTAAAGACACACCCGGTAAGCCTGTCAAGAAAAGAAAAAATGCCACAAAACTTGTCAAGCAGCTTAAAAAAACCAAAAATGTCAAAGTTTTATATTAAAGTTCTTATTTATCCTTTTGAATAATGCCGATCATTATGTATTTCTATTTATATTTTTATTCGATTATTATTTATAAAATATTTCAAGTATAGTATTCAAAAAGCCATTTTTTTCGTTGTTATTTCTAATGATTATCTTAAATTATTCTATTTTAGCTTAGTAGATTGAAGTATTCATTTAATAAATAGGCTTTAAAATCTATCTAATTATGTCTTTTTGGTAAATTTGTTTAAAAACTTTGAAGGTTTATGCACGCAATGGCAATATCGATTAATATTAAGAAATTACCATCATGACTAATATTAAAAAATTTATCACTATCATAATTATATTTGTTGTTTATTTGAATGTCCCGATTTATAAACCATTTTATTTAAATGTGGAAAAAGAAAGATCGCTTTCATTCCATAGGTATGTGTTTATTCTAAATCATGTTTGATTAAAAAAATTATAAAAATTATGTCAAATATGTAAATCATGTCAACTTGTCTTAAATCATGTTTATTTATATATAGTCATGTAAATTCTTTTATGTCATTCAAAATTAAACAAAATTAACGTAAATTTTGTCGAAATTATGCTATAAAATTTAACTATATAAAAATATATTTAATTTTTCTTTTAACTTCATAAAAAAAATATTCTTACACTATGAAGAATAACAAATGCGTTTTAATTTTAAAATTTGAAATCAACAAGCTCCATAGATTTTGGTATATTTTTATTCAAATGCAATTTCAAATTAAAAATCACAAAAATAGTAGTTATAAAGTAAGAAAGCAGTATTTAATTTTTAAGAATCAAGACTGGAGCAACAGTACTGAATACTTTGCATGACTCTAGAGCAAGTGTAATCTTATCAAGATTTAAAACTCAACATTATCTATCCCATATATATCATGCTCTAAAACTGATCGGCTAATCATCGCTCAACATTTAAATCAACACAAACTACTTAATTATAAGAATGCATTTGATCATACGAGAAAAATAGAAAGTGTTTTAATGGTGACCGTCATACTAGAAACAGTCATTTAGTAAAACACACTTACATCTGTGCTTCTCTTTTTCTTTTAAAAATACTTAATTGGTCATAATTTAAAAACAACATTTAAATTCCCAAAAAATTAAATTTTTTCAAAGATTCATTCCGTAATATATCATCCATATATATCTATTACATTCGGGCAATAAAATATTCAAAATATGCTTAATTATCTTTTAATTAACAGAAAATGAACTTTGACATAAAATATACATGGAATACTGTAGTTCTTCGCAATTTTAAGAATAAAAAATATTTTAATATTCTTTAACGATTCCATTATGTTGCATAAGAAATTTGTGAAATGTGGTATTTCGCATCGATTTTTTAAAATGGATACGAATTGACCAGTTTTATGTGTTCTAGTTGTTCCATAATTAGAATAAGTTCGGGTTTATCACAAGTTTCAAAGTTTGTTAAAATTAGAATGAAAAAAGTTGAAAAATATAGAATATTCAAAAATATAAATAGTTTACTTTCAATGAAACTATAATAAATAAAAATAATTCTTTTTCTTCTTCTAAAAAAAATTTAACACTTAAAATAAAAACATTTTAGTGTATTATTTTAGATATAAAAAATAACAAGTGAATATGAAAAATACAAATTATTTTTCCGTGTTTCTTGCATTAAAAAGTTTTTTTTGTCATTTTTTAGTATTAAATATCTATTATAAATTTTATATTTTTTAATAGATTGAAGTTTAATATAGTTTAACAATTTAAGATGATAAAAACAGTTAAAGATTAAAATAAACCAGACTACTCTTGCAGCCTTTTAAATTTTCTTAATTTCATAGTACTATATAAAAAAGTAAAATATGTTTTATACACTAAAAAAATTAAAAATTTCAGCCTATTTTAGATTTCAAACTTTTTTTTGTTGACAAATATGATTTTGATTGAAAATATGAACTTGGAAAATTTTAAATATTTTGGTGTTTTCTGTCAAATGACATTATTGAATATAAAATATTAGATTGTTTTAAACCTAAAAAAAATACAAAAAACTCAATCCTTTAATTTTTATCGAAAAAATCAACAACATTTTGAATTAATAAGTAATCTAAAAACAAATTCAATATTAACTAAATGTATATTGACTCACAATGTACTTTTTATTGTTTATTTATTAATAAATACACTTTAAGTACACAATTACATAAATAAAAAAAATAATATTGATATGATAGTGGTTTATTTTATAATACAAAGAATATTAAAAAGATAGAATGCCAATTTTTTCTAGGTGTAAAGGCAAATTTGTTTGCAATATCTGTTAGGGCATACTATTGATTTTTTCTCACTAAAAAATTTAGTAATATAATGTCTTCGCATAATAGCGGAAAAGCATTTGTTACCGCTGACTGTTGCATTAGCGTCAAATAAAATTGTTTTTTTTACAAATTAACCTTTTTAGGTTATATATAGATAACAGATAGATTTAGTATTTGACATTTTAAAGAAGTTTTCTTAACTGATTATCTGAAGTCTATATAATAAACCAAAAAAGGAAACATGCTAAATTAGTTACGCTTAATCTATAAAAGCAATATTTAAATAAAATAATAATAATAAATAAAAAATGAACAATAATAATTTTAATTTGCATCTTAATAAAAACTTTAATAAAAACAATGGTCAATATGTATTTAGCCAAATCACTTGTTTATCTCTTCTTGACAACTACTTTGGCAACAAAAGAATTTTTACTGCTTGTCTCAATGACATAAAATTGAATTTGAAATTACATTCTATAAGTAAATGGGTTATTTTTAATAATGCCTTCTTCATAATTTCAATCATATTTTATTATTAAAATATGGAATTTTGTTAATAAATATTTTTTTCTTTTTAATTATAATTTATCAGTTGTATGAGGTGTTCGGTATGATCATACCATCTCTTTTAAAAGTATCTTTTATTGAGGTCAATGGAATAAAGTCAAAAAATATCTGTTTATTTAATAAATGTGTCGGGTTGTAGTGTTTTTTTAAAAAAAATTTTCATTATTTTTTGGAAGGCCTTGCTTCAGCAGATTATTTGTTTTTTGATCCTTCTTGTTCACCATCCGTATTCAAGAACTAGGCTTTATATAGTCATCTGTCAATCGAATTGATTGATATCTAATACTTATTAATAGAGGCATATGAGATGAGAAACAAGTTAAAAAAAAATATAAAATAATCTTTCAAAAAATCACAATTAAATAATTTATTTTTCATTTCAAACATTGTTTGTTACACATTAGATAAAAAAATTCTTAAAAATTATATTTTAAACAAAAGGAAAAGTTTTTACTACTTGTTTTGCATGCAATATTATTCTTGATTTTTATTGGTTATTTTATAAATTTAATGGATTTACATTTTCTTTTTTCCTTTTTGTTAGGCCCTTTTTCTCTAGGTATTTCTTATTATAAATATTAAAGACACTTGTTAAAATGTTTTCTAAGTATTTTTCCTTTTATTCTTCGACAGATGTATAAGTAAAAAATTATTTGTTAGACTTTTTTCGTGATTAAACCTAGCTAATTTTAATCCAGTTTATCATCTAAATCTATTTATAGATTCTATGAATTTATAAATATAAAATCTTTAAGAGATAATTATAATTTTTTAAAGCATTTCTATTTGGTACCACAGGAACAATTTTGAAAATTCGTTTTCTAGTTATTATGGCTTATTAAAAACAAAGACTGTATTTTATGCTTTAAAAACGTATAAATAACATTTTATGTATCTATTTTATGCTTTGTATTGATTATTAAAGAAAAATGAATTATGTGTTTACAATAAAAATGTTTTACCATGATCTATATAAATTAAATTTAGTGTGAATAAATATAGAAAAATCATCGAAATTAAAGTACTTAAATGTCACTTCTCAAGCTATAAAATTGAATTTTATGAAACATCTGTTAAATATAATAATACGTAAAAATATTTGAAAGTTCATTTTTAAAAACACAGAGTTTCTAGTAAAATTAAATTGGTTTTAATTTGTTTTTTATAAAATTTTTGTGTTTTTTAACTTTTGAACAAACGTTTTTACTTGGATTTTGTGTAGAATAGTGATCGTTTGGAACATAATTATCATTCTCTTGATGTAAATGATATCTTAAAGGTTCAAAATACTTAGTTTAAAACATATTTATTAAGAACTTGCATTAGTTAGAACCAAATCAATGAAATAAATTTAATCATTTGCTATATAATATAAGTAAAGAATGGATAACTTTTTATTTGTTCCTGAAAGGTGCAATACTTAATGACTATCAGTAATTATTAACAGATGAAAAAAAAATTATTTTTATGGCCAAACCGCATAAAGACTAATTGAAAGCAATGAATCTTTACATTATAAAATAATCTATTTCTTTGAATCAATAATCATAATGCGATAGTTTGAAAAAATAATGTTGTTGATTTTTTATATCTAAACGAATGATGGTGTATTTTTTTTATTATTTTTTGGAAACGAGACACAATGTTATTAGCAAAAAATTAATGATTTATATATATTACACTATAAAATGTAATAGTTCTGTTTTTAATGTATGTTTAGATGAGATATCTGTTTCCTTTTTTTTATCTTTTTTTGCGTATCAATTGCTTTATGCCTTGAATCGAACAAAAATAGTATAAAAAAATTTAAGAACATGCTCGCATGCAATATCCAAAGATTTTGTGGCTATTATATAATTGTTTGTATTATATAGAATTAAATAATTAATCAAAATAGAGAGGTATATGTAGTTGCTAAGCGTTGCTATTAAAACCATACTAATGTATTAGGTGTTATACAGTTCTTTCATACGTTTTTCATGTCTATCAAAAAATTTTAATCTTAAGTATTTTCTTAAACTTAATTATCATCTGGTGATTAATTAATAAGTTATAAATGTTCTAAATAACCCTTTACTTTTTAGGAATATAGATTGAAGCCAAGCACTATTTTAAATCTGTAAAATATTGTATTTGATTGTATTGAACTTGATTTTTAACACTGTCTTAATTTTTTACAAAAAAAAACTAAGATTTATTGATGTTTTATTTGATATTGTAAATAAAACTAATTTTTAAATCCTATTAACAAATTATCAGCTAAGTTAAATTACGCAAAGAAATTGTTTTTCAACATCATTAAATTTTCAGAAAAGCCTTCATTTATATTATTTCACACCAAAAAAGAAAGTTGCAAAAAAAACTTATAGAGTGATATCATTTTGGTTTGTTTGCATTGATTTTATATATTTATAATGCGTATCATTTTTTATACTTTTTTTAACTGTGAGTATCTTTCAAAATACGTTTTAGGAACTAATATATAATTTTTAGAGCGAATGACTTTTTTATTTTATGTTGTTCTATATAAAAAAAATCAGCTTTGACTATAGAAATAGGCACATTCTATTTTATGTATTGCAATATTTATATTTTTGTTATTGCTGTGTTATCTAAAAGGATTGAAGGATATTCGATCTTGTTTGAATGACACAAAAAGATAATGATGTGTTTTTCGAATAATTTTATATTCGTTTCTATTATAAATCCTTAACCATGTATTTATGTGTTAATATTGTAGAATGCACCATATCATTTACATGGTTACTTCTTTAATACATAATTTCCACTGCTTTTTCTCGTCGCCAATATATTTGATATGTACTACAACGAGGCATTTTTTAAATGGTAATATATAAAAATTATAGTAATTATAATATTATTTTGCAAATATTTGAATAGTTAAAAACAAAAAAAATCTTCAATATTATCAAAATGTAAATTATTATGTATAAAATCAAAATATTCGTAGACACATATACCAGTTCATTTAATATATAAGCTGAAAAATATTATAAATTCGAATAGATCTCTAATTACAGTGTATCTTAGTGCAAGATCTAACTCAAATCAGCTATTTCTCATTTGATCCTTAAATATTTTCGATTGTAAAATATATATTTTCTTTAATATTTTGAGTTTTTAAGTTTTTATTTTGCAGACTTTAGACCCTTGAAATGTTTTTTTGTAAAAATTTTACTATCAATCAATATATTGTTTATTTCATTATGTTTGACAGAAAGAATGGAAATTAAAATTTATAATTTTATAAGTATGTTGTTTGAAATATTCTTATCAATTTATATAAAAAACAAAATATAATATATTAGTTTTGGCTTGGTATGATACCTAAATAATTATATTATCATTTTTTGTGTTAAATAAAAAATTCTATATTTTTTTCATGAATGAATTTATGTGTTAAAAATATGTATAAAAGTATGGATATTAATACGTTGATATAGTTTACAATCGTTTAAATGTGTTGTTGTATGGTTAATTTCTTCATGCTTACCTGTCATATAAAAAAAGATTAAGAAACTCATAATAACAATTGCTCCATAAAAATTGTGTTTTATGCAATAATAACATTGAATATATATGAAATTTTTTTCTAATTCATTATTACGGTTTTTATGTTTGTAGTTTGTGTTTTTAACGAAATATATGGTAGAAATTGACATTTTTGTGTAAAATTTTAAAGGCATTAAACCAATTTACATAAATACAAGATTTTTGAATCAACATTAAAAACAGACTTTAATAATTAAAGGTAACAAAAAAACTTAAAGAATAATTAAAATTTAGAAATTGCAAATTAAATGTATAAAAAAACACATTTTTTTTATAATGCTTAAAAATATCATGAAACATTGCTTGATTACTAATAATAATTTAGCTTTAAAATTTTTGTTAATTATTAACAGTGTTGTTAATTATGTATTCTGTTAGTATCTAAAAGATATATTTGAGATAAACTTGGTGCATTTTACTCGTACCTATATGATGTATTTTTATTTCCTATTATATTTATATAAAACAGAGAGAAGCATTTTCTGTTATAATTTTTGTGATATTCATAATTATGGCATTATGTAAAAATACTCTAATAATTTTCGAAAAAAACAACAAAAAATAGTTTAATAAATGTTAAACTTGTATAAATAGCAACAATTTACGATGAATATATACATTATAAAAAAATTAAACTTTTTTAAAATAGAATACTTATTAAGAATACATAAATATTTGGTGTCAAAATACTATCTTTAAAATTTATAGAAAAGTATTTTGCATTCATTTATAACCATTTTCAATGAATTAAATTGAAGAAGCATGGTTTTTATAAGTATTAAGGATTCTATTCTATGCTTTGATTATTTTTTTTAAAAAGTATCGTCTTTGTATTTCTTTAAAAAATCGAAATAAATTAAAAGGTATGTTTTGTAAATTAATGTTTATAATAGATTTAAATCTTAAGCGATGTGGCACAAGTATAATGAAAACTTTAAATTTAATCGGTTTTCAAAATAATTTTTTCTATCATTCATAGTGTTGGAAACATCTACAATGAGAAAAATTCTAAAGAAAATATTATTTTTTTATATGATATAAATCATTCTTAAAGTCTATATATGTTGTAATATAACTAACTTATATTCATCTACTATGAATTATCTGGTTTAAATCAAAACAATATAGAATACATCAATTTTAGGAAGTCTTTTTCAACAGTGTTGCAAAATCCCCTTTAAAACCAAAGTTTAATTTGATTGCAGTTATAAAAGCTTTTTTTTCAAAAAGAAATCAAAACATAATTATAAGTGCCGTACTCGACATCTGGCCTTTTCGAGTGGATAAATAGAGATAATAAAACGAAGACTATAATGAGATGTGTTTTCGAAACATTTTTTTATTTTTCATATTATTTCTGTAGTGGTTTCGCCTAGTTGTAGGTTGGTCCCACTTTTCTACTCTCTGGTTCAGATTCATACTCTGTAGTGTTTCTAATCCTTTTATAGGCACATTGAGGCAAACTTGAGAGGTAACTGGTGTATTACGAGGGATTTTTAAATTCAGATCATTTTTTCGTGGCAAACAGACACTATATTATTTAATAGGTTTATCTACTACAATAAAATATCTTTTTTTTCTTTAAATTAAATATTACTTAAATCAAAACTCTATATTATAAGTAAAGGTATAGTTTCAGCTTAAACAAATTTGAATTTTTCTTGGAATAAAAATATTGGTAATTATTCAAAAATACTAACCTTGCAAAATCACAATATAAAAACTTGAATTTCGTTGTAAAGTTTGTATAGTGTTAATAAAAGCTGGTTTCGTCTAATAAAAAGATTTTTTCTTTGAAATAACATAGATGCAACAAAAATCATATTTTTTTCTCCTTTTTTTTTGCCAATTGAATCCTTTAAATAATTTATATTTAGTTCGTTGATGGTAAAAACGATCGAATTATTTTCTAATTCGAACAAAACTTTATTTCTCTGCTTTCTTTGTACATAAAACTTTACCGTTAAACAAACCAAATTAATAAAGATTTCTCTAACTTATCAAAATTTGACAAATGATGCTGTAATTTAATCCTAACATGAATGCGGAAAAGTTTTTTTCAAGAACATGTATAGACTTCTTAATAAGAACTCAATATATTTATGTAGTTATCTTTACATAAAAGCATATCCTTAGTAAAATGTTCTCATATCATCTTTATTTGATTTTACAATTTTGTTTATTAGTTTTTGTGTTATTTTTACTGAATACAATTCCTATTTTCTACACAATCATAAAAAATAATATATTTTTAAGATTTAAAATGTTTAGACGTGAAAATAACACACAATAAAACCATGTTGTTCTTTGAATAAAAGAATAGTTAATTTAGAGAACTTTTCCAATATCAATAATATCTATTAAACTATGTAAAAAAAAATATGCTTTTCTTATAGATTCGCGGCCCTGTTAACAAATAGTGTTTAACTATTTATTGTTAATGATCTTGTTGCCTGTAGTTCGATGAGCGCTGCGCCATCTTGGACGTCCCGCCTTCTGGAACTTTATAAATTGATTAAATTTAAAAAAAACATATTTAGATCTTTTTATTCACCATTTATCTTGCTTATTTAAGCTTTTTTATGATCAAATTGGACCAATGATACCATCTTGATCAATAATCTGGCAAATAATAAATCATTATTAAAAACATAAACACCGATAATTATTCTTCTATTCTGTCAAAATCAACAAATATATGACACTTCAAATTGCTCAAAGTTAAAGTTATTTAATAACAAAATAAAAAAGAAAATAATTTGATAAAATTAATTTATAAATTCATGTTTTCTTAGCAAACACCAATATATAAGTGATTTAATAGTAATAATTGTTTTTTAAAACTCTAAATAGATTTTATCTTTGATATAAATCAGATTCATATATTTCCTCGCATAAATCCTCAAATCGACTACACTCATAAAAAATTATCAATTCAACACTAAATTTATTTTTGTTTTGTTTAGACTAATTCCGTATATATTTAAGGGTGATTTGTAAAGCGATTTGTTGCGTTTCTTCATAATCTTCTTGGTAAATTTTGTTCATCGTGGCCTATATAGTAATTTCCTAGATAAAAAACTAAAAATTTTGCAGTTGATCAATTGTATTCGCAAAAAATAGTGTGTTTATAAAAAATAATTTTTTGTTATGAGTCAGTTAGCAACCAATTAGATGACTTTGGGAAAATATGGACTGAAAACAACTATAAAAATCGTTTTCGAATGGAGCCCAGATACGCTCAAACCAAGTAGCAGTATTAAGTAAAGATCATTGGGGAACTAATGGCGATTTTTAAAGCACCAATCCAATCCCCAAGAACTAAATTAATTACTGTCTTACCGATTATTCCTTTTTTAGTAAATTATAATCAGATTCAAATTTTTTAAATGGTATCAACAATATGAAATAAGACAAAAAAATATTTTTGAAACTAAAATGTTAATTTATGTTAATTTTCATGTTTTTTGTTCTTTTTATGTATATAATTAGATTTATCATAGATGTTTATATTAAAATTTTCTCAAATATAGAAAAAATTATTTAATTTTAAAAATCCATCATTAACTACCTAACCCTATTAACCATCAAATTGTATTTTTTTATTTGGGTAAAACAAAAATTTACTCTTATTTCATTTTTTTCATCGTATGAAACAATTTGATCTCATTTAATTATATTTAATAATCTTTATTTGTTTCATTCCGACTAACAAAAAAAAGAAATAGACAGAAAATATTTACTCTTGTTTGATATTCAATCTCTAGCGTATGAAATATTTTTAATTTGTATGTGGTATACTTGTAATACCTTATCGATTTTTAGTGTGATTCTAAGTTTTTGTATACAAAATTGGCAAAAAAAACATTCTTAATTGCAATCACGAAATTTCAAATTTTGTTTTGGCTTTTTTCACAAAAATAAATGCTCGACGCTTGTTTTGTTGTATTAATCGCTCTAAATGGTACATTTGGGGGCTTGATATATGAAACTTTTCTAATATTTGCTACACTATAGTCACTATGGTATGTATGTTTGCAAACCCTTGAACCATATTTATAACCGCTTTTTTTTGTTTTCACAACTCAAAATATATTATAAAACATATAAATTGAATTGATGGACTCTTCTTATAAAAGTAATTTTATTTATCATATAAAACAAAAAAACTATAAGTAATTAATAAAGTAGTTAGATTTACGTGACATGCGGATGATTTAAGTGAAGTAGAAGAATGTTTTTTAAACATTTCTAACCACAACAGTGCCTATTTATACTTCGATGTAAAAAAGACTGTAAAGTTATCTAATCAGTATAGATAGATTCGTGTTTGATAAACAAATATGTATTTTGTTAAGATTATTGCATCAATTGTTATAAGATAACATTTGTTACAACTGAAACAAAAATTTTAACATATATAAATGTGGCCATAGATTGAAAAGGTAAAATTTTTAACTAATTTTTAAAGGTATGAAATACTACACAGCAATTTTAATTTTTACTCGAAATGTTTCCAATTTTATATATACAACGTGTATTAAATACCTGAATGCTTCTAAATATTCTTAACTCGTAAAAATAAATATCTATTCATTATTTATTTATTTTTATGTAAACATTTTTATGGTTTTAGGTGAATATAGATAGGCAATTTTTTTGGCATTAAATGAAATAAATATATTCAGCGTGGACATTTCTATATATTATGTAGATACTAAAAAAATTGACAAAAAACATATCTTTAAATTATATTAAAGTAAGAAAATGCGAAAATAAAGACGGGCTTTGGTTGTTTTAGTTTTGACTTTTTTTCAAATATATAGAATAAATTGTATTGATGGTATTGTTATATTGCTAAAAAACTGAATATTATCGAATAAATTTATGTGTTTTTTAATATTTTTTGTTGTTTCTAATTTATAATTTTTTTGTTTTTATCTAAAATCGATACAAATATATAAGAAAATCAATATAAAATAAAATTATTTTTAATAAAGGTTTCTAGGGTTAAAAAATACAATAATAAAAATAATATTTTTTAAATCCTTATTATTATAACATCGAATCAAATAATAAAAAATCATTGTTAATTAATATAGGGTTTATTGTATTAATACTGTTGAAGCGTACCTAAAATAAAAAAACTACGTTGTGTTAACCATTGGTGTGTTTTCATATTAAAATCAAAATCAAAAAAATCTCATTATATTGCTACGTAGAAAACTAGATTTTATCTGTTGTTATGACTTTTTTGATGTTTTATAACCGGACTAACTATTATTCTATTTGTTCCTTGTGTTTACAATACCTTCTTTTAAGGGCAAATTAAAAAAAAATATATAGTTAATATTAGATAAAAATTATCTCGTCTAGACAGTTTTGTAACAGCTTTTGGAATTTTCTGTGGAAAAGGTTTGTATATAATATTCTAAAATGTTTGGAAATATTTTCTCTTGTTTAATTATTCATATAATTTAATATTTTACTGTTTTTTCCAAATTATTCAGATGATAATTTTGAGCTCGCAACGATTGAATAACTATTACATGTTTTTTCAAAAACAATATTTCGCGCTATATATTCCTGTGCTGTTTTTTAGCATGCAAAAATACCATTAAATTTGGTTAAAATGAAGAATATTTGTGCCTTAGGGTTTAAAGCTTATATTAGAGCCAATATACTTTAATGTGCACAAATTGATTCATGAAAAAATAAACCATAAAAATTCGTCATAGTATCCTAATTCTGACAATAAAATATTTAATATTAATCAAAATATTTCTTAGATAAAAAAAATTCTTACTTGTACCAACTAAAGGTTATGTAATCAAACACTATAAATGAAATATAAAAAACTACAATATGAACAGATTTTACAGGTTCTTATTTTTATCATATTTTTACTTATTTTGCCCTTGTTTTCGTGACCCGCTCAGCGCATACTTATAGCGTGTTTAAATTCTTTTTAGGTATTTTCAAAGCCTTTTTGTTATGTTTGAAGAAAGATCAAAACAGCATCGCAAAATACCTTAAAAAATGTTTTTTTATGTCTGAAAAAGTAAATTAAATTGATTATTTTGTATGTTATATAAGTTTTGAAAAAAAAATCGTGAAAAGTTGTAAAAGGGAAACTTTAGTTGTGTTCATTCAAATAAACCGCGTTTTTTAAATACTTGTATAATTTTTCTATTTAAAACATCGTAATATTTGTAAAACTTTTATTAGTTTGGAATTAATTACATTCAAAATTGCTTTTTATATATAAAAAGCTCCTAAATCTTCAATATAAATGTATTTTAAAGTAATTTTGTAAATAATTTGTTGATATGACTTTTTGTTTTGTTGTGATTTCAAATTTAAAAATAATTAGAATTTACCATTAATATAAAAGAAAACATATTCTATTTAAAGGCGATTTTCTTCTTGGTAATTCAAATTGAAATGCATAAGTGATAAAAAATGTCGTGTGTCTGCATGCCAATACTATATTCTAGGTATGTGTTATAAAAAAGACCTTCGAGGGTATTCTAAAACCACACAGTTCTAGACTGGAACATTTAGTCATTGTTTCATTCCATGTTGGTCATGGATATTTCACACCATTTCGCAGACTTTGAGCCCAGGAAGGTTAATAGTTTGATGGTTTGTAGAATCACTTTCTTAGGATGTCTTTTCAATGTATGGGTGCGGCTAACAAGGTCAAGACCTGGATGATTCATTAAACAAAGATTTATTTCAAACAAAATAGTGTACGATTATACATTTAAAAAATAAATTTCTTGTTGAAGGGAAGAAAAATGATTGTTTTAAACTTAATATTTTATGAGGAATTTTTATATAATTAATTAAAAAAACGTAAAACTTTTGATATATACAATTATTTAACTATTTCAAGTATAACGTGTTACGAAAAAATATATGAAAGAATTTTTTTGATTTTCATTTAGAATTAATTAACTTGACAAATTAATTTTATTTTTATATTTTTAGAAGTAAAAAAACAAAATTGTATTTAGATAAAAAAAATTAAAAATTAGACTATAAGGATACTATTTTTCTTAAAAACGAATTTATAAAATATTTAAAAAAAACTGAACACACAAAAAAATAGATAAAAAAATTAATTTATATTTTTATTCAATAACAGAAATACAGATTTTTATTAAAAAGTATTTATTACTTTTTAACTATGTTTCTATTGAAAAAATTAATTTTAAATACGTGTGATTTTTTATATAAACATGTTACTTTATTCGTTTAGAAGAAAGTGTTTTTTCTGTTCAATTTCGAATAGCTGATAGCGCGTTGGGCGCCAAAATAAATTACAGATTTAGGAAGTTCAAAAATGTCAATGAGTAAATTTTTGACTGCTAATATAAAAAAAATTAAAATTTTGTCAAACCTATACATTTTATTGATTTGACTTTATATGCACCCGGAAAAACTATATAATCATATATATCGAGGAATATATATATAATTTTTTAATTTCAAAACCAAATGATTACATGGTTATTTTTCAAAATCAATACAGTTATGCACGAGTTTGCTTAGTGAATATTATTAGAATAAGTAAAAAAAAGCACAAGTAAATATCTAAATATATCAAACGTGTATAATTATAATAAAAATATGAAAATAGATTTTAAAATATAATTGTATGTTAAAGGATCAGATAAATTTTCTTATTATTTTATAAGTACAAAGATTATTTTATGTTAACAGAATTATACCATAAAGACAATTTGTTAAAAAAGGAAGCAATGGACATAAAATTCAAAATATTGTTTAAGTAACTGGATAATACGATTTGTAAATATAGATTAATGCCCTTTTCTGCTTTTTTGAAAACAGTGAATAGTTTTATTACATAAATGCAACTATGGTGTAGTTTTACTAAAAACGTGTATAAATCTATGTGATTAAAAACAAAATATTAATCCCATTTGAGATATAAAAAAAATAATCGGCGCATCATAAATTTATTCGTACTAAGCATTGAAAAAAAATTTAATTATATTTTAATATAACAAATTACCGTAAAATCATTGTTATGCGTTAATTCTTTGAAAAAAAACAGAATCACTTATTAAATTGCCTTTATATTTTTTATTACTAGATTTGCGATAATGTAATTGAAAGCAGTGTTTTTTTAATCCTATTTAGATGAAAAAATCTGTTTTTAAAACTGTAGATCAGTATTTAACAAATTAAAAAAATCTTAAATGAAATAATAATAAGAAAATTGTGGAAAATCGCATTCATAAGTAGTTCATTATAAATAGAAGGGTTAAGTCCTTTTATCCTTTAAAGGAGAAATGTTGTACTGTAGAAATGTACAAACAAGAACAAGAGAAGAAAAGAAAAGAAAAGGCTTTCACGTAAAAATACAAAAATCTGTAATTCAAGTAGTAATAATCTACATTCTTTTGAAAAAAAAATCTGTCCAACATCCTCTATATTTTATTTTTATACCCAAATTTTCCAGGTTTATCGGCAACTTCGATAAACATATAATTAAAAGCAGATAATATCAAGAAAAAAAGCAAATAGAAAATTTAATTACTTTATATTTTTATAGCTATTTTTTTCTTCTTAAACTCTTCGTTAAAAATGGTAGTTAAAGCACTATTTCCATGTACTTATTATTTTTAAACTATATTTTAATGAAAATTGTCATTTAAAAGTGTTTTTTGCCAAAAATAGATAAACCAAGTCTGAGTATTTTGTCTATTAATTTTATTAAAATAAAGATTCAAATTTACGATGCATTTTATGTCTTTTTCTAATTTTAATACATTTTTTTAAAATTATACAATCTTGTTGTGGATCCAAATATTATTATATCAGGTTAGAAAACTGTGAAATTGACTTAGAAAATTTTTTAAAAAATAAAAATGAATTATAGTGCACGTAACATTTGTAAAAAAAAGTACAGATTTTCACAATCGCGTTCTAGGTTTTTTACCAAGAATTCAGAAAATATATTGCAGAAATAGAAAGGATAAAATTGAAAAATGTCTAATCAATATTTATTTAAGTATTTTAATTTTCGTTTTTTTATTTTATCAGATAAAATAACAGCTTATTTATAGAAAATTTGTAAAATTATTAACAATTGTAAATAATCACAAATTTTAGAACTTATAATCTGATTAATTTGATCAAATGTCTAAAAAATTTTAAAGACAAAATTTTACTTCAAAAACTAATATAAAATAAATTTCATTGATAATGTTAGGTTTTTTCATTTGTTTTGTATATACTAGCAATTTGTTGTAAAGCATACTTTACTCATTTCCAATTTATTTGTAAGAATACCGACTTATTGATCAGTAAAACATTAAATTCACATTCAAAATTATTCTTTTATCAAATGACATTTTTATATCCAAAAATTAATTCATTTCTTAAAATAATAATCATCAAGATTGAATATATATTTTTTAAAAACAAAAAAGTTAATAAAATAATTTATATCTAAAATTTTTGTTTAATCAATAAAAATAATTTTATACTTATCGCCCACAAAGATAAAAAAATTTCATAGTCGAATTAGAAAGACCATCTGTTTAGTCATGCAGCAAAACGGCTGTTATGAAAATATAAATTTTGTTCTTAATAATACAAAATGGAAATAAATAATTATCGTTGATGAAAGTAATTAATTACAGGAAATATTTACTTTTATTGGAATTATTTTTTTGCATGACATAGATTCATTATTCTATTTATATCATTACTTAATTAACAGTATTCATTTTTTTTTGTTATTTTTACCAGATTTTTCTTCAAATTTTGTTTTATAAACTTAAATTTTCAAATAAAAATTTTATTTTTGTTTGTGGAAGATTGAGACGATCACAAACCAAAAAGATTCAAATGTAATCATTGTGATTAAATGATCTATGGTAGATTTTGCGATCTAACATACGAAGGCAATGATAATCTTAGTAAATGAGCATAAATAAGAGTAAAAGCAAAAAACCCAAAACCTTTTACCAAAATAAAAAGAAAGAAGAAGACGTAGAAAAATAAAAAAAGGAAAAAAATAATAAAACACGAAAGAAATCGAATTAAAAGAAAGAAAGTAAAAATTGAACTTCAATTTATTTTTTTTGAACCGACTTCATTTATTAAATTAATACATTCTAACTAATTTCCATATTTACCAAATACCTTTCCAAAGGAAAAGTCAGCCATTTACCATCAGCTGACTTATTCCACATCGTTAATTAAAAAAGTTTAAAATATTAATTTAAATTCGCAAAACATAAAAATGAAGATTTTATCCATTTTATTCAAATTGTAAATTTTATTATTTAAAAAAGATTACATATTCTATAACAAATGTGAACATTCCCAATATGTGAGACAACAAAGATTGATTATTAATAAAAAATAAAATTAATCAATCATGAATTTACAAGATTACTATTTATTATAAATAAACAGCAGAAATTTTGCATTTCAAATTTAATAGGTATGATATTGGAAAGCACACTTGAAGGTAAAAATCTGTATTTTTATCATATTCTCTGGGTAATTAACTTGAACAAATCAATTAATTATAAATAAAATATTATAGATCACTTTAGGTGTTTTTGAAATAAAATATTGAATATTTATTGAATAAATTGTTAAAAAAATTCATTATACCTATTAATATAAAAGACTGAGGTATTTCAATTTGTTTGTCTTTAAATTTTAATAAAAGGAAAATATATGATGTCCAATACCGTTTTGTTTGTTGGTATTTTTATAAATAAAATATTTCACATTAGAAATTATTTAATAATTAGTTTGTTCATCCCTATTGATTTTTACGTGAATGAGAAAATTTAACGATAAAATATTAAATTGAATAAGATGAGTAAAATATAACTAACATTAAACAATTACAGGTTCAAGTGAAAAAAAAATCGATCAGAAAATGCATTACTTTGGTTGAATATGCATAAAAAAATTAAAAATCAATCTAAATATACAATTGTCTTAATTTGTATATTTCAAAAAATTGTGTTGCAAACAAAATTTTTATTTTTTAGTAATCAATCACCGTGGTGTTTTTTCATGTTTTTTCCTCAGTTCAATAAGTCTTTTTGTTGAATCATCACGGTTAGAAACTTTATCCCCATTCAATTCAGTAAAAATCTCTTTCGCAAGAATTTTTCCGAGTTCAACTCCAAATTGATCAAAACTATTAATTCCCCACAT
Organism: Edhazardia aedis USNM 41457; assembly: GCA_000230595.3. NCBI lineage: Eukaryota > Fungi > Microsporidia > Culicosporidae > Edhazardia > Edhazardia aedis. The sequence goes on along the minus strand of AFBI03000001.1, from coordinate 1,251,992 downwards.
CAAACCCTGAACAAAAATTTTATGTTCATACAATGCTATCAAAGCGCCCAAAACTTCTGGTGTAAGTTGACTGTATGCAACTATTATACTTGGCTTATCACCATCAAAGTTTCTATTTTTGTCGTCATTTTTACGACCGTTCATTAAAGCCTCGGTTTGTGCGATACAATTAGCAAACAAAATTTTATGATGTTTTGATTTTGTTTCGCAATAAACACCCAATGCCTTTAGCCCGACAATGAATTCACATAATATGTCTCTTGTACCTTGATGTATTAATTGGAAAAATGAATGTTGACAATTTGTACCAACATCACCCCATATTATCATTCCCGTATTATCATTTTGTGATTTAAGATTTTCTGTTTCATGGTAAACTTCTGGTCTACGCGCAGATTTTCCATTACTTTCCATTTCGGCCTGCTGCAAATAAGAAGGTAATTTGGATAAATATTGATCATAGGCTAAAACACATTTGTTATTGAAACCTAGTTCGTTGTTATAGTACAACTCTATAATTGCATGAAAAATTGGGATGTTGTTTTCAAAACCTGAATTCAAGAAATGTTCATCCATTATTGATGCTCCCTTAAGAAATTTCAAGAAATTTTTAAATCCGATGTACAGACATATGGTTAAACCGGCAGCACTCCAAATAGAATATCTGCCACCAACAAAATCCCACATTGAAAATACTGTTTTTATTCCAAATTTTTCAACTTCTGCCTTATTTGAACTTACTGCGATGAAATGATGCTGTGTGATTAATTTCTCATCTAATTTAACAGATTTTAAAAACATTTGTTTTACTAAACGTGCGTTTTCAAGTGTTTCTGGTGTTGTAAATGATTTACTTACTACAATAAAAAGTGTTTTTTCTGGATTAATTTTGTCAAAAACTTGCAAAGCCTCCGTTGCATCAACATTAGAAATAAAATGAACATTAAGGCGTCTAATCCTGTAAAAATGTAACGCTTCACATACCATTCGCGGCCCTAAATCACTCCCACCTATTCCAATATGAACAATAGTATCTATCACCTTATTGGAAGCACCAACTAATTTTTCCTCCTCAATTAATTTGCTTAAATCTGCCATTTTATTTAATTCGTTATATATTTCCGCATACTCAAAATTTAAAACTGTTTCTTTATCTCCTTCAAATTTAGAAATCACACGTTTATCTCTTAATGCAACATGTAAAACTTCTCTGTTTTCAGTATAATTTATTTTTTCACCGGTGAACATGTGTTCAATTGATTTCTTTAGATTAATATTTTGGAATTTTTCGTAATATTTCTTAATTACCGCATCGTCCAAATGTGTTTTACTGTAGTCAAATTGTAGAAATTGATCCATAACATCAATTCTTTTACTCATTTTGTCAACTCTCTTCTTGTCATTTTCGAAAAGATCCTTGATAGTTGTTCGTGGTGGCATAAATAAAATAAAAAATTTTCAATTTATAGCTTATTTTTTTTGATTCGTTATAACGAAACCAATTAAATCCAGGTGAGTTCAACCATATTGACCAGTGAAATTAATATTTCTGACATAAATTAATTATTGGTCTAAAATCTGATTAAACATATCTTTGAATTATAGCATTGTAACTAATAATATTTTGCATAATTATCAACTGTTTTAGGTACTATATTATTGAATTTTCATAATTTTCTTGCTCCACATTACTTTAATAGATTCATTGAATTGTATTCTTAAAAGTTTCTATGAAATGCTTTCTTTGATCCAAGACCAATAATGACGTGGTTTTTTGCATTAAATTGTTTTCTAAAGTGTTAATTTTATAAAATTAAATTTGTTATTTAAACTACTCTATTATGAGCGAATTTTTAAATTACAAATAAAAATCCATTAAAAAGCAAAAATAACAAAAATCATAACTTATTATAGCAAGAATTTGATTCATAAAAAATATATTTTTTGGGTTATTATTTATATTATGAGAGTAATTTTTTTAAATTTAAATTTATAAATAATAAAATGATACTTATAGAAATATGCGAAAGAATGTGCTCAATTTTTAGTCCTAATCGAGGAAAAAAATCAATTTTATGTATTTAAATATAAGCATGTGGTTTTACCTAATATCTATGATCAGTAAAATTTTTTAATACAAATGTTGAATGAAATCTATTTCAAAAAGTTTATTAAAATAAAATAAAATAAAGTATTTAAAAGACCTTTACTTTTTAAATTACATATTAAAATGCATATTTTTATCTTGTCTTGCTATCCTCATTAGAAATTAATGGTTTTTGTACCACCTACATTTTATTTAGCATATTTTGCTGAAATTGTATATCTGTAAATTTTATATATTTTCAATAATATCTAAAGTTAACCTTTTTGATATTAAAATAACTATAACTTATTTTATTTTTTAAATAAGATTAACTTCATAAAGTATTAAATTCTATTAATTTCTCTAATATTGCTTTATAATAGATGATTATTAAATCTAATTTTTTTTATATCTAAATATTATTATTGAATTATAAATATTACCCGCGTCAAAGATGTTTAACCTATTTTGATATACATGATAATTTTAATTCGTTAAATATGATACTATTGAAAGGGTTTTTCCGCAAGTTGATGCGCCCAAAAAATTTTGAAGCATAAACAATTCAAAATTAGCGTAAACGAAATTAATGACAGAAAACAATTTTTTGAATTAAAAAAATTAAGAAGAAAACCAACTATAAAAGCGCTAACAACTATCTTAAAAAAGTCTCATCTATCAAACAAGAACATCAGATGTCCAGAGAGTAAGTTAATGTGCCGAAAGATCTGGAAGAAGACATACCCATACTATAAAAAAAAAATTTTTCTAACTCATACATTCTTTCTCGTCTCTATGCTTTAAATTTAATAAACTCGTTTGATGTGATAATATATTGATATTTAGATTTCATACATTTTAATTTGTTTATGATTTGGTTAAATTGGTTCATAATGAAATACGATAGTATGACATCTTTTTTCTGAGAGAAAATTGTATGACTAATGTGTATCTTTCGTTGAAATTGTTTAAAGCAAACTAAAATTATACAAAAGATTAAACATTTTGAAATCTGTGTTTTTATATAACAATTAAAAACAAAAAAATCACAAAAATCTTCACAATATAATAAAAAGGCAATTTAAATTACGAAATATAATAAAAAAAGCATATTTGTATACTATAAGTTCATAAAAAATGAATATGATTACACACGCTATAAACATGAACCATTTTTAAAAAATATAATTTATTGCAAATCATCAATGCTGTGTCAATATGGCTAAAATATGGCTTAAAATAGGTAAATTTCTGGTTTTAAGATGTTTTCTATTCTAAGAATATGTTTTATCTATATTTTTCTGTTTTTGTATTAGAAGAGTGGTTCAATTTTATTGAAAAAAAAAGAAATAAATTTCAAGACATAATTTTTCTAAATATAAAAAGTCTTTATTGTTGTTATTTTTAGTAAAAATACATATAGTTTTCTTTTTCTTTTTCGACTTCTTGTTTTCACTGTTTTTAAGGCTCTGATTGGTCGATTATTTTGATCTCTCAATCATCTGATAGATAGCACTCTTCATTTGTATTTTAAGAGTATTAAATATATTACATTATTGTCTTAAAAAATTACAGAAAATCAATGTGTCCTTGATGTTTGCAACGTTATAAATTTTTTACTTGACACTTTGGATATCGCTTCCGATTTGTATATCTTTAATATATCTAAACTTTTGAAATTTTTTTTAACAGAAATGCGTATCAAAAAAAACAATTTAATAATTTGATGATGATATTTCATGTTGTCCATAATTATGCTTACAACATTATTAAAAGTAAAAAAGAAATTACAAAGATAGAAACAAATACTGTGCTTTAAATGTCGTTTTCTAAAGTCGCACAGTAAAGAGTATAGATTAAATATAAAATTTGTATTTTTATTATGTAATATTTTTAAAAATTATTTTGTTTTTGTTTGTCGTTATTATTGCTTTATCAAAAGCAGTTTTATTTGTAATTGCTGTGATAAAACATCAAAAAGCGCATTAAATTTCCAAATATGACTTGTGTAATTGATTGACTGTTATTTTTTGTGATCAAGCCTAAAACAAAAAAAACAAATTCATTGTATCAATATTAAAATTTAAACTTCATAATTCAATAAATTTAAAATGAAAGGAGCAGTTGTAATTTATTACGATAAAAAAACAAACCTTATTAATAATTGATATTTCATATACACAAGAAGAAAATTTTTACTCTGTATTTATTATATATTTGTGCAATTTTAGCAAACAAAACCTAGAAAACCTCAATTTTAGACATTTGAAAGTCCATTAAAATCAAATATAGACTTTTTTGCTTTGTAAAAATACTTATACAATTTTTTTAAAAATAAGAAAAAAGAGCAATAATATTATCTATAAAACTGCCTACAAACTAATAAATATTTTTCAAATTACTAAGTTTTAAACAATCTAAATTGAATTTATTTGTGTCTTCATCGCACTTTTGCTACAATGTAGGTTATTTAAATCTCCATTGGTGATGTTCTTAGCGAAAATCGAGAATTAGAAACAATAAAAGTTGTACATTTAAGACTGTCATTATGTGATTTATAAACATGTATTCAACTTACTTTGCATAATAAATTTTCATGTTATTATTTTAAACAGAAAAAATAAAAAATTACCAAAAATACCAAAAATACACATAATGCTAAAAAAAAATCGAGTCATTAAAACATAAGAAATTAAATAAATTGAAACAATGTTTATTGAATGTAACAAAAAAAATTAATATACATCTTTTATAAAATTTTTTTCTTTGCGTGATCTCTTATATCTATCTACAAATTATTTATCGGCGAACAGCAGATGCATTTTTTGGAAGATGAATTGGTTCATAATTTATTTTTTCAGACTTTATTTTGCTTATCATCTGTGATGACCCCATGAACATCAACATAATTTCTAAAAGAAATCGTTGTCTTTAAATTCTGTTTTTTAGTAATTATTGCTCCTTAAATTTTTCAAAAACTTTATATTCTTTATTAAACATATCTACTCAAACACAAAATGACTTACGCACTAAATCTAAAATCTAAAGACTCCACCAACCCGCGGACCCAGCATAGTGGTGTCACATTTAAATCCCTGTTTAACAATTACCATCTTTGAAGACTATGTATATTAAAAATATCATTCTGTTGTTTTTCAAAACAGTTTTTGATATTTTTATGTAATTTTGGAAAATATTAATGAATAATCAATAATTTTTTTTTAAATTGGAATATATAATCAGATCACGTTTTCGGAAAAACACAAATAAAATTATTATCAGGAATAAATTTATATTATGTTTGGTCTTTATGAATTATCTGATTTATTTTGAAGAACTTTATAAAAGTCTCATCTGATAAATGATGATTTGTATAAATATTAGATAGCAAAGTATAAAAAGGGTTATTAATGAATAAATATGCACAAAAAACTATTTTTATTTTCATTTTCAAATTCTAATAATCTATTCCATCCAACAACCATTCACTAGGTAAGTTGTTTGGGACATAATAGCATACTTTATAATTACAAACTACTTTTATACTCATGCTCTCTTTTTTGTGTTTTGTTTGAACTCATCTTTTCTTCTCCTATAAAAATTATTGGACAATAATTTTTTATAGATCGTTGTGATGACTTTATTACTAAATAGAATTTATCAAATTAGACGGATTACAGAATTTATATCATCACAATTTATTCTAATTGGCCAATTTATAAAATCGTAAACAGGCAAATAAAATCTTTAGAATAATTTTTATTTCTTAACATAAGTATAAGAGACTAATAATCAACAGTATTAATGATTGATATTAACCAAAATTGTTTTTGATGTTTTTTTCGCAACTAACTTGATTTTTTAAAAATTTGCTTGGTTTCGTGTTTGGTGTTGCAGAGTCTATTCCCATCTTTAATGATGTAACAATAGTTTTTAATTGTTGTATGTTATAGAAAAGTCATGAAAAACTAATGATTAAAAAAAATTTTTGAAAATTAAAAATGTATTTTAAAAAAGAAATTTTTAAATTTCATTTATTTGATTAGTCTTAAAATGTGTAGGATAAACAATATACATGATTAGGTGGGACTAGATCAGATATTTATAATATATTTTTCAAGAACTTCTTTAAAATGTCATTTTTTTGAATTCTATGCTTGATTTTCATTTGGCAAAGAGTGTTATGACGGAGCACAGATATTGGTTGTAGCCGCTGGCGAAAACTCTAAAAATCAAAGATAATATTTAAAAATAAATATCATAACAGTCCTTTGTGCATTTATATAATATTCTTGTACTATTCAAATCGGAATCCGCATCCGCTGACTTAGGCATATCGATAATTTTATTTATTGGATTTGTCGTGGTCAAGATAATGAGATTGGTATCTCATATAATTCAAATAAATATTTTTGGTTTTTGATTTATTTAATAAATTATTCATCTTGACGTTGAATAATTAAATGTGAGTATTTATACTCATTACAACTAAAGTGAAACTTATCTTTCTAAATTAATATAATTATTATTTGTTTAATTAATAAACACAAACTAATCATCTAATTTTAATTGATTATTTATTGATTGAATATCAGAATCAATTAAATTTAATAAATCGTGAATCAATAAGATAAATATGTTTATTGATTTGTTTTCACGATAGGATTATAATGTCTTTTTAATATTGTTGTGTTATTTCTACCATATTTTTTAGATCATCATTATTTATTTCTACTATATTTTTCTCATTATTGAGACATAAGATAAATTTAATATTTTTTTACAAAATTACAATCTTCAATCACAAAATAAATAAATAAATTTGCATTGACACATTTTTAATTAGTAATGATTAGAATTTTACCTAAAATTTGAATATTATACTTGAATTTTCTTTGTTTTTTAACAGTCTTTTCCAAATATGAATAAGGCAACCAAATTTTCAAAATGTTGAACCTTGTTTTAACAAACTTCCTTTAGCAATCTTAAAAATACTTTTTAAATTTTCGGCTATTACGTTCTTCTTCCATACGTGTAACAGACTGAAAGCATTTCTTAATTTCAAATCTCTTCAATGAACTGGGATTTTATTTTGTTTTTAAAATATTTTTTAAGCAAAAAAAAGACTTTTTTGTAAATTTTAAATTTTTTGTGTCAAAAAATTTTTTTACAAAAGATTTATTTCCCAAATTATTTTATAAACTTGATTATAAATTAACTTTTAACGTCTTTGTATTTTTTTGTAATTTCTTTTATTTAAAAATTTTGAATTGAATGTTAATATCTAATTCAAGCAAAACAACTAAAAATGTAAATAAATTTAATATATTTTCATTATAGACATCCAGAATTTTATATTATATATTAAATTAACGGTCTTCAAATTTTAACAGAAAATTTTATTTTCCCCAATAATTAAAACCTTTGGATTTAAAATCATAAAATTCTTTAAATACTGCATGATTTTATCTTTAGTCTCAAACAAACTTTTATTTGGTTGTTTTTTTAAGCAAATAATTTTAAAAATTTAAAAACATAATTTAACACAAAAACAAGTGAAAAAAATTAAATAAATCTTTTGTTATGAAATATTTTTTATTTTAATCAATAATGTTTTAAGTATCTACTTACTCGAATTATGTCAAAAATAATCTTAGAAAAACACCCATCGTTGTACTTAGAGCTTCTCTTTACATGGACCAAAAATTAGAATATCTAAAATCCTTGTTGGCTCAGTCTAAGCAAAAAATACGACAAATAAGTCTTTGCAAGAATAATTTGAAAATATTAAATTATAAAATAGAGGCACTTGAGTCTATTTTTTCAAATTTCAGTGTTAAAAAAATGTTGGATTTTAAAGATTATTTAGAAACAACTACAGACATTGCAGATATAGACAATGCTTCTGATAAAAAAGATAGTTCACAGCTAGAAGAAAAATTACCTATAATAGAGGAGGTAATCTTAAAAGATGATAATAACGAAGGTCAACCTAATATTTGTGTAGATAGAATTGATTTTATATATAAAACGATATCTGAATTTGCTAAAAACTCGATTTACAAATCTAACGCAAAAAAGATTATTTCTGCACTATCAGAAGAAGAAGATAATGGACTAACGATAGATGAATTAGTCAAAAGATGTGGTATTACAAGATATAAATGCTCGGAAATTCTAAATGATCTTTCAAGAACGGACCCTCAAATAATTATTAGAAAATATCAGAAAACATTTTACTTCATGTTAAATAAATTTTAAGTGAATGAATTGCTCAAAGATTTTATTGTGAAGGAAATTTTAACTTCATTTTGATTGCAGAAAATTTTACAATATTGTTAGAAAAAAAACATAGCGTTTTTTATTTATGTGTTCAAGCAATCATAATTATATCTTAGTGATATACTATAAAATGTTTCTAAATTGTCATTTAGATTACTTTTTATGACCGAATAAAATAATAGTTTCGAACAATATTTTTATAAATATAAACAAAATATAATTATTATTTTGAATTAACAAAAAAATATTAAAAAATGACAATTATCTGATTCCTTAATCTTGCTAATTATATTTTAAATTTATATTTGCTTCAATATACTTATATACAATGAATTTTTAATAACGTATAAGTAAAATTAAAAATAAAATTAGTAGTACTAATTTTATATATCTATAATTATTTTTTAAATCTAATTATAATATATTTTCATTTTAATTCTTAAAAATGGTTCATTCGCTTCTATAAATATAAAAATTTTTATTTACTTTCTAAGTTTTGCCATTATGAAATATTTTAAATGTTATATTAGCATTTTAAATATTGAATCTTGAATTTTTGCTAAAATTTAATTAGATTATAATATATAAATATAATTTACAAAGTATTTTTTAACATATATCACAAAAAACTCTTTTTCTGTTTTTTTATATTGCTAGATAAAAGTTAAATGTGTAAATTATTTATGATTAATATTCATTATTGTAATATCTAATATGTAAACAAATAGCGAACTTAATATACAATGAAATATAAACTATTCTAAATTTATTAATTATAATATAAAATAATTTACGATTTATAAGCCTTTTTACAAATCCAATTATTTAAATGTAGCATCAAAAACGAATTTCCTTTTAAAACAAATGATTTGTTGTTTAATCTAATTTTAATTTGTAAAAACCGATTAATGATGAAAATAATGAAATCTAACATAAGGGATCATATGGGTTAAATTAATATATTCTTCGATGGGATTTTAATCGGAAAGCAATCTTTTTGCTATAAAATTTAACTAACTGTGAATGTCAAAATATTGATTCTTTTTTAATTTTAAAAAATAATAAACCATTATTCCAAAATAATTGCTTTCTAAATAATACCTATGCTATAATTAGTACTGAAACATAAACGCTCTGTATTTATACTATTAATTTTGCTTAAATAAAAGTAAAAATGACAATGCTGATTTGTTAGAATTAGAGGAAAAGGAAAATATTTATTCAAATAGCAAATGTAAGCAAATTGTTATTTAATAAAATTTTTTTGTGATTGGTTACGATTATGTGTAGGTTTATTTGTGCGTGTTTTTATGGCCTTTAGTGTTATAATAATTATAATTTTACAATATCGTTATCTCATCTCAAAGACTTATTTTGTGATTTTACAATTAAATTAAATAATTTTTCAATCAAAGTTCATAAATCTTTCTGCAAAGGTATATCAATTTTAATTAATAATGAATCTTTTAATTAAAAAAAATTAATAGTAATAACATAAGAAAACTACAATACATATATGTTTTATAGATTATAATTTACATGCGAAATACGTAGCTCGAATTATTTTTAGAATCCTAAAACATGTTGATACCCAGTACAAAAAGTTAAAATGCTCCCCGAACTCGCTTGCTTCGGTCTTATTTCGTTTTATATGATAATTAGCTGATCTTTTTAAATTATGATTTATTTAACGGTGGCATATTTATACCTTAACCAAAAAAAATGTACTACATGTTATGAATTTTTATCTTACAAATCAAACACTTTTCATGTCATTCAACCAAATTTATACAGTTTCACATAGATAATCTTTGCGTGAAACAAGTATGCCAGACCGAAAACAGCTAATCAAATTTGCTGTGGATCAGGAAGCGCCTGAACATAATCGCTTCAATACTGTTCTAAGATACAACAAAATGTTAATGACCAGTCGTTTTCTAAATTGTTTTGGTTATAATCGCATAAATATAAAGTGAAGTTGAGATTTTTAATTCGATTTGTTTTGTTTTTAGTAAAATTTATTTGAATCGATATATTTTTTGGTATTTGAAATTTTACTCTGACTAACATATTTTTATCTTATTTATATTTTTTGTAATTCTATCGCAAATGTGTTAAACTTTTATATTTATATTTTGATTGAAATAAAACAAAATTTAAATGTAAATGTCATTTTGAATGATTCTTCAAAAATTGGTGCAATAAATTTTTTAATTATCATTCATATCAATGATTTGTTGCAAAATTTCGTTTATAATATACCTCTTTTTGTGTTTCTGCATTTAAAATGATTTATTTTCAATTTATCATCGTGTTTGGAAAATCCATCGACATCTTAATAAATTTTGTTTTTTTACTACTGCAAGATTTATCTAATTTTTTATGTTTTTTGTAACATGTGTTTAACTCAATATAAAGAGGTTATTTACTAGATCTTAACTGCCGGTCTCTGTGGCCGAACGATTAGATTTGAGTAAAAACGGTTTATAAGTGGATATATTTGAAAAATGTTTTTATTTAACTTGAAATTTATGGAAGTCCCAGTAATTCTCAAGCAGTTGCCAAAAGACTTTTTTCATATTTTTCTATTGATTACAATTTTTCATTCTCTTTTTTTCAAATATTAATTTTATTTTTGTTGCTATAGGTGACATTTTAAATGTAAAAGTGTTAGAAGTAATTAATAAGGTAAAATTATTAGGTATTTATAACTATGAAAATTTATGTGTAAAATGCAATTTAAAGAAAACCTAGGAAGGTTCGCACTTTTCATGTGCCAACAACAATTTTAGCATTTGATTTTTTTATATCTATTCCATAATAGTACCAACTATATATATTAGTATTCTTTGTTACCTTGTAATTCTATGAATGATTGAACTCGAAGAGAAAAAGTAGTTATAAAAACTAATCATATAACCAAACTATGAAAAAATTGTATTTTTAAATGAAAATAGAACTTGTTTTATTTTTCATAGACTATTTGCCCGAAATACAGATATATGATTTATTGAATTTTTCATATTTAAATTATCCCAGTTTTTAATTATATACAGTTTTCTCTTTTTTTTAAAAAAAAGTTGCATTTTAAGTATCTCAAATCTGTTTTTTTAATGAAGAAAAAATACTAACCGTTGTCAAATTTTTATATATAAATAATATATACTTCATGTGCTGTAAATCCCGGTACTTTTTAGCATATTAACGATGATATTTCGATTGTTAATTGCAATTTACAATCAGAATCAATCTAAAATTTATAATTAATACCATAAAAATACGAGAGAATTAATTACACTAAATATATTATCATTTTATAAGGTAACCATATATTCTAAAATATCAATTAAAAAAAGTATTATTTTGAATGAATCATGATTTAAATAGCAAATTATTCTATATAAATATATCATTTCCAATTTTTTGATGTATTCTCCTCTTTCTTAAACGGTAGACATTTCGTACAAAAAATTTGGTTTTCCAAAATATAGACATGAAATATTTAGATGTATAGCTAAATTTTTTAACAATATATGCAATAAAAAAATATTTTCATTATGATAGATTTTTTTGCTGTTTTTTAAGTGAAAAACATGATTCTTATGTTACCTAAAATCAAAGGAGGTAAAAACTTTGACTAAAATATAAGTAAAAACTAATAAAAGGTAATTTCTCATACATAATACACTTTAAAGTATATAATCTAATATATTGAAATTGTTATCTCAATCATTTTTATTCGGAATCGATTTAATTTATATAATCTTTGATTTTCAAATTTTCAAAATAGAGTATACCTTACAAATTACTTTTGTTCTCAATAAATTAACTGGTAAAAGAGACACCAACTGTGCTAAAAAAGATAATTTCACAAACATATTGTTTTATTCAGTTCAATATGGTTTAAAGGACTAAAATCAAGACGCTATTTAGAAAATAATCTAAGAAAAAACATATTCAAAATAATTTCAAACAAATTTCGTTCATAATTGACAATAAGAAGCGAAAATGAAGTCTACTAAAAACAGAATAAAAAAATTTTATGCATAATATAACCAAATGTTATTTTATGTTATTACTTTTAAAAAGTTTTTTATATTTACCTTTTCTTAGTAAATACGCAGTTTTTCAATTAAAAAATTAAGCACTTGACAACTATAGACTATGAATGTGTATTTTTCACTATTACACCAATCAATAATTTAAAATTTAATCTTATGATAAATAAAAATGAAAAAAAATTATAATTAGTTTTTCATTATTCAAAGTGTTTTTTGGTATTTTACTAAGGTAGCAAAACTCGATGAATGATAAGTTAACAATCAAATTTACTAAGCTTTTAAATTTAAACAATTATAAACAAACAAAAAAATTTTTTATCCGAAAAAATATCAAACTGTACGTTATCAATGTGTATATATTAAAATCGGGACCTTTACAATGATTAATGAAGCTTTATGTTTGTCAATTTTACAATGGAAATAAAGGAATTGTGCAGATGAAAAAAAATTTACAAATGTATCCGTTTTGTATGTATATAAATTTATGTAAAGATCTTTTGCTTCAACTCATTTATAAGTATTTGACTGTTTTTATTTGTCTTTTAAGCAAATGATTCTTTTTGATAAAGTTATATTTTTTTCTCGTTAAGTTTTTTAATAATTTTATTAATCTCTTAATGTACATAAAAGTATATTTTTGATCTAAAAAACAAGTAAGAAGTATCAATGAAGAATTTTTAACAATATAATGGAATTTTAAGTCACATTTTTTTTTATCTTTTGAGATTCAAAATATATAATTCATTTAATTTTAACGCTACATTTAGAGATATTACTATGATAATATTTAAAATATATAAAATTATACCATTACTATTTATTGCCTATTATATTTGACTTAAAACTCTCCTAAGAATACAAATTATTCGTTTGAATTTAAATTTAAGCTGTCGGTTTTATATTATCTATTAGAATGTGAATTTTATCCTAGAATATAAAGAGTCACCATTTTTTATAAACTGAAAAAAAACAAATTGAATTAAGAATATTTATATTTTTTTATAAAGTTTTTTTGAATTAAAAATCTCTAAAGATACTTTTTATTAATCAGTAATTTTGCACATATCAGTTACCACTTCAAAACTTATAAAATATTTATTTTTTCGTTAAAAAAATTTATATTTCTAATAAATATCATTTGTTAGTTTTTTAACCAAATTATGTTATTAAGATCTCAAAAAAACTTTATATGGATTTATAATTTTTTTGATTTTTTTATAAAAATATAACATAGACCAAACAATTTTATTTCTTATATGATTGCATTAAATTTTTGTAAAAAAATACCTCTTAGATAGATGATAAATTGAGATTTAAGTAAAATTATGTATAATAAAAAACAATTTTTTCCATTTTTGTATATATGTAAACTCTTTAGCATATAACTCATTTAGTGTGGAGGATGTATACAAATTTTAATACCTACAAATAAAAAAAATAAATAATTTTTTGCAATTACAAAAAACCTTAAATTAATATGTATTAATACTATTAAATATAATTAGAGGTTGCTTACTTTTTAATTTTTTTTAATATTTTTTTAATATTCAGCTATTATTTACACATTTTCCAAATAAAATTTTGATTTAACAAAAAATCGACGTGATTTGAATTATTCAAAAGAAGTGTTTATAATTTTTCATTTCTAATAAACTTTTTTTATTGGAATTTTCAATTTTATAATCTATAATTTCGAAAGGCAATTTAGAAATTAATTTGTTACTATTTGAAGACGAATGATCTTGATAGCAACTAAATAAGAAAAAGCTGTTAATATAAAAATCATAAATGTATGTTAAGATACTTCAGTTTATAATTTGGCATATATATTGAAAAAACAAGGATGTATTTAATATTTTTAATATATTTGTCAAAAATAACAATCACATGTTATTTTAGCATTAGTAACAAGAATTTTCAGTTTAAATTGTAAATTTTGGTAATAATGTAGTTTATTGACAACTAAAAATTTTTTATAACTTCTATTTGTGTAATTGAAGTTTTTTTAAACTGGTTAATAATGAATATCAACGAAGATTTTTATTTTATGGGTTCCTCAATTAGTCAATTGAAATATAGCGATAGTAGAATAATAATGATTTCAAAAACTATAGAGTAGTAAATAGTGTTTCCCATTAAAAAATGTGTTTTTATTAGATTGGTGTTCTTTTATTTCTTTATCTTTTTCTATCAAGAAAAAATGTATTTTTGTCATTTTTCCTATTTATTGGTATGTTTTATGAAACTAGAAGTTTGATTTATATTTGATCAATTTTGATCAATTTGATCTTATTTGACATTTATTGGTGTATTTTTTTCTATAATCAAAAGAAAGGTTTTTGATTTTTTTTATCTTTTTTTATCAAAGAAAAGCTATAATAAAGCTTTGATAAATATTATGAGAAAAATATTTGTATTTTTAACTTTAATTCATCAGAAGATAGGAAAATAGGAAGACCTCTAGGTCGTCCCAGAACAAACAACCTATAGGCTAACATTTGTTTACTTGTTAAAAAATACAGATATAGTTCAAAAAGAACAATTTAAGTGCAACAACAGTAATAAATTATTTAGTTGGTTAAAGTGACAAGGAATGATCCAAGAAATATGTTGCCATTTCCATAGTTATTAACAATCACTTTTGTGTAGTTAACATGCTCATATTTAGCTTTGTTATCTATTATTTTGTATTATTATTTTTATTAATGCCAATATTATTTTTTAAAAAAAATATGTTTTTTAATAAGTTGTTCGTTTTTACTGAAAAAAATTTTTAAATACGATTCTCGAATTAAATTTGAGTGACTTTGTATTTATAAATTTAAAAATTATTTATAGATTATAAATTAAAAAAATATATACCTTTGAAATTAATTATTGACATTGTTTTTGTAATTCGCTAGGTCAAATAAAAATATAAAAATATATAATTATAGATACTATAAATTTTTTTATCTACAAGAATTGCATTAAAAATATAAAAAAAATTATTTAATTTTGATGTTATTGGATTTTATGCAATAATTCATTAAAAATTCTTTGTTTTTTTTGGTTTGAAAGTGTTCAATAAAGTGGATTTTATAAACCAATTTAGTCTAATTATATGCTTTTAAAAATATATCGGTTTCATCATAAAGAAATTTTCAAATTTTAACATTTTTAAGTTTTTTTAGTGATTTTAAAAAAAATCACAGTTATGCAACAGAAACATTTTTATTGCATATTTTTATTCCCGTCTACTAGATATAAATTGTATTGATTGTTTTTATTTCAAATTTTAATTTTTTGCATAAAAAAATTCCAAAAATAAGTTTTATTGAAGGTTAAAAATTTTCCAATGAGAAGGTTCGGTATAATAAAAGATATATTTGAAGCAAAACGAAATTCTAAGAAAATTTATATTCAAAAAAATTAAAATGATAATATTATATTCTAATAATTATACGAATATAAATTTTGAAAATTATTTAAACTTAAAAAAAATTATTATGAATAAAATCGACTAAAATTATTTTTTGTAAAGTGCATTATTAGAAAAAGCGTCTGAATATCATAAGATTATGTAATTTTAATGGTAATATTAATCAGACCTGTGTATAAGACTAAACTAAAGCTTTTATATTCATACTGGTGAACATTCTCTGTTCAAATTTATTCCTATCTTATATTTTCAAAATTTTGGTTTTCAATATGATAATTACCTCGCTCTTATTTAATTAGTTGGTTCGGGAAATTCCAAAATGCATGAAATACCATATATTAAGAAATATCTATAATTTTCTGTGTATAAAAAATTTATGAAAAAATCTAGTAGGTTTTTATAATGAACATAAGTTGAATGTGAATTTTTTTCTTAAAAAGATATAAATATCTGTAGTTATTGATAATTATTTAAGACACAAAAATAGTCTCTTTTTTACTGTTAAATCAAGTAAATAATAAAATAAGACATCGATTTTTTCAAAAAACTTGTTAGTAGAATAAATAGGATTTGTTTTAGATAGTTTCGATTTTAAAAAACAGTATATTGTTTATTCTCTTTTGAATTTGCGTTGTTCAAAAAAAAAAACGATAACTGCAACGGATAATACAATTCCATATATGGTTTGAACTACTTTAAATTACATCTTTTTATGCGTATTATAATTTTTTTATTTAATAAATCTATAAGAAACATAAAAGCTATGCTTAAATTTAAGATTACTAGCAACTTCTTAGAATACATTTAGTACGTTTTGATAGAAATTTGAAGGCTTCATGGTTTAGGGCTTAATTTTTTATTTTTAAAGTATTTTTTAGTAGGATAAACTACTATCCTGTTTTGATCACATTTATATTGTTATTTATAGTATAGTGCACTTTTATTTAAATCAACAACACTATAAATAATATTCTTACTATTCATTATACTTTCTTACAGCATTTATAGCTAGGTATGAACTATTTTCAATATTCCCTATTTGTGTAATTTTCTAGATTTTGGATAAATAACCATAACATAGGTTATCATTTTATAAATGTTGATTTATCTGCTACATATATGTAACAAAAAAAATGGTTAATGAGCATGAAAAAGCAAAATTTTATGTTGCTACTTCAAAACGAAGAAAATGTTATTATTATATAATTTTTCATAAATCTATATTTTTTATTGTATAGTTTAAGCTGAAATACACAGTAAATTCAAACTTTTAAGAATAGATGTTAAAAATAATTAGAGTTTCACTAAGTTCTTTGTAATATTTAATTCTTTAGAACTATAAATTTTTGTAAGAACTTAATATTTCTAGGTTATATTGTCAATATCATTTAACCAACTATACAATTTGCAGATTTAATTTTTTAATGTATACATTACATATATAGAAATGCAATAATGATTTTTCGAAATATGATAATTCTTTGAATAATCAAAAGGTAAAATCAATTCGATTTTGTTCATTATATTAAATTTCTGAAATCAAATTATTATTTGTATAATAAATTTGTGATTTTCCAAATTTTTTCGTTTATCAAAAATGATAATTATAAATTGTTCGTTTAAATCCTACTTTGGGTCATATGTATTATTTTCATTAGTAAGTTTTCTTTTAAGGACATTTCGATAGTTAATATACATTTGAATCTAGATCCAAATTTTTTTTTATATTTGAATCGTATAAATAAAAAATAAAAATTATAAAAATTTTTTGTTATCATGAAAAGCATCTTATTTTAAAAAGATATATTTTTCTGTAAAATTATATGATAATAACTTAAAAATGGCAATTTTTTTTGTCGTAATATTGTAGAGTATTTTTATTTCTAATTCATACAATTAAAGCCTTATAATTTAATTTTCAAATTTATTGCAATTTTAAGTTTTTTTTAGTGATACAATAAATAGAAAAACTTTTTTTGAAATATATAAGGTGTTATAATATCACACACCAATTTTTTAATTACGGATTTTCATAAATGTTAATATGATTTTATTTTTCATTAACTTTATGCCTAAAAAAGCTGACAAAACAAATTAATATTATTATGTATAACGCATGTAAATTATATTGATATTGACTTAATATATGACCTTTGTACATTAATGCGTTTAAACTATAAAATATGACAATGATTTAAATTTCTCATAAAATACACGTGAAGTTTGTAATATTTTGTATATGTGTTTCTTAAATCTCTTTATTTATTTAATCTACTTTAAGTGTCATATGATGCAACAAATTAGATTGAAGCATATGTTTTTGTGTGTTAAATGTATATATTTAAGGGTTTTTTTCTGTTATTTCAAATTATGGTTTATCAACTGTCTTGAACAAAATATTATGTCAAAAAAAAAATATTGTTATTAAGAGAGTTTGTCATCAAAGGGTCCTTTCCAACCTAATATTAATTATAAAATAAACTTATGCTTCTTTTTTATCTTGACATAAATGGTATTTCTATATTAAAAAAAATTATATCATTAAGTTAAAGGTTTAGTTCGGTACTGTTTTAAATCCTTTTTTTTATCATTTTGGAATTTAAAAATTTGAAACTATATTTTATGTATTAGAAATCTTTTATTTTAATTTTTAATATGATTTTTTCAGCAAGAAATCAAATAAAAAACGAAATAAATTGATTTTTGTTTCTTTTTTTGATTTGAAACTATAAGTTTATATCTAGATTTAAGTAGTAACAAAAAATTAACAATCTAAATAAAATTAATATAGTATAAATGTATATAATTTTTATTGTATCTAAATTTTTTATATTATAAACAGTTTTTTATATAAAAACTATTTTTTAAAATACAAATATGTGTTTTGACGCATATTATTGATTTTTTAATGAGAAGCTCTTCTATTGAGTACAAAAAATAAGGGTTCGTCAAAAAAATTTAATTTATGGGCAAAAGAAAGATTTAGAGATCAAGTTTGTAAAAGATATGGTTTTCAAAAAAATTGTTAAATATAATGCTTATTATATAATACGCCAATCAATACAAAATAGGAATCAAAGGAAGAACAATGCATACCAGGGGAATCGCTGTGTTTGATGACAAACTGGGTTGAATTATTTCACCTACACCCACAAAACAGGTTATAAACCCTTTCATTTGGGAATAAATATATATTATTATTTTTATTTTTAACATAAACTAAGAATATATTATACAAAATAATTAATAAATACATTAATGATATTTTTTAATTATAATTTGAATATGAAAGAAAAAATGATAGAAGTTTGTTTAGATTAATATTTAAAGGACGTTCATGAGCAGTTTGCCAAAAATTACCAAAATAAATCGAACATACAGACAGAAAACCAATTGTTTTGAAAAATGAACGTTTTATTTTTAGTTTAAATGCTTTTTGAATAACCAACTAGACTAATATTCAACATTTAATAAATAGTACAATTTATAAGCTAAGACTATATCGATTATTTGTTTATTACCTCTATTTAAAAGATTTCTTATTTTTTTTTATTACTAACCAACAACCCTTGTAATCTTATACTTTCTTCTTTTTTATTGGTATTTAAATCGAATATAATTCTATTGTGCAAACTCTAGGCGTTAAGGAGTATCTACAAGATGGTTGCTCTAAATGTGAAAAATATGCAATTAAAAGTAAGTAACATTTCATAACTTTTGTGTTTTTAATTGATAAATCTATTTGAATCTTCAAGAGAAAAATCAAGATTTGATTTATGTACATTATAAGTGTATACAAATTTCGAATACAAAATAAAATTAGCAAATAGCATATATATTTTTTACGATACAATTTCTATAAAAAAATATATTACCCAATTTGGATTCATAAAGCAGTAAATGATCGGATTTAAATTTTTCTAAAATACAAAAATTGCATTAAAATTTTTTTTAAATAATATATAAAACCAAAACCAAAAAAAAATCGACCTAAATAATAAAAATTTTGGATTTATAAAGTTTTTGTTCGCGTCATTATCCAAATTACGCAAATTTTTAATTTATAAAAGTTTAAGTACTTTAGAAAAATAAAGATGAAAAATGTTGAATTCAATGAGAGAGGGTGGGGATAAATGATTTTTTAAAAAAACATAAAAAGTTGTCTCTTTTAGTTAAATTTCATTTAGACTTATATTTTTTTTTAATTTAGTCATCCCTTATATAAAGTAACAGTGGTGCTTTTTTATAGAAAGCAAGACATAAAGGATAGTTATGATTTGTTTAAAACACTAAACTGTATTTACTTTTTTTTCTTAAATGAATTTTAACTTTTAAAAGAAAAAGAATCAAAGAACAAAAATAAAACTTTTTATGTTGCCTTTTTTCAAAATATAGTTATCGTAAAATTCTTAAATATGAAAACTGTTGTGTTATTAAGTTAAAAAAATTCTGAAATTTTAAAATCTATTGTATTTTTAATTTCAGCTTAAAATATTTCATAATTTTTTTAACATTTATATATTCCTATTTCGGCAGGCATTTAATGCAAAAAGAAATCGAAAAAGTATTCGATCGTGTATAATCTATTTGAAAAAATATAATATTTATAGATGCAATTGTCTCTAGTTTTCAAAAAAGTTCCAGGTTGGTCCCTTTTTTATTTTTTTATTATGTATCCGAAGCAAAAATTTATAAAAATGTTTGGATCATTTAACCCATATACTTTCGGGCATAAAAAATTAAAGTTATGTTTTTTTATTACAGTTTTATCATGATAATTAGTCATATCTCTATCTGCATGTGTTTAAATAGTTTTACCCATAAAATAAAAATGTAAACATTTTTAATGTTATCTAAAAGCGTCCTCCCAATGGTTTTTATATATTATCAATATTAAAAATTTTAATTTTATATAGTGAATTTTAAATAACACGAGGAATCAGTCCAAGTTAAAAAATAGCATTTAGAATATAAAAGTATTTGTATGTGTATTGCAAACAGTATATAACATACAAGATTTATTTTAAAATATTTATTTTTTTAATATAAAATATCATCAAGAAAATCGTATTTTATAATTTTTAACATTTATTTCACTGTTTAATCTTCAATATAACGAAAATGGAGGATTAAGAAAAAAACAATTTTAAATATTTATTAAAACACTTTTTTAATAAAGAATTTTACAGAAGATATTTTTTTATCTTGGTAGCGATATCACAACAGAAATTGATGATTTTTAAAATTTGACCTTAAATTATTGCACATTTATGAGAATGAATTTTAGTCTAATTAAAGCATCAGAATTGTCTTACTAATTTAACTAGTTATTTGGATTTTTTTGTTTTTTAAGTGTGACATAATATATTTCAATAATTGGCGATCGTCTAAGTTTAAAGATATATTTTTATGGATAAATAGAATTTTTACAACATATTATATTGATTTATATTTTTATTTTAACATAATAAGGAACTTTTATATTGGATTAGTTACTAGAATGTTCTTAAAATTTAGCACACATCAAAATAAAGTAAAAATAATTTTCGATATTAAATGGTATCAATTGATAGGATAGATTTATATTAATTTTTTCGAAAGATTCATATATTTTTTAAAAAAATAAGACTGTTCTTTGCAAACTTTTAATCGATTCGTCATCGATCTTCTTTATTTCTCTTATCTAGGATATAATGACACTACCTTACTTTGATTATACTAATACCAATAAATCCTAATTTTATAAAATACTTCAAATATGAAAAACTTGTATTTTTAACGCAGTTAATAATTAAAGTATATGTTATATACTATCATAAAATACTAAATTAAAATTCTATATTTTTTTAAATTTAAGAATATAATGAAAAAAATTTATAGTAAATAAAACAGAATTTTTTTCATTTTGAATATTTGTAGATCTTTTTTTATTTAATACAAATGAAAATTTTAAAAAATTAGATTAGGAAGGCTTTTTACCCTTGTATTTTAATATAAAGGCTTATGATAATTATATGAATATAAATTTACTTCAAACATGTTTTATAACAAATATAAAAAATGGTTTACTGGAAATAAATAGTTCTTGCGAATATATTTTATTTATTTAATGCAATTTCTATGGTTTCAACATGTTTATATTAAAAATATATAAAGAAATTGTGCATATAAGCTTAAATTTAAAAAAAAAGTTTTAAGAAAAAAATGACACGACTATACTGATTTTGAATTATTTATAATTTAAAAAATTCTTATACTATTGAGCAAGAAACTATGAATTATTAAAACATATTTGAACAGCATACAGTATATAAAGTGATCTTAAAACCTTTAATTAACTTTATATAAATCAATTGGTGTAAAATGATAGATAATGTTGTAATTTTTTTGTTAATGCTTTCATTATTATACAATGATTGCTTATTATACATTATTGTATAATTTATTACTCTAAATAAATCAAAATAAATGATTTGTACATTTAAATCAATTATTTTGTTTCAATAATACGTTCTAATTTACTTTTTTTAAAAAAACACAAATTTTTATTTTTGTCTATAAACTTGTTAATTACTGTGATAAAAATATGTCAAAAAAATTGATTTTATCAAGTGGTAATTTTTACTTATTCATCTGCACTGTTTTTTATATTGATTTATTGGCATTAAAGCAAAAATATTAAGAAAAACAAATGCCTTACAAATTCCAATGATAATTGTTCGACAGAGAATTAGTTAAAATATGCAATATCAAGCGCAAAGTATATATGAAGTTTTTTAAGTTGCAAAAAATTTTAAATTACATTTTTATTGGAAGATGAATTTAATAATATTTTATAATGTAACACACATAAAAATAAATTTTTTAGGTACAAAGGATTATTTTAGCATAAATATGTAAAAATATAGAATAAAGAGTAATTTTTTGGTTATCAATAATAATATGTTTATTTAAATAATCTTTAGATTTATTTCATATTTTTTTTGTGTTTAACAGCATTGTTTATAAAAATATTTAAGATTTAATTTATCAAAAAAAAAGACTCTCGATGATCTCAATAAGAAAAAAAAATAGTATACCGGTTCTTGAAATAAGAAACAATAAAAATACAAAAAAAATAATATTTAATTAAAAAAACATTTTCTCATAAATTTAATGCATTTTGTAACAAAATAAATTTAGTTTTCAGATATAAACGTCGGGAAACACAAAAAACATTTATAATATGCAATTTTTATAATTTTTTAATGTATTTGACATAAAAAAGTTTTGATATATGCTAAATCAACACAAAATTATAATATATATGGGTGAGTAAATTTTTCTATACCACTATTAAAAAAATAATTTTTAAAACTAGAATATTTTATCTTTATCTTATTTTTCGATACGACCGAATCAAATCCAAAACTTAATAACTGGTTTCTTAAGTTTAAATATTACGATTCATTTCTTTGTTTCAATGGATTTTCTTTGTATCAAATCAAGAATACAAAATCTGCAAATTTGTATGCAACATCAGTTATTATTTTTAGTTCAAAGTGCAAAATTTAAAAATTGAACCATCTCTTGCGTTGTTTTTAATGTCAAAGGTCAAGATATTTAACTTATATCAATAGCATTCCAAACACATACATATTTTAGAACGATATAAAATCTAAGGGTATAACTTTGTTTGATGATATTTTGCCTTATAAATTCAATTCTTTTTATGTTATTTTTAAAATCTTTATTTGAAAATAGGTAAAAACGAACAGACTAAATTGAATCAAAAAGCAGTATAAAAACTAAAAGACGTCTAGCGAACATGGACAAGTATTGAAAGTTTATTGTTTCAAAAATACTATTTTTCTGATACAGAAAACATTTCTATTTTTCTTTTAAGTGGAATCTGTTTCAGTTTTATATAGAGTTAACATTTACGATAAATAGTTGATATGCATTTTTTCTAATAAAAGTATTAATTTTTGTATATCAAAAAACTTTTTCATTCATATTACAAGCATATTCCAAGCTTTCATTATAAAACATCACTATTTGTAGCTACTAATACACAGAAAATGATGCAAAAAATTATTTCGAAAATTGCCTTATTATTATGAGGTGATTAAATTACGACTTTCAAATGGAGGAATCTTCATTATTTGATGTTAAAATTTGTATCTGAATGAACTGATTACAGATATTTTTTTTAATTTTGAATTCTGATGTTTTTTTCAGATAAATCATTAATATGTCAAATTCTGAAATTTATATCATAAATGGTAGTGTATTTTAAAAAATATAAATTAGTTTAATTTAAAGTATGACAGAATAAAAAACGTAGTGCAACAAAAACAATAACGTTATTAATAAATTTTATTAACAAAATGATTCTTTTATTTTTTCGTTTTCACATTATTTTTGCTCAATTTTAGGTAGAAAAACCTATAAAGCGCATATTAAAACATATTTTTTTTATCGAATTCTGAACAACATGTTTTTTGAGCAATAGTCTCACACTATATTACTTATAAAGCAAAAATTTTTTTGGTTTTAAAAAAACTAATCCTATTTATTTTTTTACTTAAGTCAAAAAATTAAAACAAAATAATAATCGTAAGAGATACTAAAACCTTTTATAGTTCATTTAAACTAAAAGAAGATTTTGCTTTAGCACATACTATAAAATCATTCAAAAAAGACATATTTTTTTTCATATCATAAAAAAATTGTGAGAGCTATTTCACGAGGAATATATTAAAAAAATAAGAATGAATATTTCATAATTTAAACTAGTGTTATTATTCACAATAATCTTTTAGAAACCACAAATCGAAAGATATTTATTTAAAAAATATTTTTCAATCTTTTTACAATTTTTGCTACCCTAATTTAGGCTATGATCAAGCTAGGCAGATTTAAAATATTAAAATGTTTAAAAATATTAATGAAAATGAAAAAAAGATTGTTGTCTTTCAAAATTTTTTTAAGGTTTCTAGTGTGTTTTTTATGTGTCATTTACTCCCATTCCTTACAATGTAACCTGTATTACCATTACTGAATGCATTTGTTATTCTGGTTTTTTTATTTTATAATAGATTTTATTCAGATTTCCCTAATGCCATTTAATTGTTAGTTTTCATAGATCGTAATAAATATTTTCTTGAACACCCTTACCTCAAAGAAGAAACAAGCCTTATATTTTAATGTTTATAATAGTAGATTTTTCTATATAAATTGTTTAATACAAGCTCTAAGTGTTTTCAAATTATATTACATATTTTTTAAAACAATTAGTCCACTATTTCTACAATTCCTATTAACATAAATATATTTTAGTTTTCAAAGCAAAAATATTTCATAAAATTACGATCTACAGTTTCCTGTATAAACAAGATGTCGATATATAGAAAAATATGCATTAAATATGATATAAAGGTTCAAAAAATGAAAGAATTCACACTATCTATAAGAAATATTTAAATTAAAAATTAATAGATATAAAAAAATTGATAAATTAAAAAAATTCCCAAAAACCGTTAATTTAAAACAATATTTTTGATCTGTTAGCAAAATATGGTGTTTATTGCATTTGTTACGTTTGGCTTCAAATAAATTTCTAATCAATATTATCCCAAAACACCAATATCATACGCAGTAAAAACGTTTAAATTTGATTTCTTGTGAAAAAAATGGTAGAATAAAAATTTAATGTATAATATATGTGATCAAATGCCAATAAAAATTTTTTTTGTGTAAATTCATACAGGAAAGCGTCTTTCTAAAAAGCATTTAGCTAAGAGGGTAACATTATATATGTCATGAAATTAAACATGTATTACTCAAACAGCATATGAATCCAAACATTTCACATTATGAACTTTGTATCTTTAATTTTAAAAAAATTTCTTATTTTTTCTGTAAATCTATATAATACTTCGTTTGTTTAAGTAGCTATAAAATGTATACAATTATGCCTTTATTTAAAGATAATATTTAGAGTTTTTTTAAAAAAATAGATATTTCGTGAGAAATCAACAATGAATGTTTTCCTGTGCTAACGTGAAATACGCTTTCATGACGATATGTAAAAAAAACCCCTTGAATATACACTATTTTCGATAAATTCTTTTATATAAACAATTTTATGTTATAATATAAATCGTTTTGTCCACTAGTTGGCTATCAATTAAAAATCTTTAACTGTTGCAATAACAGTTGAAAACTTTTATTCATCTCAAAACATTTGGAGCATAATATACGAATAAGCATTCATTATAACAAGAAAAAGGCTTTTTTTAAGATACATTTGACTCTAGTTTTGCAGAACTTGTTTTTGGTATAATTTTTACATTAGTAATTTGAATGGTCTTTCTTTCTTGCTTTCTTTAATATTTATTATATTTTTTTAGCGCAAAACAATCAATGATTTTTATTCAACTTCGAAAAGGTTATCAAATTTATTGATTTACTTTATTCAAGGTTTTGTTGAAGTATCGTTTTTAGTTATTTTCATATCTGTAACACCTCTTAATTATTCAAAATGTCAAATATTACTATTTATTGTATATATGATAATTTATTTTATGCGTTTTCCATGTTTTTTGGATTGTTATTTATATTTTATCTAAATTATTTATAAACTTGGTTATTTCATAATATATTTTATTATATAGTAATAATTCTTCTTGTTTAATTATATTTTTTCACTGAATTTTTTATTCACTTAGCAATTTAAAGAGAATTTTACAATTACGAAATATGTAAGAAGCGTGTATAATTATTTTTATGGTTTAAATTCACTGATTTCTTTATTCGTTGTTATATTTCCCAATTCTTTATAATAAATTCATATATTTATGAAGAAATTATAATTTATAAGTAACTGATTTTGATGTAAATGTGTTTTTTTATATTATATAATTTTTTAATTTGAAGGTTATGAACTTGAAAAACGAAATATAATGATTTTTAATTTCTTTTTTGATTTTTAATTTTTTATAAAGCTAATAAATGTTCATATTGTCATGTGAACACTATAATGATTTTTTTTGTTTATACCAATTGAACTTTGTAGGCGCAGTTAAATCAAATTATATATAATTTTTTTAAAACTCAAAAACAACCTATTATATCTAATTTATATAAAAAAATTACCTAATTTAATAAATTTAATTAAACTTACGAGATACAATTATATAATATGATTAAAAATTCAGAAATAAAATATTTAATATCTATACTATGCTAAAGTCGATTTATTTGGTTAGTTAAAATGAAAAATTTATAAAATGGATTGATATAAACTTATAATTTGTTTATTTCTAATAAAAAGTTGCGTCTTTAAAAATATGCAATATTATCAAATACAATAATTTTATTTTTATTGACTTTTTTATATTTTTGCTTTTAAAAATAAATTATCAAGAATATATGATATGTTTTTATTTCCTGTTTTTTTTATTATTGTCGTAATAAATTTGTTAAATATTTCTATTACATGTTTTTTTTAATTTTCATGTAAACCTTGTAAATTGTTCGCCAATGTATATTTTTATTTTGTAATAAACGTTTTCTAATTTGGTAAAACAAATTAATTACAAAAAATTATTAGCTAAAATTCTAGTTACAAAAGTAAATTACTAAATACTCGTAAATTGAATCAGTAAGTAAAAATATTTTTTAATTAATAGTATATTTACCTAAATTTATGGCTGGATTGAAAATTGATTATTTATATGATTTAGAAATTTTTAAAACTTTAAAAAATGATACCTGTTAAATTATTTTTTTTATTGATTTATGAGGCAAAGATCTATCTGCATTAGAAAAAACACAAAAAAAAACACTTATTCTTCAATGCATAAAAATACAAGAAGATTACCTAATTGTTAAAATCCATTATATTGCTGTTGAAATATTTAATATTACGAAAAAGTATAAAAAATCTTAGTAATTTGTTTTAGAGGGAAAAATTTCTAACACATTATTTTTATAATAATAAAAAAAACAATATATTACTAATTTTAAAATATTTCTTATTATCTATAATTTGTTTTTAATGTGTTAATATCAAATCAACATGAAGAAGCACAAAATATTGCACTCATAGAATAATAGTTAATTTTTTAAAGTTTTAAAGAGTGTTTCCGATTAAAAAATTACAGATATAATTGAATTTACTTTAAATTTAATGAATAAAAAATTGGTATAAAAATTATATAATTTCAAAGACACTAATTTATTTATAAAGTTTCAACCTTTATTTCAAAAGGTATCAAATATGTTACTACAACATGCTAAAAATACGATCTATACTGTTTTTTTCATCAAAAAAAAAGAAACAATCTATAATATTCTTTTTATCGATTGATTCATGAAACATAGAAAAAAATGACGATTTATATTTATACCTTATTTGATAAACAACAATACAAACAGCATAAAGCATTACTTAATGTTCATTGGTGGTAAGTTTAAGTTTTAGTGAGATATGTTTAAGGCTTTACCTCCAACTGGCTTTCAATACTTTTAATCTAAAATACACATTTCCACCTGTTGAATATTAAGAACATTAAGAGTTTAGTGAATATTATTATATTAAAATTTCATATATTTGTGGAAATTTTAATGTTTATTTAGAGAAATTACGTCATTAACTTGTGAAAATAGCAAAATTATATTCGACAAATTAATCTTGTCAAAAATTGTTAAAAATTTGAAATAAAAAATTGTCATTGGTTAATGTAATCATTACCAA
Organism: Edhazardia aedis USNM 41457; assembly: GCA_000230595.3. Classification (NCBI taxonomy): domain Eukaryota; kingdom Fungi; phylum Microsporidia; family Culicosporidae; genus Edhazardia; species Edhazardia aedis. The sequence goes on along the minus strand of AFBI03000001.1, from coordinate 1,223,400 downwards.
TGTAAATTATTTATTTTTACAAAAATTGACATAAAATGATAGAGATGGGTTTACTGGAAATTAAGTGGTTTTTAAATATTGATTTTGATAACCGATAACTGATGATTGATGATTGGTTTAAAAAACCAAAAAAAATTATATAAGGAAATTCTCTTTAAATAAATATGCATAAAAAACAATCTTTTATTTTATCTTCGTTTTTTCAAGATTCTAATCGCTTTCCATCCAACACTACCCCTTAAATATTGTTTAAAAGTATGCAGATCCACAGTGTAAGATCAAAAAGAAATTTAAATATATTTGCAATTATTAGCAAAAAATATTTGATAATGAAAACCCTTTTCTAAATTACGGCTACCTCTAACATCAATTGGCTATAAATAATAACCAATTTATTTCTTTTTTAAATCTAAGCAGATTTTATATACTTCTTCAAACTAAAAAAACCAATTTTTTGTTATTTTTGAGATCTAATACAATTGGTTCTCAACCACAATTCTTTAAATTAACGTGTTTTAATCACTATTGATTTGGTTTGAAATAAATTATTCTACATCCACAATCCAGACATTCATATAAATTGTTCAAAATTTAATTGGAATGACATTATCTTTTAAATTTGAACTATAAAAACGAACGAATAAAAGCAACTAGAAATTCTTAATTGAAATTTAACGTAAAAATACTGTTTTTCGCATACTTAATTATATAAATGTATGAAAACATTGTTATTTGAAATAATAAAAGCAAATCACTCTCAATTTAAAACCTATATATGCTTAAGTACGATTTTTAAATGAAAACAAAAAAGATTCAAGATAAATCGAAATATGATAAAAATATTAGTATATTATCAATGGTTAGTAAGAAAGTATAAAAAAATTATAAAAACTGATTGCACAAAAAAATGTTTAATTGATACGTTTTCAATAAAAAGATGTTTTTTTCTATTACATTGCTGTTGAGTCTGTAAATAAGGTTTCAATTGTCAAAATAAAGACGATTTAATTTGGGTATTTAATGTATTTTTGAACCTTACAGATAAAAAACTTGTTTAAAATAAATTTTAGTGTTTATATATCAAAAATATACAACTATCTAAATCAATATAAATAAATAATTTTGATAGGAAAAAGTTTATATGTCTCATCTATTTTGTATCATACAGGTGTTTTGATTTAAGATCAAACACAAACGCTATAGTTATTTTTATTTTATGTTTTATCTTCGACAATGGTTCATCGTATATTTTTTATTCTAATTTAAAAATATTATTGTGTTTTTGAATTAATTTATATACAAGCTTTTGAAAAACATCAGAATTATTTTGAAGTCATATAAAAATCTTTTTTTATTTTTTTCCAACAAAAAATGTGTTTGATAAAAGAAACAGTTATGTGCATTTTTTACCAATTACTGCACATTCGTTTGAACAAAAATATTTTTTTAATTTATTTACATGTTTCTTTCGATGTATATTAGATGGGGACAAAAAATTTTTTAATTTTTAAATTTTTATTGTTTAGATTCATTAATTGATATAAACTTACATTTGATCACTTCTTCTCAAAAAAATTACATTTTATTAAAGAATTTTCATGTTTTTCAAGTACATAGGTTGGGATATCCTGGCGCACCACCATTCAAGACTTTTTAAAACAATTAAATAAATTATTGGTCGAATATGTTGTATAGATCCTTAAATTTTTATAGCTTACATAAAGAAATTCTTTTATAGTAAAAACACGTGCACCAATTGCGTTTTGTAACTATATCGTAGCTAAAATTTACTTAAAAATTTTAAAGACTTCTCTTACGATTCATAGCAGATGTTAGATGAAATAATTAGACAAAAACAATGTAAATAACATTTGACTTTTACAAAAAGCAAATGTATTATATGTCAATTACATAATTTTTTTTTAAAAACCACTTTTTTACTAAATTTTTAGGATAAAACTTGCACATTTTTTTATATAGAGTTTTAAGCAATACAATAGGGTGTTTAATATAATCTGAAAAAAAATTAAAGTAAAATAAAATCGTTTATTATGATAATTTGTACAAAAGAGAACGAAATCTAAAACGAATCAATAAAAAATTATGAAAACATATTCCATGATAATATTGTATCACAAACGGAAAAGGTTCAAAGCAAGCACATAACAATATTTGTGACTTTAAGTATATTTGTATAAATCTCTTTTTAGTAACAAAATTTTAAGCATAAAATTTTTTAAAACAAAAAAAAGTATTGTTTATTACTATCTGTATAACATTAATCTGCAAAGAGCGAATTATTTAGCTACCTTTGCAAAGATTTTTGTATAAATTATGCTTTTCATTATCTCAATAATTGAGAAAAAAATTTGATAAAAAAAATTTTAAAAAAATCAATTCTAAACAAATCTTATGTAGTTTCTACATACATAATAACCATAAAATTGCTAAAATTTAGATTTACAATCAGTAAAACTTTATCAGAATACAGCAATTATGCAAAGAATATATAACAAACCAAAAAAATATTTTTTAAAACCAATTATACATAACAAATTCAATTGTGACTGATAGATTCATTAAATATGTGTTAAAGGCAAAACGACACCAAATACGAGAAGAACTACTAAAGTGTTTTTATATTATTCGATATGTTCCGAAAAAAAACTTTGCTTGATTTGTCTTTCGGGTGAATTTTTTTTTTAAAAAATCAAGTAAAATATTGTTTTAAATTATAATTAAGAAAAATATAAAACAACACATAATCGAATAAAAATTTAATAAAAATAAGTTTTGCCGATCTAATTTAATATAAAGTTCTGTTTTTTCGCTTATATACCTCTTAGTTTATTATATTTTACAAAATAGTTTTACAGTTTTTACAAAAAAATATTGTAAAATCATTAAGATTGTAAATCTAATATCGAAATATGTCAAATAATGTATATATGGAAAAGTTTTGTAAGATATTTTTTTCATATAAAAACAATTTGTTACGAAGTTTGTTTCGATTCAAAATTTTCAAATTTATATATAAATTTTAATAATCAATTATATCTTTCTTATCGTTTTGCAGTTAATTATATCATGAATAGAAATATTGAAATAATTTCTAATTAGCTCTTTTGTGGTTTTGTTTTTGATGATTTCTGTGAAATAAATATAGGCATTTTGCTTATACATTTTTTATCAAAGTAAAAGCTTTGCAAAAATCGTAATACTAGAAGTTTATATATTCACATATCATTTCCTTTGTAATTCTATGTTGATTCATAAAAAAACATAAATATAAACTTGTTGTTATGAATATGAGTGCAAATAACAAATTCCAAATGGCTATTAAATAAAGAGACTATCGATGTTCTGGTCTTGGCCTCTGTACAAGATTTTAATTATCAAAATAGCGACTTTTCGAGATCGAACGATCGTAGTCTCACTGTTTTTAAAATCTGGCACCTCAAAGGTTGTGAATTGTGTGCCTTGCGAAAGCTATTTTTTTGTGTTATTCAACAGAATTTGTTTGCACTGGACCAGACATAGATCTAAATGATTTACTATAAAAATAATCTTTTGCCTTTTATGATATTATTTTTATTCATATTATAAAATAAATTCCCGATTATGGCAAGAAAAAAATTAATTTAATGTTTATTTTTTTAGAAAAAATTCCTGTAATTTATTACACTTGTGTTTAGTTATAACTCTCATATTTACTCTCTTCTAACTCGTATGTAAAATTCTGTATATTTATGCAATTCACATTTATTTTGATTATAAGCGTAGATCAATTCAAAAATAGAAAAACAAAAATTACAAAAAAATATAAAAATCTGATTTTTTTAAATTTTATGAAATTTAAAAAATATAAATAAGAATTTAATGAAAAAAATTAGCAGATTTATTACATAGATAATTTAGAGCAGCAACAAACTTCATGATTATAAGTTAGCTTGTATCTATGAATGAAATGTGCTTTAGAGATATATTTTAAAAAACAAAAGTACTTTTATACGATAGATTAAGATTCAAAAATTGGTAAAACTATATTTAAATATCAATAATAACTTTGATTGAATTAAATTTGCCTTTATACGTATTTTATTCATCTTCAAAATTGGCATCAGTTCTGATTTTAAATACATAAATGATCTATATTATAAATTTTTTGTTTTATATGCATATGCCATTATTTTAAAATATTCTGTAGACAAATATAAATGAAATATATTGTTTAAATAGATTAAAGTGTTATTAAAAAAAAACTTTTTAATTAAAGTTTCTGTATAAGTTATTTTTACTTAATTGGCAAGTTTGTTTTTTTAATAATTGTTTTTATACATAATAAACATTTTAAAAAAAATTCACAAGAAATCAAAAGTAAAATCATGAAAATATTTAGCCTTCAATCTTTCGATTGAAAAAAATTTAATTTCATGGAGTTAAGTACTCTATAAACAAAATATGATATTATCTTATGTGTATTTATTTGTTATAGCAATGTTTATTTTCATTTGTAGGATATTGAAAGACAATTTTATATCCAATAAACAAGCACTAAGTCCTAATAAATAAATTTAAATTTTGTAAAAAATCTTATATTCGGAATTAAAAAAATTATTTGGAAGATTATTCTAAATTTAGTTTTAGGATGGATAGATAAAATTTTAAAAGGCAAAATATCAACTCTTTGATGTTTTTTTACGATATAACATAAAAATTCACAACATGAAGTTTTTAAATAAATCGATTTGTAGACTATATGCTGCTTTTCATTATTAATGTGAATATTTCATTCTATATGTTAGATTTAAGAGGTAACAATTAGAAGAAAATTGTAAAATAAATTTGTTTTAAAATTAAACTTGTAATTATATAAAATTGGTTAAGCAATATGAAAATAAAGATAATTAAATCACCTTTTTCTTTTCACAAAATTGCATTCAGCTGTTTTTTTCACAAGAAAAAACAAATTGGTTTATTATTGAAAAGTCTTCACTGATAATATAATTTAGAGGTTTTTGATGAATATCATTACTTTCAGTAACTTTTTTATTATTTCGTTCATTCTCTGAAAGCTAGCTGATAACACAATGTTTTTTTTTTCGTTATTTCAAGGTATGAATTTTCTTTTTAGTAATTTCACAACCTACACTAGTATTTTACTTAGTTTTTTTCCTAAAATTGAAATATATAACCATTTTAAAGTCTTATAACCAATAAAAAAACTAGGAAAAAATACTATTGGAAAAAAACTATGAAGAAATCTTTTTAAATTCAATAGAACAAAAAAATATAAAAAAATACACATGAGCTTTGTTTTATATCAAAAATGGGTGTATATAATATATCAAAAATAAAATGATGATACATTTATTATTATTACCAACCTACATCAAAAACAGATTAGCTTTTTTTGTTGTTCTTTAGTAATATCCCATCTAGTCGGGTTTTGGGTGTTTATAATTTTTTTTGAAAAATATTCTTCACTGATCTTAAAAAATACAATAGTATTAAAAAATGTGCATTATTTATCTTAGGATCTCTTAAAACGAACTGCTATGTTTTTAACACTGTGATAATCGAAAATATATACTTTTTTTAACAAAATAACTTGTTCATTATTTATCAAACCATGTTATTTATATACTATACACATAAAAAGTTAAATCGCAATAATATTGTTGTATAGGATCTGCCTAAAAATTCCGGATCCCTAAGATATCATATATATCTAAAGTAGGTTTTTTATATTGATAGTAGCATAGTTATAGGCATATTGATATCTAGCATCTTTTATTAAAAAACTTTTTTATTTGATAAGATTAAAAAAATTTTCAATAATAAAATATGCATATACCAATCACTATTATAGACTTCAAAAAATGTCTATATTCACTGTTAATACGATTATCAGCATAAATCAAGTAGATAAATATAAATAAATTATTTTAAGGTCCAGTAAAAAAATATTATGTTTGTTATGAAAAAAATTGCAAAGCATTATAACGTAAATTTTTACTTTATTTTTATTGATTTAGACTATAAATATACTAAATTTTACATTTTATGCAGCAATTTTGATTATATTCAAAACTATTGTCTTTATTATCTGGTTATTTTGATGCAAAAACGTCTTTATCTTAGGTTTTACTTCTACTTAAATTAAATAGCTTTTAGTATGTTTTTTTTTTATCACAGAAGAAAATACTATTATAATATGGAACCATTGTTATATGCATTCTTATAATATTTTATCATTAAATATGAAAAGAAAAAATTATTATAATTTTTAAATAACTGTTATTTATAAAAATATCGAATTTATAATATAAAACACATGTTTTTAATTTTCTAATACCCGTGATATTTTTTTCACAATAAATGTATAAGAATTCACTCATTATTTTTTTAGTAGAAAGAATTTGTATTTATAACTAAATTTCAAGCAAATTCAAATACATTTAAGCGTTTTAAACAATGTATATTTACTGGTTTTTTTTAATGTAGGTCATAAAAATACCCAATATCATATATTAACGGTCTTAAAGTAATTACATCAATCAAAATTGTGCTAATAAGTAATTTAGAGATTCTAAAAAATTTTGAGCCTACTATCTAAAAATAATTTTTTAAAATCTACTTTATGCAAATTCTCATGAAAAGAACTATTTATTGTTTACATAATGTAAATATTAGAGGAAATTCATGGCTACAGGTATGAAAAAATAAAAAATTTCAAATTTCAGCTTGAAATTTTTAAGCTTTCGTTTTTCTTATATTTTTTTATAAGTATTTCTAAAAATATTTAAAAAATAATGGAAATATTCATTTAAGTTTTCCTACAATCTGTTTCTGTTTAATATTTCTATATGCAAATATCTGCAAAAATTTGTAGATTATACTTTATCAATTATCAAGATAAAAAAGCAAATGTCTTTGCAAATGTTAATTAGTAAATATTTTTTTTATCATGGTTTGAGAATTTTTTTTTATAAATTCACATGTTGTTTTACTATTTAAATAAACAAATAAATTTTCGAAAAATGGTACATATTATTTTTATGTAAATTAATTTGTGGTGGTAAAGAACAATTTTAATAAATATTTATTTATTTATTTTTTTTGTAACTGTGTAGAATTATCACCTATAATTTTTAATCACATATAGAATTGTTTTTTTATAGAAGTATTCATAACACGCTATGTTTAAAATTAATTTGGTTATTTGAAGAATATAACATAATTATAGAATATATTATAAATGAGAAAAAAAGAATTATATTGTATTTTTGACGATATGTTTATTTTTAATATTTTTTTAGGTTTAAAAGCCAGATTTTTTTATTTATTGTTATTTTTTACCCGCAAAAAATGAATTTAATTAAAAAACTGCAAAAATCAAGCTACTATAATTGTAAAGTTTTTCAAATATTCATATTTGTATAAACGCTTATGACAAATTTTGGTACAGAAAATACATTTGAACGTGTCTTTTGTTGAATAGTATTTTTTAAAAAATTATGCTTGCAGAATACACGCGACAAAAAAAGTGAATACTATTTTCAGAATGAAAAAAACATTTCACAAATAAGTTTTACTCAATAGATTTTATTTAATATATAGGATTAAATCAACTAAAGTGTAGATCTGAACAAAAGTAAAATAAGTTTTTTATCTAAAAACGCAGCAATTTACAAACATTTGGATTTACGGGAATGCGCAATAAAAAACTACGATTGTTAAGTTTAAAATTGCCTAGAAAATTTTTTGATTTATCAAAAAATTGAATCACGTCGGCAGCAATATTTTTTGTGCACTAAAAATTATTTTTAATATTTTTTTATATGATTTGACATTTTAAAAAACATTTTCTGTTTTTATTATTAAATATTTCACAAAATTTTAGGTACTTATATTCATTGTTGTTTTGTAAGTTTATAGTATAAATTAATAGAAAAAGTTTCTTGCACATAAATATTGCCTTATATATATAAACTTCACTAAAAATATAATATGAAAAACATATCTAAAATATTATTATTCCGTTTTTTTTACCCTGAAATTTAGCGCATTATTAGTTGCATATTTAGCCAACTAAACCAATTTTCCTCATAAAAATTATTAAAAACCAATTTAAAGTATAATATAATATCTTTTATACAATTAAACTAATTCAAATGTCACTTTTCTGATTTTTATATATATAATACAGTAAAATATTACAAAAACTGTAAAACGAACTTTAATACTTTAATATAGAATAAAATATTCTTTTCTTATATATTTTTTTTGATAAAACAAAAATTTAAAATCTGTATTGTTTTAGCGAAGATTAAGAAAATAGTATTAGAAACTAAATAGTTTAATTAATAGTAACTTTTAGAAAATTTTTAAATACTAAAATAAGCGAATAATACAAATATTTTTTACAATTATCTTATAGAATTTTTTATTGATATATAGTTTCAATGCATGAAAAATATAAAAAAAATTTAATGTGAAAATATATATAGTTATAATACAGGAAAACTGCTCTAAGATATGTTATTGAGCAATAAAGCTTCACTAAAAACGAAGAATGTATTTTATACATACGGAATTTTGATTGGTATAATTTTTCAATTTACTAACCAAATAACCTAATTATTTATGAATTTTATTGAGAAAAACTTTTTAAAAGTCATGTAAATTAGTGAAATAAATATATAATAAATAATAAAAATTTAAAATCATCAAAAAAATTTATAACAAATCGACAAAATAAATCTACAAAAAGCCATCACATTACTAAAAATTCATAAAAGATATTTTCACAATAGAATTGCTATTTATACATTTTTTTCTTTTTATTCAAAAAAATTACATTTTTGTACATCCAATTTAGAATACAAAGATAAAATAAATTTATACTACGAAAAATATTAAATAAATTTGCATTTGTAAAAACTTAAAATTTTCTATATTAATATTGAAAAAATATGTCAGATTAAAAAATGAATCCAAAATTTATTAAAAACACTGTATCCAAAATGCAAAAAAAATAAATTAAGAGTAAGATTTATGAATAATTTTTGTTATTTCTTATAAAAATACGAAATGTAATCTTTAAATGTGCTATTTTATACAATTCTTTATGTTTTAAACTTTTTCAAAATAAATGGGAAAAAAATTTTACATTTTTTTTCCTAAAGATCACCATCAAATCATAATTTTTTTGTTTTCAAACAACGTATGAGAGTTCCCTTGATAAATGCGATAAAAGAAATTTTATTCATATATTAGTGGTTTTTATTTGTTGTTCATGTCGTAAAAATAGTTGGTAATGTGGATAATTTTCTTAATAAGATCTTTGAAATGTAAATTTAATTAGATTGCTTAATATCACTTGATTCATTTTTTATTGATTAAAGATAATGTATAAAATTAATTTAAAAAATAGTAATTGTCATGATAAAACATTAAAAAATTTTTATTTAACTTGCATAAAATCTGGTATAGATATTATTTGTTAAAATGTTTAAACTCTGTCTCTTATAATTATAGACTATATAAAATATAATAAAGATTGCTAAATTTATATTCATCCCAGATTTTAAATAATTTTTTTATTCGCATATTTTTATGAAAAATAATCCATTCAAAAGATTTATTAAAACCAAAGTAACACATTAAATTACAAGCACATTCAAAGCACAATTGAGTAAAATATATTCTTTTAATTAAAATAAAAAAATATATGTCTTTATTATTAAATTAATATTATTCTTTTTTAAATATGTGCTAAATCAATGATTTTGAAATATTTTTCTTTCAAAAATATTTATATAAGTAACCTCATATCAATTCTTACCAAGAATATTATGAAATTTACATGGATTTCAATTTATAATATCTAAATATTTTGATATCAGACATCATTTTGCAGAAGTTATATTAATAAAACTTTTCTACATTATTATACATTTAGAAAAAAACAAAACCCCAAAAAAATAAGTAAACATAACATCAAGATGAGCGAAATATACATCTCTATTTTTTGAATTAGAAAAGAATTTTAATATATATGTTTTGAAAACATTTAAGAACTTTAATAGTTTATAGAAATATAAAATCAAAATAAATCTTTAAATGTTGGACATTATGATTATTTTGGTTAGTTTCATTTTCAAAAAAATTATTTCTGTCGTAAATTTGATATGTTTATAAAAAGCAAAATTCATAGATAATACATATAATTGAAGAAAATCTTAACAAATTGAAAAAAGAATTAGCACTTAAATATAATTTTTTTTTTAATTTCGAAATAAAGATTATTTCAATTTTTTTTACTGACTTAAAATAATTTAGAAATTTTTTTTCCAATAGCGGAAAGTATTAAGTATTAATGAAAAGAAAAGATATTATGAAAAAAGTAAATGTTTAATTGAAATTGTCAAAATTTGTTTATTCGTGACATTTAGCTGTTTTTATGCTGCCTCTCGTTGTCTTCGTTGAATCCAGATGTTCCATCACACGTATTTTTTCGGATCTTGCTGGGGGTAGCATCGAAGAATGTATTATAAAGAAACGTAACCTGTCCTTCGCCGAAATCTATTTGTGGATTCGTTTCTGCTTCCATTGATCCCACCTTTGAAGTTTTATCTTGTATACGAATTGCTGCATTGCATTGAGCAAAGTCATATAATTCACATTTTAATATAAAATCTAAATACGTAAAATCCGACATAACAAATATACAAATATTGTTTAGGATTCTGTCATAATTGGAATAAACACAAATAAAAATATACAATTTTCCTATAATAAATATTTCTTGATATATAATGAAAATATGTTGCTTTTAGAACTAGTGTTTACATTTTCATACTTTCAATCAACTTTAGGCAAAATATTTATAGAGATTATTTATATTTATATATAGAATCAAAATAATAATTCATAGAATATTAGATAAGCCACTTACAATGTTTTTTTTTTGCTTATAATCAAAAAAATGTTTACTATTAAGCAACAGTTATGTTAAGATTGTGTTATTATGTCAATAGGTGATTAAAAACATATAGAACCCTATTTATGCAATTACATAGTACCATAAGAAGCACAAATAATTTATTTCTTACCAAAATTAATTTTTTAAAAATTCGTAGAACTATTTTTAAAATATATTTTTAAATCTCTTAACTTATTTGACTTTTTAATATATTTTTTTATTAGAAATAAAGTTTTTTAGTATAAAGAATCTCATATTAGATCATGTTTCATGAGAATGGACTTCTTTTGGCGAAAATAAACCAAATTAAAGATCAAAAAACATTTTAAGTTTGTTTTCTATGGAAAAAAATTCAAATATTTGTTTTGCATAAATTTTAAACGCTCACTTTTAAGGTTCATAATTAAATTATAAAATTTCTTTGTTATAATCTGCAGTAAAATTAAATTTTCATTTATTATAGCGAATATTGTATTAATTATCGTAATATTAATTTTGATTATTGAGTTTCCATCCGAATCTAATTTTTGTTTTTTTTCAATAAATAATTACATTTACAGCATTCTCTTATTTAAATCTAATTATAACTTATTTAATTTAATATTTAATACATCAAATGTCAATAATCAATCTTTGAATGAAAATTTGTAATAAAATATAAAAATCATTTTAAAAAATTCCAAATTAAAAGTTTTAAATATATTACTAAAAATTAATTCTTTGCAAAAAACATTAAAATTCAATGATCTGAAAGTTTAAAAACTTAACGTATGACAAAAATTTCATTTTCTTCTGTTTTTTCTTTATGTATTTTTTTTTGGATAAAAATTCGTAATCTAAACAATTTCTCGAAAAAATTTATATCAAAAATATATAAGTAGTATTTTAGTTATGAATATACCATTGATAATGTTGTTTTTAGTAATTTAATTCAAATTTTTGTATAAAAAATGGGTGTTGGTCGAATATTGTTATATATAAATTGAAGTACTCAATAGATAAATAAAAATTAGAAAAAGAATAATATACTGTTGAAATTCAGAATTTTTGTTGGAAAAAATATCTATTCATTATTGAATTTAGAAATAGCTTCTAAACATTTTAGTAATCTTTAATGTAAAGAATAAATTGAATTCATATTGAATTGTAATAGAAGTTTGTTATGTGACCACATATAAAATTAGCCTAAAGTTCTATTTCATTGTTATTTTTTAGTTTTTATCATCAAAACACATAAGACTTGATTATTTGTCATAAGTGTTTTCAGCTATAATAGATGGTTATGGTGATTCAATAGCATTTCTTGAAAGGAATTTAAAACAAAAGTAAGAAAACACACAACTTACAGAATCAGCGTTTTTTTATATTTTTCTCATTTAGAGTATGTTGGTTGTCTTAATTAAAAACTAAAAAGAGTCAAGCCATTGTAAATTAATATTGTAAAAAAATTAATTTTATAATAATCTGGCTTGCTTTATTTTTACTTCTTTTGAAAATTACACTTAAAATCTGATATTTTCTGTAACTCCTAATATATAAGTTTTCAAATAATGATGTTATATTTATAAAAAAAATTTAATAGCCTTTATATTCAATATCTATCTGTTTTTTTAATGATCACTATGAATATGCCCATAATTTATCAAAAAAACGCAATTAAATTGTTTTAAATATATTAGATTTGCAAAAAAATTATATAATTAATTGTTGAAAGGTGATATAATGTTATTTTTGGTAAATATAATGATAAAAAATTCAACAGAACTTTACAAAAAAACGATACACAAAAAAACATTTAGATTAAATACAACGTAACAACACTTGTGTTAAAGCAATAAAATTAGTGAGGATCGCACAGCCAAATTACATATTCAAATGGATTAAATTATATATTTTACAAATAAAAAAACATGAAAATAAGGAAAGGGTAAATTTTTTATCGAATATTTATAAAGATGCAAAATAGTTTTTTTTGTGAAGGGACTAGAATTGATTTGTAGCCGGAAAATAAAAATCAATTTCTTAGATTTAAATTAACATTTTAAAAACCAATTTTTGTATTAGAATTATTATTAATTTTTATAAACAAAAATATAGCTTGTATAGAGAATTGGAATTTGATCGATTTACTAGAAAAAACTTAACTTATAGTATAATTTTTTTGTATTGACAAAATTAACTTTTCTGAAAAAAGTAACCAAAATTTAGTATAAAATTGAGATTCAATAAATATTTGATTGCAGCTTGAATGTTTTTGTTTTTAATTTTTAGATTCTGAAGTCATTTTTAAAAAATTATTTCCGTTTGTAGAAATAAAATTTTTTTTATTGATTTTGAATTGCTTGTAATTGATTACTTTTTCTGAACTAATAGTATAAATTTTTATAAGTTGAATGAAAAAGAGCATAGACGTATATGTTCATAATTAATATCAAAAAGTTCTTCTTAGAACATATTGAAAAAAACTCTGATTTAAAACAAATTAACATATTCTTCATGAATTTTTTTTGTGAATCTTCTAATATAGGATTAAAAATAAAAAGTTACACACTATTTGATAACATAAGTAATATATGAAAATTCTATGATTGTAAAAGCATATAATGAAACATTTGTACTCATTTATGTAAAATATTCATTCTTTTCTGGCCATTAAATTTATACAAACATTATGCCTTTATATCAAAAAAAATAGTTAAATGAAATCCTTAAATATTCTTACGATGTAAAAACATATTGCAACATTTTTTGGGTTAAAACTCTATACTTTCTTTGGGAGGAAATTATTTAAATTTAGTGTATTTAAAAATTTGTAGATTTATATAACTAACAATAGGTTCCGAAAGCGAAATATATTATAAAAAAACACAAAATAAAGTCTATCTGCAAAATAGCAATGAAAATTCTGATTTTACAAAATATTAAAAAGAAAATAAAATTATTGAGAAGCAAAATATATCTTGCCAACAACAATGGTGATTCGCTCTGATAGGGAGTATGGTATTGCCCACTGCGAGTCGACCGCTGTTAGCATGGTGGAAAGGATCAACGTGGCGTTGGTGGATACGTAGCCTCGTCTACTACAAACCAATTTCCCTGGGCAGCCCGGACGGTGAATTATTAACTGAGTGAACTGTCACGTACCTCCCCCAGACAGAGTTAGACGCGCCAAACGGTGTAATTTTTTGATTGATGCAATTTAGTAGCACTTGTTCAAAGAGCGTTCCCGATGCGTGCCGACGCGGTAAATTTTTCGGTAATGTCTGATAATAATAGAGTTCATGCTTATGATAGGGGTGGACACCAATACATTGTTATAATTATGCTTGTAGTTTTTAGAAAAGCTAAATATATGTGCATCGAGTTTAAATTTTTTTACTAGAGACGGTTACCACTTGACTTAAGTGGATAATGATATTTAGGGTTTTTAATTAAAAAAATTCGGTTTGCTGATCTACAGTTATTATTTTTACAGGATATAAAATGTTATAATAAATGTAGTATTTTTTATGCCTTAATATATATTTATGAACATATTTATTTTTTAATTAAAATTTTTCTTTTATTGTTTTTGAAACAATAAAATTGTTTTAAATATTTAAATGTTTTTCTAATTCTTTTCTAAGTTTTAGTAGGTACAATATTAACGTTGTTTGAATATTTTGCTTTCAAAAAAATCACGTTTATCCATTGATTATTTATATTCTTTTGATTTACTATACCTATACATAAACTGTAATTTTAGTCAGTAAAAAAATTGAATATATTATATATGATTCTTTGGATTTCAAACTTAAAAAATTTTATAGAGATAGTCGTAAAAATGTTATCTAGGCATTAAATCTGATTATTGCCCCAAAAATTGCATTTTATTTTCATCAAAATAATATAAATTGTAAGTTTAAAAAAATAAATAATATTTTGTATTAATATTTGATTTTGCATAAATTTAAATTCATTGAATAGTTCTTTATTTATTCTAACAACATTAAAACTTATTTTCTGGTTTTTTGAAAATTATATTATTATCATATTGTCTTAAAAATATCTTTATAATCTTATAAAAATAGTAGAATTTTTAAAATTTTAATTGTGATAAAAGAGTCATAAAGAAATTAATAAATGTTTCAAAATATTTTCAATTATAAATATTTTGAAACATATTTTGCATAGAAATTTTTTCCAAACAATTTTCTTCCTTTTATTTTGCATCAAGTTTAAAAATTTTTAATAACTTTTGAATAATATTCAATTTAGTGTTGTTAATACATGAATAGAAGATTCTTCGTATAGTAAAAAATTTAACCGTTTCTATTATATTAATGTATCAGTTATTTAGTTTTCAAGTTTAATATTTTTTTAATATCTTCCTCCATTTTTTGATACTTCAATTTATTTTATATATTTGAACATATTTATTATTCATTATATTTTTTTACCCCATGAAATTAAATATCGCAAATCCTCAACGCGGGCTTCAAAAGATGTTCGAAATATCTAAAATACAGGCTTTAAAGTTTTGTGACAAAAAGATAGGCGATATTTTTCAAGGTGAACTAATAAGTGAAGATTTCAAAGGATTTACATTGAGAATAACTGGTGGGGACGATCATCAAGGATTCCCGATGAAAAGAGATTTGAATACTAATAAAAGACTCAGACTTTTGTTAAAAAAAGGAGACACTGGATATAGATGCCGACGTAAAGGATGTCGTAAACGTAAAAGTGTGCGTGGATGCGTAGTATCCGAGGAGATATCTGTTTTATCTTGCATCGTATTGGTTGAAGGACCTACCACAATACCTGGTCTTACAGATTCAGTAGTTGAACAAAGTCATTTGCCCAAAAGATATAATAAAGTTAAAAAGATGTTTGGTATTCGCGATAATGAAGATTGTGAGGCAATTGTCAAACAAATAGTAACTCAAGCTGCAAAGGAAGCAGGAAAGAAGGTACCTAAAGTACGTCTTACTCGCGTTCCTAGCGCCGAAAAGGATAAAAAGAAACGGGATTATATTGAAATGAAAAAAAGAAGGAAGCAAACATTCGAACAAGAGAAAAATCAATATTGTCGAAAGTATGGCCCCATCAAGTCCAATAAAACGGTTTAGTTGAATTTTTATTTTTAACTTTAATTTTTTACATGAATTTTCTTTTTCTAATTGTTAGATGAGGTATTAAAGAAAGGTTTTTCACATACAAGTGCCAAAGTTTCATACTATTATGTCTTAGCAGTATAAAAAATTTCCAATTTATTTTCTAGGAATTTTTTTATATTAACACATATGTACTGAATGCTTATTGAGGACGCAGAACATTTTATATGCAGGAATTGATCATGGAACCAAGGTTGTTTTGTATATAACTGAATATCCAGGCTAGTTCGTTATTTAATTGGGTGTGGAACATTGTTCATAAACAAAAACAAGATTGATCTCGATGAATTTGATTTTAATTTATATTTATGTTTATTCCTTTGAAATATAAATGAATGGTGGATAAAAATGATATTTAATAATATAGTACAATAAATAGTCATGATAATTTTTGTGGTGATAACAGATTTAGAGCACAAAAAAGCTATTTTGGAATAGTAAAAGGAAATTGCAGAGACCAACTATGAGGATCTAAAAATCAGAATTTTTTGATTATCTAAAGAAAAGAAAGAAGAATCTGTGGCGTTGTTATTTGGTGAGTGCCCTTAAATAAAGGAAATTTCCGAGATACACTTACCAAACCTTTAAAAGAAGATTTATGGTTAATTAGTTTATTTAAGCCATTTTCTGTTTCAACTTTATATTTTTCGTCTAGCGCTTTATGGTTATTGCTCTTAATATTCATCTTTGAATTTCCTTTTTTATGGGTACATTTAGACATAAATAACTATATTGAAGTGTTGATTTAAAGTAACATGCAACCAATTATAATATAGTATAAATATACCACAGAACCCGGATGAAAAATATATGGAGGAATAACAAGACAAAGCAGACGAACACCTGTGAAATGAAACATCTTTATAAGTACCACTGAACCCAAAATAATAATAAAAAAAATTAATCCTTAAGCAATAAAATTTCTTATTTTTCATATCATGCCTTATATTTAGACTTTTAAAAAATATGGTCGCAGATATGTCTTACATCAAAAATGCTGAACATTTTGACATAAATTCTTCGCTGATCGAAATATGGTCTAAAACATTTGATTGGGAAAATTCTTGGTTTTTAAAAATTTTATGTATTTGGTTGACAGGTATATAATGTTTTGTAGCGTTTTAAAATAAAACATACCTTGTTTTTTTTCTTTTTATTTAAATTGGTTATTTTGAAAATAAAATATACAATCTTAAGAATTGTGAGAAGGCAGTATGAAAGAAATTAAGATAGGTGGTCGAAGCATGACCGATTTAATATTAATAAATACAGTTTGAACCCAAAACTTGCTTCATATTTAAATTTTTTAATGACCATAGTAATGATCAACTTAGTGGTTCTTCAAAAAATCTGAAGGATACCTGACTTTAGGTAAATTTCTATTAGGTAATTCGACATTTGAATTTAAAATAATCTAAAACAAAAATATTATTATATAAAAATTTTTATAATCAAAGGTTTGTGAAATGTATTAAACAGGATATTCTGTTTATATATGCTGAAAAGTAAAGGGAGACTTATATAAAGTAAAAAATAATTGATTATATGTCTCTATTACAAGGTTGAAAGGGTTATTTAATAGATCTCATATCATTTACGTTTTAATCTTGTTTTTTTTGCCTTGTCTGTGTAATCATTGATTTTTTAAAAAGATTTATTATAATGCCTACTATAAATTTGCCATAAGTGATAAGTAAACAGTCCAAATAAAAGTGAATATACACTCTTTTCAAACACCGCTATAACAATTTTTCCGATGGCCTATAATTTTTTATTTTTATGTATCCCATATACAAAAATGTAAAAATAGTTGATCTCTATAATTGTAGATATAAACTCCGTAGTTACCTATTTTGAGTTTTTGTTTTGATCTACAGCAAGTATGATTTTTAATCTAAATACCACATATGACTTTTAAAGTCTTTTTAATTTCTATTATTGCACATTCTTCCTCTATTATACAAGATTTTATACTTAGATGCGGTTTATAGTGATAGATAAACTGAAAAGCCACAATTTCGTTTTAATATATTTTTAGATATTTAATTATTAATATCAAAATTTGAAATTTTCAATAAATATTTTAATACATCAAATTTGAAAATACTTATTTTATTATGTTTAGAAATATAATGATAAATTATAAAATTTACTTAAGCCATTATATTTGTGCAAAGTTAATAAATTTGAAAGAATCATCCATAATATTTAACACCATAAAATTGAATTTTTATTGCTAAAATTAACATTACTTATGACTAAACATATTTTCTTAAAGCATGACAAAATTAAAAATTTTATAGTTTTTAACATGTGTTGTTTTTTTTTTGTTTTTTCAAAGGTTTGCTTAAAAAAACAAAATTTTTAAAAATATATTAGATTTTTTTACAATGTAGTAAATCACATGGGTGTTTCCACTAGAAAACCAAATGTTTTGTTACATATTTCTTTTCCCACTAATAATTCCATCTTTTTTTTTATTATAGTAAGCACTTTGTGCACCTCAATCTAGTTAGAGAATAATAGGTGCACGAATAAGAAGGAAATTATTGGCGGTCTTAGTCACAAGTGTCGAAGCGGTATCCACGACACAAATGCCTAACTAAATATAATTATATAAAGATTTATAAACTAGTCTCTTTATTTTCTTTTCTTAAGCCACACACATCGGTTATTAAGTGAGTACGGCGTGTATAATATTTTTACATTTTTATCTATTTAAAGTAACATTAATAAAAAAAATTTCTTCTAGTATTAATTTTATTCAAACAATTTCCAAAGCAATGAATGTAATTTGTAAATACATTTTATTAAAAAATTATAAAAACCAATACAAATTTTTCTTTAAGCCTTTATTTTTTATTTGTTTTTTAAATTTAAAATAAAAATGTTTCGTTCATTGTTTAAATTCTTCACTTATAATTAAAACACCAATAAATATTCTATAAAGTAATAATATTTAATTTTTAAATGTTATACATTTTCTGTTAACAAAGATAATTTAATTTTTTATTAGTCAAAACCTTTCAACTATTTTTATCTTATGATTTTTAGCAATTTTTGTATATTATGAAATGTAAATATGTTGAAAAAGGTTTTTTTTACCATAGAAACTACACGAAAAAGAATGAACGCCTTTAAAAAATTTTTCTATGAATGAAAAAAGGAATTCTTAGAGATAATTCTTCTGTTAAATTGTTTTCTTTAAGCGTTTAGTGAATTTATTTTCAGATTTAAAAAATCATTTTTATTTGTATATGAAACAGACGTAGTAGAAAGTAAAAATATAAAAAATTTTATTTTTTTTGATTGAAATTAAATATAAGAAGTGCTTTTAAAATAAATAAATCGTAAATTTTTTTAAATCATAACAATACCAACTAACTGTAAGAAAATAAAAAGTATCGGAGATTGAGCTAGGTTATCAAATCAAATGGACCAAGATCGTAATTATTCAAGCCTATTAAACGTTTTTTTTCGATTTTTATGTAATTTACTGTCATCAAATTAAATAAAATCTATTACATTTAGAACAAAAGTGTAATTTTAATGTTTTTAAACACATTAAGTTCTTTATTTATTTTATATAAAACAAAATTACACGCACTTCATGTAAATATTAAAGAAAAAGTGTTTTTATAAACAAATAAATTTACAGATTTGTTCTTTTTGTATATAAAAACTTACATTTTGTATTTTATAACATAGATTTTTTCCATTTTTTATCCTAAATAGGTAAATGCTTACTATTTTTTAACGCTCAAATTTTACCAATAAAACAATTTTTTTATTTTTCTAAACTTAGTAAAAACTTCATATTTCTCATTTTGATTAAAATTATAACTTAATAGTGTATTTTTAATTATGCGGAGTGTTAAAATTTAGATATTACCTTTAAAATAGAATTAAGATTGTTATATTATATTCAAATTATAATGTTAAACTTTATTTTTATGAAATATGAAAAATATATACTTTCAAACAAAAATCTCTATTTTGGAAAAAAAATTGTCAAGCTTGTGAATTTGTACTTTCATGTTTTTTTGTTATTTTTATTATTTGTGTTACTACATTTTTTTTTGTAAATCGTAAAAAAATGGTAAATTGTTAATACAGAAAGTAAAAATATAAAAGAAATGTTTGATTAAGGATTAAAATTTCATAGGTTTTTATGTTGTTAATTTTGATTTATAAAATGATGCAAAATAACTTAATGGTTGAGGACTTGTTTATGCATTAAGATACTAAAAAAACCACTTTTTCTATTATGCTATCACATATAAATATTTTTTATCATTTTTTTTATAATTTTTACCTTTTTAACAGCCACATGCAAAAAAAATCACACACTTATATGAACTATAAAATTGATGAATATAATTTTTTTCCTGTATATATTATTAATAAGTATTGTTATATAAGTAAGTATGTTGATCATACTCACAGTTTTTATTCTATAGCAACAGTTTTTCTTTATGCTTATATATAATATATAAAGATGATTCTCAATTTTTTTATGTGTAATAATAAAAGGAAATCCTTCTTAATCTTAGTAAAATTTAAATTTGGTTGTATTTATAGTTATTCTTTGAAACAATTTTGTTGGTTTTTTGATATTATATATTAATTTTAACATTAATCACACTTAAAAAATATTAATTTAATTAAAAAACGAACAAAATTTTTAAACAATTCTGTAATGTTGAAATAACTATTAAAGAACAATGTAAAAACAGTCTAAATTTTATTGTTATCTTTTATGTACGTGTTTTTATATTTTATTCTATTAGACTAAATTTAATCATATATGATGTTTCAGCGATACCTTTTTGATAAGAAAATGAATGAGGGCAAAAATCTGTTTATATTAAATTAAAGTTTTTGTGATTTTTAACAGATTGCAATAAATTATATGAAAAAATTTAAAGTTGGAATCTTCACAAAATTTATAATGATATTTCAAAAATAGATGTCCAAATAAATAAAATTTTTTTGATATTTTCATATATGGGAAAAAAAATTGCGTAGTTATTTAAACAAATAAAAACACTAAATATGATATCATTAAGAGAAAAAATATGACCATAATATTAAAAAATTTACATGTTTTTCGATCGATTAGTTATTAAACAGAGAAATTGCATTCGAAAAAATTGATTTTATATATTCAATAGCTAAAATTAAATAATTTTCGTCGTTGAACTTAAGGCAAACAAATGCACGGACAAAGATTATAGACTTTTTTTGAATATCAATATGAATAAAAAAATTCAAGACATTAGAAAAACCCTAACAATACCAATTCTTAAGCTTTATTTTAAACATATGGAAAAATTGTTCTTGTGTAAATTTGTTGGTAAAGTCATTAAATGAAAATTCATGCATTGATCCAAAATTTTAATATATGTTTATGCAGATAACCTTATTCACGAAACATCTTAAATCTAAAAGATTACATTTTTTAAGGATTGAAGTCACCAGATTTGCTAAAAAAAAAATATAAAGTCTATTCACATTTAATTAAAAATTAACGATTTTATAAGATGAGCTCTCGATAATTAAACTTGGAAATAAAAATATAATTTATATGATACACGTTACTATCAAAGAAAAACATATTTTCGATTGACATTATCAAAATATTTTTATATACCAGCAAAATAATTTAAAGCTTTTTTCATATTTTTTTGATAATGAAACATGATCAAATCAAAAAGAAATTTAAAAAAATTTTAAGACATATTTATTTAAAAGAATTGTTTACTTATAGACAACCCTAATATTCTACACCAAACAATTTTTTTTATCTTAAGTCAGAACTATGACTTCCAGAATATATCAATTCACTGTCAAAAATCAAAAACAAATTGATGATCAATTTTACACAATAAATACAATTTGGGTATATAAATTTTAAAAAAATGCAACAATAGAAATTTTCAATAAAAAATGACAATTGGATTTATATTTCAACAATGTGAAATATAAAAATATTTAATTTTCTCAAAAAAAAAAGCAACTAATAACAAGTCGATAAAATAAAAATTTGTTAAAGTATACACAAATCTAAAAGATATAAATAAAGAATTACATTGCATCGATCTCTATATGCTAAACCTCAGTTAGGAATGGGTGTAATAAATTTAAAAAAAGAACCATCTAATGAATTCGAAACAAAAATTATTCAATATTAAAAATACCAGATTTTTATAAAAAAATAAAATTTAATAATAACTAGAAATAAACGAAAAAACCTTACAAATGCCATTATATCGTTCTAAAAGAAGCCAACTACATAGAAGAAGTACCTTTCATTATTTATCTTTGAATTTAACTACGTAGCATTTGTACTTTTTTGTTTTTTTATTCCAATTTTTTTTATAATACTCTCTTTGTGTCAATAATTCTATGAATAAATCTAAAATTCAGTATTTAAAAATATACCTATTAATACGATGAATTATAATTTTATCACGTAGATTTTAATATTAATAGAGAACATTTAGCTCAAACATAATTAGCTAGTACAACGTATTTTATTAGCTGAATTTATTTAAAATTGTTATTTCTATTTAATATAATGATAAGAAGGAAGCTAAGACAAAATATGTTTGCATAATCATTAATCAACATCAAAGGGATATATAAAACATGAAAAACAATGTTGATAAAACTGTAAAAGGTTGCGCATACGTTCTAATTTTACGAAAGTTTATAATTTTAAGTCATTTCACAAGAAATATAAAAATATTATAAAAAAAATAGATAACAATTTTTTTTATTAAACATACAACTTTAAAAATTTAATGATCTTAAAAAGCTAGTTTATAGATATTTTTATACTTGATGTGAAATTTTATATTTATATACTATTTTTGAAATTAAATCTTTTTTTTTATGTTCGTTTCAACAGAATTTTTACCAAAATGAAGCGTTATACAATTTGATTTTTTGCATATAATTATTGAAAATACTATTTAATAATGTAAACTAATAAACTATTTTTTAAAAAAATTGTATTTAGTCTTTAATATGTTTTCTATAGTAAAACACTTAAAAATCATTATATTTGATTAATAGTTTATATAAATTTTAAAACATCTATTCTTTTTAAAAAATGTCCACCACTGCAAAAATTTCAGCAAAAGACATCGAAAAACATAGAAAGATGCAAAATACATAGAAAAATTTGTCTTAAAAAACTTTTATGCATTGTAAGAAAATTCGTTCTTTAAAAATAAAAAAGTAGTTTAGTAACCATAAAACATTCAAAATGAAATTAATAAAAAAGAAGTTTCAAATTATATACAACCTTTTATTGCTAAATCTTGTAAAATATCAAATATTTCCAACTATCTAGAATTAAAGAAACCACAAAAAAAGCAATCTCATGTGCTCTAATATGCATATAAATGTAGACCTAAGCGGTTTACGAAATTTCTAATTTATTCAAAGATTATTTTTTTCAAAACAAAAAGTAAAGCCGTTTAATCAAGGGTTTCTTGTGTGTATTGTGGTTTAAAATAGTTTCCTTGAACAAAAATAAAGCTTATACAACCTAAAATGTTTATAATATGCGGAACAATATAAATGTTCCTGATTGCTTGTCTCAGAATACTTAGAACGTTTTCCGCCTTCACGTGATTGAAGAATTCTCCTCTTCTTTTAATTACCTAACATGAATTACGGAAAATGGATTCTTGTCGAGAAAAAGCCTAAAATACATAAGTATGTAAAAAAATACACTTATTGATCGAAAATACTAGATTTTTAAGTATCACATACAATCACGTCTTCTTTAAGGTTTATGACACACCAATAATGTACGTTTATATTTTTTTCAAAATCTCCTATACATGCTTTTCTGAACCAACGTTTGGACCAAAAAGTAGTCCAGAATGGCCTATTCTATTGGCTGTGAATAAGAGATTTTGTATTTTTTGACATTTATTTTAATAAAAATATTTTAATTTCGGTGTTTTTCTTTAAACAAAGAACTATAGAACTTGCACAAATAATCCCTTTATGTTATTTAAATCTCTAAATTTAGGCATGTTAGTTTAGAAAATTTATTCGTTTCTGTTATAGAAGTGTAATCTATCAACAAATTTCTATTTGTTTTCACAAGTATTAACTAAAAATTGCTTCAATCGGTTATTACTCACAGCACGGATAAGGTACTTATATATAGTATTTTCTTTTGGGTTTCTGTGCTGTTGCAGGAAGGGATAAGGTTGAATCGTAGGAAATGGTCTACAATATTAAAGCACGTCCCGAATTAACTGATTAATATTTGTTCTTGTTCTAACCTCTTACTTTTCTTGGAAGCTATTGTACCGGCTCGAATAAAAATAATAAGAATATTTTTTACGGGCGTAATTTATTTAAAATCATTCTATATTTGCTTAATTTCTTTCTAGATTTTTCTTAACAATATAAAAGTGATTTAAGAAAAATTGAGAAAATAAATCAAACAAAGTAAAGAATATTGCGGAAAACTTAATTAAATCAATATTTTGACTTTGTGGGGCATCTATTGTATCCAGTCTATATAAGCCTTTAAATACATTCTGACGCATACAAATATTTTTTAATAAAATTTGTTTAGTTTAAGTAATATCAATCCGGTTTTTTTAAAAATCAAGTATTGATATTTTAGAATTTTTTAACACAATATTGATGATGAGAATGTTTCACAGATTTCTAAAAAACCCCAAGGTTCTATGCGTGTATCATTAAAAATTTCTATTAAGAAATTCATATTGTTTAAATTTTAGTAGATTATATTCTGTACATTAATAAGTTACAGACTAGTAAAACTTAAATTTGTTTTAATCATAAATTTTATAAATTTTTCTTGATTTAAGTTTTAAATATGTTAATCATTTTTTTTATTTTTACTGTATATTTTTGACTAAATAGGTTTCAGATGTGAAATGATGATTTTTTGCATGTATATCATTTTTCGTCTGGAAGTTGATTTGCTGATTATTATCTAATCATTTCGATTTTAAACAAATCGGAATTTTCAGAATTTAATTAGGAATTTCATTCTTTCTCATGAATAGATGATTAAAAAAAAAAAAAGTATTTTCAATATGAAAAGCACATCGAAAAAAACCCGAATCATCCTATTTTATAAAAATTTCATTAAACATTGCAACAGCGAATCTAAATATTTAACATTGTCAAAAATCTACCCTTTATTCCATTTTTTTAGACTACATTGTGCCTTTATAATTACAATTATACCCTTTTGGCAAATAATTTGATTGTATCTGAAATTATTTAGAAAAAAAACTTAATACGTGTCCTGCCTTGCACACCTAATACCTGTGGTATGGTATTGGTGGAACAAGGATTTTACCTTACTGGTATCCTTTCCAATTGGGTTGGGTTTGGTACCTGTGGTTGGTGTTATGTTAAGGAATACATTAGTTGGAAGTCTTAAAAAGTTAAATTTTGGCATGGGTTATTTAATTATAAACGGTTTTATATTTTAAGAAAAACCGGAAAAAATGTGTTTCAGGATGAGGGTAACACAATGCGTAATTGAATCACCCCCTTTTTGCCGAACACAATCAATTTAAAAACAGATTTAAAATATTTACGATTTTTAATACTATAAATTAAGCGTTTTTTTATTCTCTCAATAGAGATACCAAGTAAAAGCGGAATTAATATCTTCAAGAAATACGAGTATACTATAAATGTATTTTTCGTGAAACATGAATAATATTTATTGATCTTATTCATATACTACACTTATAATTTAGCTCATTTTAATATTTTGTTCAACAAATAATTATCAAAGATGATCTGATCTATCAACGTTTATAAACTAAACAAATAACAACGATGTTTATTTAGAATTATTATTTTTACATTAAATTGCTTTGTGTATAAAAAAATACTTAATTCATTATCAAGATGATCAATTCTATAAATAAATCTAAAACACAAAATATTTATTTAAAACACCATAGATATAATTTTAATATTCTTGGTCACAATAGTATTGTTTAGTTTTTTTAAACCTTTCATATCCTTTAACATTTTAATCGTTATGTTTTTTTAAAAAAATTACTTGATTTAGTAAAAAAAACATATTTTATTTCCAATTAATTTTAAAATAGACAATCAATATGTTCAAATGAAGTTTTCAAATAAATAGATTTAAAAATCAATTAACAAATGATCGATTGTTTTTGTCTAAAATTGCTGAAGGAAATATTTTTTGACCCAGGAATTTTTTTTAAAAAAGTTTAGCAGCAAAAAAATTGTATTTTATTAGTACGGTTGGATGATTGGGGTCTGCCTCTCGGCTTAACCGACTTACCCGATTTAGAAGAATTGTTAGAAATAGTAAAAGACATTAAACTTCGGTCAACGTTTATTTAAGAGGCTATTTAAGCCTTTTTGTGATTTTATCAAACCAATCATATTTTGATCAAAAAGATCAAATTATTAAAACTTCAAAAATTATCAATTTAGTATATATTGTGAACCAATAATAATTTATCATTTCAAATTTCGATCAAAAATCAAAAACATCAATCAGACGAAAAACACATCAAAAAATTCAAAAAAGATGATTTCACGTGTTTTGTAATGTGAAATAACCAATCACTTTTCGGTACCGAAATTTCCTGGTGATTCAACATCACCAACTAGTACAATGCCAGTTTTTGATACATATTGCATTTATCGATGTTTATGATTCCGATCATCATCTTAAATCTCTTATTTTAGTAATTAAAATTTGTTTTTTTTTAAAAAAATATCTATTCCTAGACTATGTTATTTGGGATCTCATAGAATTTAAACCATTAGAGGCTATGAAATTTTATAATAAATACACATAATCTTTATTTTTTTATCATTATCGTTTATTGGATTCTCTAAAGCCTGGAACCTACAATAAAGTTACATTTGTGGTTCCTTTTTTAATTCATTGTTTATAAAAAATTTATTATAAATTCTGTCGTAACTTTCGTTCAAGGTATTCTGGCAGAATTAGTTCAATAATTTAAAAATCTAAATTAATTGTGATTCAGCGATCAGATTTAAAACAAAAATGTGTGCAAAAGTTATGGTAAAATCCAGATTAAATACAAACATAAACAATCTTTTTGCGGCATGATTTTGATGGTGAACCTTTAATCGACCATGTTGTGGTGTTCGGCATTGAGAAAGGTAATTTAAATATAAAAAAAGTTGTATTAAAAAGAGAGTGATTGAAAAAAAATCATAAAAATTGGATTATAATTTATCCACTCGGCTTACTTCCTTAAATTTTCGTAGTTTTCGCTAACTCTTATTCTTTTTTTCTCCTTTACATGTTCTTCTTGGATGGTTTTCGTAAAAGCTTTATTTTTATAATCATGGTTTTGTTTTTTTTGTCATTTCATGTGTAATTTTGTTCTAAAAATTTAAGTTTAAATTGCATAGATTGTATTTGAATCTTTTTGCAAGATGTTCATCCATATTTTTACCACAAACTTAATCGTCAAAAAAATTTTGATGATGATTAACAAATTCAATAAGCAGGCCAATATAAATATGTTTTACAAAAAAATCTGAAGATTTTTATAAATTTAAATTTCAAAAATGTCTTTGATCATTTTTGTATAAAAAAAAATAAATATTTTTTACATAATCTATAATATTGATTTAATATAATAATATCTAATATACTACTGAAATGGTTAAAAACGATGCAGTGCAATTATGAGGAGCTTTAATATCAAAATATAATAGAAAAAAAATCAATAAAAAAAACTGTTATTTTAAGATTCATTGGAAGAATATTAATAAAAAAATTGTGGCCTTCATGATGCAATACATTTTATTTCAATTTCTTTATTTTCATTATAAACGTATCACAAATCAAGATAATCTATAAAAATCTTGTTATTTAAATCAAATAAATTTTTAAAAAGATTCACCACACGAAAATATTATTTTTCTGTTTTTCAATTGAATGATGCATAAAATATTACAATTGTCTCCAATTTTACTATATTTAATTAGGAAATAATATATTAAAGTATGAATAAATAGTATAATGTCATTAAATAATATATTAATGCATTTTTTTGAAATATTATTACATAATCAAAAAAACAAAACTATTACGGGTGAATGATAAATTTTAAGATAAAATAAATATGGTTCGCAAATTTTTAAGAGAAAATATTTTTATTGTGTTAGATAGTAAATTTACATAACTGGCATAAGTCAAATTTAGTGACTATCCATCGAAAGTGGCGCGTCGACTTTAAAATTCATGATCTGATCTTCTTTCAATTTCCTCCTATTCGTATGAGATTCTCTTTTATAATATCAATAGTCTGCAAATATTTTTAAGAATCAAAAGAATTACTCCGTTTTAGCGTATTCACGCACCATTCAGGCTTTATCTTGAAAGATTGTGGTTTTTCGCTTTAAAGTAACATGTGAATTTTATAATTATCGGATTAATAATATACCAATTTTTCTTTAATTCGACATATTGACAATTCATCCAAAAGATTCATACAATGAATTTTATTTGCAAAAAAATACCAATTGTGTTAAAAAACAAAATAAAACACACGATTGAGATCCACAACGTTTAATTCACAAAAACTTTCACACGAAATATAGATTTTTTTGGTAAAATTCTTTAGACTTACAGTAATAAAGTGGCCTGATTCTGTCGTTGTTTATTGAAATAGTCCGAATGATCAATTTTTTTAATATAATGGATATTTATAATTTTTTAACTTGAAAATCTCAAAAAAACAAGTACATACCATACATACTTAGATGTCTTTTTTATTAAAGTTGCTTATTTTTCGTTAAAATGGTTTATATTAGTTAAATAAATGTAAATTTTTGAATTTTTATGCTTTTTCTATTTTTTTATTGCAAATTAAATTAAACAGATGATAAAAAAAATACTGATATAATATAAAAAAATTGCAAAATATTAAAACCATAAATAAATTTTCGCTATTTTCGGAATGTTTTATTAATAATTCTTTTTTAAGAATAATTTTTTTTGATATGTTATTTGTACGTTTAAAATTTTTTAAATAATTAATTGTAATGTTCCATAATGACGTTTATTTCATGTGTAACTAATTTTTTAATTCAAATTGAGAAATAAAGACATCATCAATATGGTCAACAATTTCTTTTTGGATAATATTTTATAAGAAAGCGGAAACATATTGCAACATTTGAAAATTCAAAAGGTGAATAAAAAATAATAAAGCAGACTATACCAATATTATGTTTAAAATAAAGATAAAAAAGCTTAAAATCAAAATTATATTCTAACACACAAAAAGTAATATAATTAACCATCAATTTCTAAAATTCGATAAAATTGATAATTTATTTATTATTTCATCTATTAAATAAAAATAAATGACTTTATTTAAATTTCGACTTCAAATTAAATATTAGGTTTGATTAAAAACAAATCGGTTTTTTTGGTAAAAAAAATAAATATTTTTATATATATTAACATAGTATGTAAATAATATCTTTATTGTATTCTTATTTTCAATCAAGCTCGCATATATCAGTAAAAATATTTATGTAATAATACACATCATGAAGAGGGATCAACTTTAATTGACAAATCAAAAATTCATCGAAACACTTGACTAAAGAGAGTTCAATTCCAGTCAGAATGATTTTTATTTTGTCTAGAAAAACTATAAAAGGCTACCGAATCGACCACGACACGGTCACCAAGAAATAAACTGAAGGTGTTTGCAAGGTGCCAACAGAAGCATTAATTCGAGCATTGTTAGAGACCTGCAAATAAAACTTCTCTTCTGATCAATAAAGCATTTTTTAACAACAATCTTTTTATTTTATACATTTACTTACATAATTTTCCACCAGAATATTGCAATATATTAAATAAAAAGTTCTGTTTTTTTGTTTAAATGGCCATTTGAATTCTGTAATTAAATTTGAAATGTTTGATAATTCGCAATTTTATTTTAAAAATGTTGTCTTACAGACTGCTTTTTTTAATAAGCAGTAAGAAAATTGAGTATAATTTTATTCTTCTATAACAAAATAATAATATACAAATTTTAGTATTTCCTGTTTTTACAATATAGTTAAATATAATATTTATAGCATAAAGATCATTATTTTAAATTTATGTGAAAAAGTCAAGAAAAAATACATCTGTATGATATGCTAAAAAAATGATAAATTAAAAACAAGCAAAAAGTAAACAAAAAAGAGGTTCTAGTTCCATAAAGTAATGGGCACCATAAAAACATTAGACAAAGATATTATTAAGCAAAAATTATTATTCAATTTACACAAAAGAAAATTTATTGGACCAAGAACAATTTAAAATTTAATCAGACATTTTGGTTACAAAAAACAATTAAAGAAACAATTTTATCACTTCTAATTTTTAATTAATTTAATAAATAAAATATGATTCTATTTTATAAAAATCTCAATTCAAAAGGTTAGAGACAGAGAAAAAACCAATAAACTGATTATATAATTAACATAATCTAAATATTTTATATTTCGTTAGAAATATTATTATGCATTTGATTATGAAAGAAATGATTGAATAAGTTGTTTAAAATTTCCAAAATATACCAAATTCAATTTTACATCAAAATTTGCAAAAAACAATTCTAGTGATTAAGAAATATGTGCAGAACCTATACACGGGCCTGAATTTTGTATTTTTAAAATTTTTTTTGAAAAAAGACATTTGTCGAGTTGTTTGACATAAATATCAAGATAAATACTTACAAAATGTATATAGTCAGTCATATATATATATATATATATTGTTATATAAATTTATTTTTGTTATTGGTTTTTGAAATTATATAGTATATTATTTTTTAAAAAAAAAATACTCAACATGCATCATAAAGAGAATTAATGTTTTTTAGTGTACAGTAAATCTTATAAATTTTTGATTCTATCAGTTTTTTATTGTCGATGAAATTACATGATTTGGAAAAATTAAACAAATGTTTAATGTATTCTAAAAAAATATTTTTGATTTGGATGAATATATTCCTATTAAGTATAAATGTTATGATTTTTTGAAAAGAAAATTTTTAAAGATCTTGCCAGTTACTGAGCATTTTAAGAATGTGTTTTTAAATGTACAGCTTGTTTAAAAAAATTAAAGATCCGCATTAAAGTAATCATACCTGAATCATGCAAAAATTTTAAAACGATTTTTATAGTGCACATAAAACTATTATGATTTAATTTAAATTTAAAAATTTACTGTTTTAAAAATAATAATATTGTTTTACTATTCCGTTCATGCGATCACAAAAATATGATGTAAAAATTACAAGTTTCGTTTTTATCAAACAAAAAAAAACATGAAATCGTTATAATAGACTTAAAAAAAATTTTAATGAACGAAAAACAGATACACACATTAATACTAAATAAATAAGCATTAAAAGAACTGGATAGAGTATTCGGCAGAGAAAACGAAGCCTGATTTATGACCGATTGTTAAAAGAAGTAGGTCTAGATATATTATATAAAAAGAAGTTTTTATATCGCGTGTTTTATTTAAAAAAAATATATTTATAGTATACAGTTTTTTAAACGTACCAATCATCATAAATACTATAAAACCAATAAACTTATTAACATCAAAATATAAAATATCATTGGCTAAATACATATCAAAAATCGTATCTAAAACCAATGATAAAACACTTCAAACTAACAAATAAAATTCATTAACTAAAAACATATTAAAAAAATTCCCATAAACTAATTAACTTTGCTTATTAGAAACAATAATATCTGACAAATCTATCAACCCGATCAGTAAATCAAAAAAATAAAAATTCCTTTATACAAATTTTTATTTTGATGTATAATAACAACATTTGAGTTTTAATTGATGATAAAGCATATATTTTTCGTAATTAAACCAATATTTTATGAACTTTTATAAAGAATTAAAAACAGATTTTTTAAGTGTATTTTTGTCATTGAAAAAAGTTTATATATCATATGATTAATATAAGTAGCAGTTAATATGTGTTAATCGATTTCAAAAATAAGAATCATACATGCTGATAGTGTGTTTTTTTCATAATATTTATTTAAAAAACATTCTATAATTTTTTGTATGTTTTTTAGAACAAAAAAAATATATTAACATTTTTTATGAATATATTTGTTTCCTTTTTAGAGATTTTAAAGTCAATTTTTGCATAAAAATTTAACTATTTTATTTTTATTCCGAAATAATATTTTTGTTATATTTATAGTTTATTTTGATAAATTAACATTTTTAGGATTTCTATATATAACAAAAAGTAATGTATAGTATCATTTAAATTTATATAAAAAAGATAAAAAAAATTAATTCATGAAGATTTTAATTATAATTGAACTTATTTCGTTTTAAAATAGTTTGTTTTGACATTCAGAATATAATTAAATGTTTATTGACAAGCTAAAATACAGATCTTATATAAATTTAACTAACTGAAATTTTGAGCCTTTTATATCAAAATTTATTTGACTGACATGCCATAATAAACTATTTGCAATAATTTAGACAAAAATAATAAATATTAAATTACAAATATTTTTTGTTGAAAAATTTTTCTTATATAATAATTGTAAAAATGTTATTTCATAAATTTTTTATTAAATTAAATTTCTATTTTGAAGTAAATTTGAAAGTAATATTCAGTAAAAAAAAACATGTAATTAATTCTTGAATTAAAAATTTTTAATGAAGAAATCTAATAGAAATACATATCATTAAAATATACATCATTTATGAATTATGGTAGAGAAATCAATGGAACTTTTACAAATACACATTTTTTAAAGTTCATAGATTCATTTTAGGGCAATATGGCCTAAAATAAAACAGAAAAAAAGTCTAAATATTTAAATGATTCGATATTTATTTTTAAATTTTTTTATCAAGTAGCATAAAACATGCATACATGCGTAAGCACATATACACACATATATATATGTGTATTTATAATCATATTAATCAAAAATATGGATATGTCCATAATAAAAATATACAAAATTAAGATAATTTTATTTTTTTTTATACCAAATACTTTAAAAACAATAATCTTTTAATCTCAAACTTAAGATTGAAGATAAGTGTTGAAACAATGTTCACAATGAATACAATAATTATTAAATATCAACAAAGAAATAAAATACATTTTTAATACAAAAATTATTTTATTTATAATTTTAGTGTTAACTGCCGGAAAAAGGATGAAGTAAAAAATGGTTAGATATTGATTTGTTGTTATTATTTTTTTCGTGGATGAGGGATTTCTCGTATCACGGTTGCTCCAATTATTTGTTTTTGCTCTATTCTAATCTTAAAATCTGCCTTCATATAAATTTTCTTTTATATTTTTATTTTTCCAACGTCTCTTTCACGGATCGTTTTATTTTCTTGATTTTTTGTTATATGAAAACGAAATAAATTTCGCGGGAATCCTTCTAATATGTGGTCTAACAACATTTTAGTAACACAATTTTTGAATATTTTCTTTTTTTGTAAAGTTTAACTTTAAATCATACCAATACACGTAAATTTAAGTATCAATTTTATTTAAACATTTTATTGTAAAAACACGACAGACACAATAACATAACGCTTTTTGGTTTTCAAAAATTACAAATTAAATATAATTCGAAAAAAAACAATTTACCAGGTTTTATTAAAATAAGATAACAAATTCTAATAAAATGATGTAACAGATTTTCTTTGAATTTATGATCGTTTTTTTTATTCACAATGTTCCCATTTCTTTAAAAAATTTTCTTAGCAACACATATTTTTGTTGTAAAACACTATTCTAAAGAACCAGTAAACAAAAAAAAATAAACGATTTAAATTCGTTAGATAAAATATTTTTAATGGCATTATAGCAACCAAAAGTTATTAATACCTAATGTTACTGATTTTACTGTTTTAATATTACAATCAAACTATTAAATTATTGCTAGAATATTGGCTTGTGTTTTTTTCCCCGTAACTTTATGTATTTTTTGAATTTTTTTTTCGTAATTTTATTATTTAAATCAAATAAATATAAAAACAAAACGAGCGATGTCGTTTTCTTAATCATTTTTTTAGGCTTCAATTTGATCTTATCTCATTTTTCTGTATCTGAAAGTATTTAAAACAGCAAAAGTATAGATATTAAAGATACATTTATTAAAGTTGTTGATTTTTTAAGCTAAGTATAACAAAAACTTTCAAATTATCGAATAAAATTAAATTATTGTATTTATTGATTTAATATTCTATTTAAAAACTTGAATGCGACATGCATTATTGTATTCTTCAAATAATTAATAGTGATAGATATATGTTACCACGTTCACATATTCCAAATTTTCTTTAATGCTTTAAAAACCTTTTCAAAATTAATTTATATCTATTTGTACATTTTTATTGATATAGTGTTGTTTACGATATTTAACAATTAGAAACACAAGATTTGTTTTTTTTAGAAGGCTTATTTAAAATAAGCACTGATATTTATACTTAAAAAGAATTATTTTTTCAACGACACAAAACAAACACACACTAAATATCAGCTAATTCAATCCATGCTTTCTCAGAAAATAAAAACAACAGAAATTTTGCTTTTTTTAATTTCTATTGAATGTTTCATGTTTTTCTTTTTTGTATATTTTATTTCAATTTTTTCATAAGGTAAATTTTTGATCAAGATCTGTTATTTATATTATGATTTATATTTATTTTGTAATGAAAATGTAAAATTTTATTAAAATTTCCATACTAAAATTGCCATATACGGAGCATCTTATTATGGGATTTTGATAGTGTTAATAGTATTCGACCCTCAATATTATCGACCTCTTTTTATGTCTCTTATTCATATTTTTATACAAAATTCCCAGGTTTCAGATATTATACAATAATTAAACTTTTTTAGCTATTTTTTAATGCTTTATGTATTAAAAAAATTAATAGTCATATTTTAAAAATAAAGCCAACTAACAACAATTATGAGAGATTAACAAAAATTAGAAGTTTTTAATTATAGTTTAAATTCAAAAATATGTAATTTTAATAGTGATTTATATAACTATAAACTTCGAAAACATTTAGTTTACGAAAGATTTTGATCCAACTGATCATATTTATTAAGACAAAAAACAGTGAAATTAGTTATTTTAACAGAAATTTTGTTATATTGACTTATAATAATATTTTAAAATACATTTAAATTGTGTCTTAAAATTTTTTTATCACTGAACCTCATTATCGGAAACCATAATTTTATAATGTTATTTAAATAATTTTATATTATTGTTTATATTTTTTTCTCTAAGTTCAGGATGTTTGAAAAACATATTTTGTGATATTATAAAGATGTTTATCCATTTAATTTTTGTGTTTTATTATATCGATAGGTTTACATTTAGCAAACAGAGAAATTTTCAAATATTTTATTTTTTAAATACAAAAAAAACATTTTATAGTGATGAAAAGTTTATATATATAAAGTAAATTAAATACTATCACAATTATTATTTATATTGTAATTTTCTCTCTTTTTAAAAAATATTAGTAATATCCCTTAATGATATTTTCTCTTGCTGGCCATAAGAAACGATACATGACTGCGGAATCGGTTAAAAATCATGTTTCATACATATCATTTAACAGTAAAAAGATCAAGGAAATTAATTTGAGCGACAATGTCTTTTATCCTGAAGCTTGTGATCTTCTCTTTTCGGCCATTAAGAAGTGCACTAATTTAAAAAAAGTAACATTGTCACGTATTTTTTCTGGCTTACAACCAGAAGTTATGCAAAAAAGCTTTAAGAAAATTATTTTGTGTTTATCAGCACCAACATTGACACATTTTGATATAAGTCAAAATGCTATAAGTTGCGATTTTCCAGAGTGTTTTGTTAATTTCTTAAAGCAACTTGAAAATTTGCGTGTGATCAGGATTGATGATTGCGGATTAGGCGCAATCGGTATAAAAGTACTATTCGAATGTTTAAACACATTAAAAAACAAAAAAAATCTTGAGGTTATTGATATTTCAAAAAATAGAATTACAAAAGGTGCGCATTCTGTCGGTGAGATAATAAAAGATTTTGTGAATTTGGAAGAGATATATATACAATATAATAATATTGATGGAGACACTTTGGTATCATTTCTGAAGAATTTAGCTAAGTTGAATTTAACTAAACTTGATTTAAGAGATAATATACTTAATTTAGAAGGTTGCGCATTATTGGGAAAATATTTTGTGACTTGGGATTTGAACGATCTTAGATTAAGCGATTGCTTGATAGATGATGAGTGTTTGAAAGCATTTACATCAGAAGCTAATGCAACTAAAAATGAATGCTTCTTTGCTGGTGGTTTCTATAAAAGATTGATTGGTATGACGCTTGATTTGTCAAATAACAAAATTTCCACAGAAGGATTGGAATATTTAAAGGATTTTTTTGAAAATAATAAAATGAAAAAAATACTTTTATATAACAATGAGTTTGATGATTGTTCAGCAATCAAAGAGGAATTAATCAAAAAAGGATGTGAAGTTTGTGATTGTGAGTCTGAGGAATCATCAGAAGTATGCGACTCATTGGTTAAGAAAATGGAAGCACTTTAGTTTAGCAATCCTTTTTATTATTTCTCTTTGTTTACGTTGCTAAAATTAAAATA
This sequence comes from Edhazardia aedis USNM 41457, assembly GCA_000230595.3. NCBI lineage: Eukaryota > Fungi > Microsporidia > Culicosporidae > Edhazardia > Edhazardia aedis. The sequence goes on along the minus strand of AFBI03000001.1, from coordinate 1,186,514 downwards.
TATGATTTAATAATTTTTTCTTAAAACATTTTCAATATTTATTTGTTGAAATATTGCACTAAACCTCCAAACAAAATCTTATATTTTTTTATTCGTGTTTTAGATATAGATAAATTGTTTATATAAGCGGGTTTTCTACAAAATTAGGCTTTTTAGGCATGAAACCGGGAATAAATTTATATTTAATCTAAATTTATTTAAATCTGGTGGGTTAAGTATTTTTCTAATTAAATGAATTGATTAAACTGCCTTTTTAGGTAGAGATATAGACGAACATTGATAATGATAATTTAAATATAAATGTATATTGTAAAATATATATACTTAAATAACAAATATTTATTATTATCGTTGATAACACAATAAAAAGATAGTTAAGTTACAGGCAAATTAAAATATTATTTATGAGCGTAACCTAACTTATAGGATCAACCAAATAAAATTAAATGTTTTTATGAAATAATTTAAAAAATATTATCAGTAAATCACATATTAAAATACCCTCAGCGCATAATTTTAATTAATCCATTTTAGAATGCAACAATAAAACAATTATTAAAAATATTGTATTACAGAATTTAAAAAGACCAATAACAATTTATTAGGCATAAATTGTTATAAATATATCAATATGCTTTAGAAATTTTTTTTTCGTTCTGAACCTGAAAAACTATAAGATTTTGAACGATAAAAAAAGTATGTAAAAGTAATTGTTTAAGTGAAAAAAATACATTAATATTATATCAAATATATTCTTAAGATATTTTTTTCTTTCTAACAATGAAGAGTGTGAATTTGGAGTATCACCGCCAGTTAGACCGTTTACAAACAATATTTGCCATATTATTTTGTTTATTTTGGAAATTGAATTCTGTGTGTTAATATAGATCTATCCCTTTTTCTTATGTTAGCTACATCTCAGGTCTTTAAAATGAATCATATATAAGTTTGGTTCAAAACTACTTTTTAAACCATAATTAATAGATTACGTATCTATCTTTACATTCATGTAGATTATAAATTTAAGGCTATCTCTATTCCAAAACATTAAATTTATCTTTGCATATATTAGATTAGCAAAAATAGTTAATACATTCGGAAAATACATAGAAGTAAATACTTTCTGCTTGATTATCTCTTTCAAACATTATATTTTAAAAAATATAATTTGAAATTGATCTATATTTGACCATTTAAATCTTAGGTGTTATAATTTTCTTTTTGCTTCTATAAAATTATTAAGCTAAAAACTTTTTATGTTTTGAAATGACCCCTAAACAATTGTTAAAAAATCAAAATCTGATTGTATAATTCTAAATAAAAATTCTTGAATTAATATTAACTTGACGGTTTTTTATGACGGTATGTGTAATATCCATAAATTAACTTGATAATACGAATTTTTTTCTACCGATTTTAGTAATTACGATGCGAGTCACGAAATAAAATAGCAATACAAGAAAAGAAAAAAATATTAAACATTCCAAACAAGTATTTTAAGTACAGTGCAAGTTACAATGGTACTTTTACGAAAAGAATCAATCAATAACATTTCATATAAATTATTATTGAATTACAGTAACATGTAAATTATAAAAAAACTCAAAAGGGTATGAGAGCACGTTAAAACCAATATTTTATAGCATTTTTAAACAAATATAGTCTTTAATAATTCGTGTTTTAACCTGAACATAATTTCCCATCAAGAGTATTTTATTTCTCTCCAACATACCGGACAAACACACGTATAAATAGACGTTTTTTTTATTCTTTTGGTATAACAAATATATGAATCAAGATAACCCAAGCTTAGTATACAACATGATAATAAAATATATCCTCTTATTAATATAATATACCATGGAGCGTATCGGGAAAATTATATCACTGATTTATGAATATTTGCGATTTTGTAGATTATTTAATTCTTAAGATTTGAGACCAGAGCAATATTGTTTAAGTTCTTTTATTTTTAAACTTTGCCTTAATCAAAAACATATAAGACTTAATGTATTTTGTGGTAATTAATTTTCAGTTATTAAGAATTATTTGTATTGAGGATTTTTTATCCTCTTAGAATCATAATAAAACATGAAAACAGATTTAGTCTTTCTTCGTTCTTATAGCACTGTTTTTTTTTGTAATTTAGGCAAGAATTTCTTTTTTGAGGCCTATCCATATATTTTGAAATAATATAAATATTTTTTTTAGTTATATCTTGCATATCTTTTTGGTTTTTAATTAGATATATTTTGAGTTCTTATTTATTTAAAAAAATATTAATTTATACCCTTTAATGTTTTTTGAGTTTTCTTGGATTACTCTCATATTTTTTTCATTTTTTATTAGGAAATCTTTTTTTGCGTTTTTACTATAATTAGCAAATAGGTATATTTGCTGCATATAATATATCAAATAGATTTTATAAACTTTAATCTAATAAAACTAATTTATAGTTTCAAAATTCTTAAAAATTAAATTTATTAATTTATATTTTTTAACAAGAAACATATTTAGACAAGCTGAATTGTGATTATATAAATATTGTGTAATTAGCAATGAAAACAGTGAATTTATTTACAATAAGGCATTCCTACCTAATAAATCACACATAAAACATATTTTATTATAAATTGCATAAGACAGATGTTTTATGCACCAAAAAAAACATTTCTAAACAGCCTTATTGCTCACTAATGGCGATTTGCAATATAATTCAGATAATCTTTATGTTAATTGGCGTGATTCTGCACAACAGTCAATATAATTAATACAACAGCCGTAGGTCAACGGTGATTGGTTGACGCGGCTAACAAATATTTTGTAAAGGTAATAGTTGTGTAAATTATTAATAGAAGCATATTTATTATTCTGAAATATGCTTCCAGAACCAGACGTGTGCCTGCTCGTTTGGTTATACATTTCTTTTGTCCCTTAACCTATTTGCCCATTTGTATCCATTGTTCTATAAAACTTTTGTGTTTATATAGTCGTCATGGAGGTAAAGAGGTGTTGCATCTGGGTGGTATCAGTTACTAGCACCACGATAGACGTCGATGGTGTATGTGGTAGTTTTATTTACCATAACATTTTTTAATTATCAGAAAATGCATGTTAGTGTGATGCTTAATACAAATATACCATGTATCATCTTAATTATTATTTTAGAAATTTAATATTATTTCGATTTTCCAATAATGTTTAAAAATAAAATTTACTTCTATCCTTCTAATCATGGTTTTTATTGTATTTTAGACATTAAACAAGCTTGTTAATGGTATCTTTTTTATTACAAATTATTAAAAGGTTGTTTTTTTGAAAAAAATAATATATTGCAATCACAAGTAAATAGCGAAAGTTTATTTAGAACGTGTTTAGTAACTAGTTTCAAATATATTGTATTTATTTAACTTGAATATATACAATACATTACAATATATGCCAAATATTAAACTTTTTTATGAATGATATTTTAAAGGTAAAATTTGAATAATATAAATTACTCATGATCATTTTTGTTGTTATTATCTATTCAATATAAAAAAATTAATACCTTTTTAGATATATATCATATAGTAGAAACGTTTTTTATTAAATAATTTTTTTTAAAAAAACAAAAATTGAAATTTGCTTATTCAACATTAGAATTTAAATCTTTGACGTATCAATAACACTTGTTTATTTTTCCTGAAAAGAGTTCAAATATGTTTTTATAATTGAATACATTTATTTGATTAATCAGTGCACCAATATTGAATATTTAAACATAAAAGTGTCGTAAAAATGTTTGAAAACATATTTTGGTTTTTTGTTAAGTTTTTTAAAATGAAAAAAAAATATACGAAAATTCATATTCTGGTCCATTACTCTTAAAATCTTAAATATAAAAAACCACAAGAATTTACAAGCGAAAATATAATTTATATAACAATATAATACAATATAGAAAATTTTATAAAGGCGCAAACTTGTAGGTTTAAATTATATTAAATATATTTATAAGCCTTTATATTTATATAAAAAAAGTATTAATGCTAAAAACAAATCATAAAACCGCAATCAAAAACCACTTAAAAGAGTAATCTATTGCATATCCATGTAAATTTATGATTATGTTTATGAAAAATTTATTTTTGTGTATTTTTGTCGCAACAAAAAAATTACAACTATTTTATTTTATAATAAGAAGTATATTATTTGAATGTTTTTTAAATAACTGATTCAAATAAAATTAAAATCAAATAGTCTAGTTCCTATTTATAACTAATATTTTTAGAAATCAATCTGCATTTTAGTTAATTAAATATGTATCTTTGTAGAAAATCCTATTTGATGTTTTTTTAGAGCTTATAATGTTGTTTTGACTACATATATTGTGTTTTAAAAACTTGAAAAACATTTTTTGTTTTAATGAAAGAATTTTATTTACTCTAAAAAATTATATACTATTGATAAATTTATAAATTAAAACAATTAAACTATTTATTATATAGCCATAAATGTTTTCATGTTTTTTTTAGAATCTTCTTTTTTTTAATTCGTGTAAAAAAAAGAAAACCTATAAAAAAAATACAAAAATCACACCGGGTAATCAGAATTTTATATTTTTGATCGATAAGTATAAATTTCATTTCAAATTATATTTGAAAAAATATAGTATACAATATCAAGATCCGCGAAAAATTTTTATATGTTTTATGTATTAATGATTTACATTTATGGATCGTTTTTATTATAATAAGTCATTCAAAAACTAATTCTAATAATTGAAGCTGTTGAATAAATAAAAAATAAATTATTCATTATTAAATATATTCATTTGAATATTTTTTTTAAAAAGAAACAACATATATTTAAAAATATAAAAATAACCATTACTTTGAAAAGAAATATACTTAATCTGTCATTTAGTAAGTATATTTAAGTATTTATGCCCACATTAATTCACATTATTTTATAAAAAATACAAATCTACGGAAAATATGGGCATTTATTAAAATTGATATAAATGGTAAATAATTGTTTATAATTGAATACATTGGTCAAAATGAAAAGAAATATGTCGAATCTCGTATGCAGCCACATTCAAAAATTTTTTGAACTTTCTAGTTATTATCTAATATTATACTTCTTTCATTTTTTACAGAATTTCTCAATTGTCGTTAAATATTTTATTAGTTCTCAAACATAAAAAGTGATTTTTGGTTTTTTTGTTTTCTCTTTTGATTAGAAAATCCAAAACATCTTTAAGAAAATTGAATCTGTCCGTATTACTCATGCTAAATTAGATTATAGCTTTTTTAAGTGATATTTTATTCAAAAAAGGGTATGATACGAAAATAAGTTAAAACCTTTACTTCAGGTTTATATGTTTTGCGATTCAAAAAAACGGATTTTCGATTTTTTGTTTGAGGCCTGCTTTTTTAAAAGCGATTTCTGTTTTTTGTTGTTTTTTTATGTTTTTCAATATATTTATATTCGAAAGATAATACATATGCATTTTCTTGATACAATTATTCAAAATTCGTATAAATTCCTAGCTTTAATTCAATATCATATATCTAAATTTTCTATATAACGCTTTTTTATTATTATTATTGAATGTAATTCTTCTGTAATATACTTCCTTGTGTTTTTATGTTTAATAAAAAGTTCACATCATTCCAATTAAAAAATATGGTTATAAATGTATTATTATATAAATATAATTTAAGAAAATTTTTCATATGATTTAATGCTGTTTAGTTTTTCAAAAGAGAAAAAAAATTATATATACTAATTAAAAGATCAAACAATTATTTGAATTGTCATTTTGTATTTTTACGTAATATACAAAAGAATTTACATATTAATGTAGTAAGACATATTAAAATTATAACCTAACTTTAGAAAAGAAAGAAAAAAGAATCATTTATGAAAATAGTTATAATAGATGGCATCAAACCAATAAAAATATCAATAATACAAAAAATTACAATTAAAATATATGATGCTTGATTCACATGCAAAATAATTCTTCTTAAAATTGTACATTAATGATTTATGTGGCATAATAACAGTAGCAGAAGAAATTACGAGCAAACTCTACGCAGATACTAAAATTACTAAAAGAAAAATTAATGAAACGTTGCTATATTACTAAATTATAAAATGTTAATAACATTATTGATAAAACAGTGTGATAATTTTTTTCTTATTATAAAAAGTCGTACATTAAAAATACCATCATAAAAGTAATGTTTCTTTTCTTTACAGCTAACTTCAATGACAAATCTGCCATTTTGAACCGAAAACAGCAAAAAAAAACATTTTACTATCTGAAGATTGTTAAAAAAACTAATTGTAATCTAAATTCGCCTTAAATGTGTTTATATACCCGAAGTAAAGGTTTTGGTAAAATTTTATACTCGATTAGGTTTTTTTATATTAATGAAAATTTTAACTAAAATGTTACAATTTATTTAAAAAAACACATAGCTCATATTAAAGTCTATTTTTGAATAAAAAAATCAACCATTATAGTTAAATTTCAGTTTTCACTTTAAAAAGTGTGTTGCATAAATATAGATTCTTGACGATTAAGGGACTAATATGTCATATAATATAATTATTTATATGTGTTGGTTTATCCTAAATTACTTTCTTCTGCTTTGAAATACTATTTTATGTCTATTTTGTGCTTGTTTAATCAAATTTTATACACTCTTTGTGTTTTTTAATAATTTGTTCCACCAATGCGTAAGTGTGTGAAATTCTACAGGCAATCGTTATGACCGCAGCTCTTAACTCACAAAATAGTCTTAAAAAATATATAAAGGTTAATATGAGTATTATATTTAATAGAAAAAGATAAATTCTATATTTTGGCGTTTGCATGCACTTCTTTAAAATATTATATTACAAACATTTTTCAATATTTTTTTTCTATAATTATGTAATATCAAGTAAAAAAAAATTTCTTGTCTCATCTCTTGACATTATAAAAAATCTAGAAGCCAAAAAAAAACCAACATTAGACCATCAATAGTTTTGTCTTAAATTATTTCCAAAACATATTATTCTTTGAATCCGATTAAATTAGCATATATTAAATGTATCTTTATAAATCATATTTTTATTTTTAGGCTTTTTGGCGTTATATGTAAATATATATAGTTTGAAGTGTTTTTTTCATATTATTTTTCGATTAATTTTTTTTTTAAGTAAAAATGAATCGAAAATTTTTTTTTAAATACGTCTTTATAATTTTAAAACAAATTCATATGAAAAAAGAGATTCAAGATTGTAAATAAATTCAACGCAAAACTAGGTCAACCTATTAAAATTATACTTTAGTAACATAAATATTTTTTAAAAATGCTATTTAAATGAAAAAAATATATTATTGCTGTGTAATTTATAGTTATTATTAATTTCTTAATTATGAAGAAATGCGTAATGTGTATTGAAGAAAAAACTATTTTGCATCCTTAGCACAATATTAGGTAAAAGCAAAATAAATATATTATAAACTTTGATCGATCAAAAAAAATGTAATGTTTTTTATTTAATTGCTTTTTTAAAATAATTTCTTTTTATAAAATAGTTTTATGCAAAAAATCAACTAAAAACAATTAAAAAGACTTATGATTTTCAGTGTAATATTATCGCATTCATATAGAAATTGTAATTTTTAAATCCTAAACCAAAAAGAAAAAATTAGCAATAATACACTATGAAAAATTCTATTTCTTTCGTTAATAATTTTATAAACAATTAATGTTTTCTTAAGAAAGTCATCCTATATTTAATTTTCAAGTAGTGAATAGAAGATTTTTAGTTTTAATGTTTCTTTTAAATATTTAACGAAGATATGTTTTTGACACGATCAGTATATTTTTTAATGTTTTCAACAATTTTTCGCCCTAATAGCTTCTCTGGATTAAATTGAATATAAATTTTGTTCCGAAAAAATAAAAAAAAACTTGTGTGAATTTTATAAATTCACACAAGAACTAATTTCAAACGAAATAAGTCGTGTTGTTTTTAATAAAAATATTCCTTGCTTTTTTGCAAAGTTTTTAGCGCAGAATAGATCGTTTATATATATATTTATAGCCTATCTCTAGTTTGATTTATTGTGTTTTTTTACTAAATATTTTTATTCAAATGTGATTTCGAAATCAAGTGCCTAAACCTCAAAGATATCAAAAGGTTTACTTATATATTAGTTTTTTTTGGCTAGCAGTATTTTCAAAAACTTATTTTTAAAATACAGCGAAAATGCTTGAAAGTTCTTAATAATAGCTAATCAACTGATGTTTTACTGTGTTGTCAATATAAAAGGAGACACTATGGTAAATCGAAAATTATAAATCACTACAATTCTCTAAATAACAAATATAGAAAACTAGAATTACGGATGGTATATAATTTTATTAATAAAAAATTTAATACTTTAAAACAACGTTTTACGATTCTTAGTAATTGTTTTATTGATAAATATTTATACTTTTCATAAAAATCACATTATTTGATTCTGCTTAAACCGCGATTTAAGAAATCTTCGCTTAAAATTATGTTGGCGCGTCGATAAAATAAAATGGTTTTCCAATTAAAATTAGTTAAGTTATTTGATTTTTATAATGCCGAAAATCTCAAGTTATTAGTGAGGTGTATCAATATAAAATCAAGCAAAACAAATAAATATGACGTTAAAATCAATATAGGAAAATCTACTATGCTCAAACCTTTTGTTTAATGATGAGAGAGATCAATAAGGGTATGTTAGGTGCACGTTGTAGTGTGTCCGAAAGAAATTATACATGATTATTTACAAAAATTGAACGAGTCCTTCGCAATGACGGCATAATCTATGCACATTTTATCATGTGATATTGTATTATCTTTTATAAATTTTAAAAACTGTGCTACTCATAAGTAAAAATCGTTATATCCAATTGTCGAAAAAAAGATAAAATGAACGTATAGCTATCTCAATAAATAAAACAAGAATAAACAATAAGCAATGCAACAAACGAGAAGAAATCACACAAAAATGGTATATAAAATCAATTTTTGGATTAAAATTATCTATCAAATATAATTTATGTTTTATATTAATTTATACTTTTTTTTATTTTTTGGTTGATTATAGTTTACATGATCTAAAAGTCATTTTAGGCTTAAACATAACTTTTTCAAAGATATAAAGGAATTTTGTTATACATATACGAAATAAATTATATAAAATTAGAAAAAACATTTTAATCAAGCACTAATATTAAATTTTGATTTAATATGTCGGTTTTTAAATTTTTTTTATAAATATATTGACGTGTAAATTTAGAGTTAAATTATTTTGAGATATCTTGTGATTTAAAATATCAAAAGGGTTAAAAATTTTAGCGATTTATAACCAAAAAACAATTTTATAAAAAATATATTGATTTGATCAACATATAACAAAGATATTTAAGGCATTTTGGTTTTTACAAGTTTAATCAAATTACGCAAGAAATAAGTAAGATATAAGGATTGTTTAACTTTTTACTAATTTTATATAAATTTAGAGAAAATATTAGGTTATGGATAACACACAATAAAAATTTATGATAAAAAACGATCAAATTTTACTAATATATTTTTATAAAACAAAAAAGAGTAAATTTATTTTATGTAATATATCGAAAACATTTCTGTTTTGCTATCGAGTTTTTCTGCAATCTTAACAAAACAAAAAGAAAAAAAATTTAGATAAAATTAAATGTGTTGTAATTATACATTTAAACTTAAAGTCATTTGATAACACAAGTAGAATGATAAGAATAAACAATCAAAGATATATATTCTTAACATATTAATAAGAATTTTAAATTTTTATTTGTTATTATAAATAATAATCGTTATTTATTTTTATGACAAATATATAGATTTATATCATTGTGTTTTTTGGTTAAAAAAATTCTATTTGTATTTAGTGGTCTTAAATAAGATTTTAAGTTACTAAAATAATAAAAAAATTTTTAAAACGTAAAAAACAAACATTATTGCTCAATTAGTATACAAGATAGTCAAAAATATCATCTGTATGAAAAAACTAAATCTAAAATAATTTCATAGGGTGTAAAATGTATTACGAGTATTATAAACATTAAAAATCGTTAATTTTATTAACATAATTATATAGAACTAGTCACAAGATTCTTAGTAATTGCATTTTAAAAAAAACAGAAATTTATCATACACTGAGATAATTATGGGAAATTGCAAAAAAAAAACAGCTGTTTTAACATAGTTGTAAAATTTGATTCGAAAATATTGTGTGCCAATCTACACACAAAACAAGGAATTTTTTTATATATATATTTAATACTAATGTTACCCTGATGTATTTGCAAAAGGTAAATGTAATATTACTTGCGCAATAAATTAAAATGCTCAAAAATTGTTATAATTATATTTTTTCATCCTTTATGTTTTTTATATGTTTCTAATAAACTGATAAGATTAAATTTTAAAGTTTTAACATAATGGATCATGATTACTAAAATTTTTTAAAAAAAATTCTACATATTTGTTTCATGCATAAATGAGCCAACTAAATCAATTTTTGAAATTCGATTTCTTTATTTCCGAATTTTTTTTTGATAAAAAACAAAAAAATATTAATATATTAGGATTTATATGGATCTTAGAATTATTAGTAAAGAAATTAAATTTTGTAAGTTATAACAATATTTTATGGATTCAAAAACTAGAAATAACAAATGAAGTGATAAAATTGATTTTAGATCTTATGAGATTAAAAGAAATTATATTTTTTGGTCTTTTATAATAGAATTTCTAAAATTTCACTGTGATTTAATATTCTAAAAAAATGTAAAATAATTATCTAATTATGAATTAATAGATAAACTGGTATTTAAAATTTAGAATTTAAAAAAATTATACATTCTATATTTCATATATTGATTCTTAAAATTTTATTAGCTATTTTATTTATTAAATTAAAATTATTTAATAGATAAAGATAGGTTAAAAAATTAAGTTTTTTGCCGTTATTTTTTAATATCAAATAAAAATTGATTCTTGATCAACAGAAATATATATAGAAATTATATTTAAGAATCTTTCATGAACTTAATGAGATAAAATATATTGAATAATAGAATTTATCAGGGAAAATTTAATGTAAATTCTTTCGATTTTTTTAAGAATTAGTAAAACACCATCTGCATACAAAAATTTTTTTTTATTTGTTTAAGCGTTTATAATCATAAAATTCCATATAAAATTGTTATGAGGCCATGTTTTTCCATTTTTTTTTCTTTTTCTATTTTTTAAATATATTTGTTAAATATGATTTAAATAGGAATTATTATATATTAGACTTTTTTAACATTTAAATGGTTTTTGAATATGGCATACAATTATTAATATATGTTTGTATATATCTATGTGATAGAAATTTTAAATTCGTAGATAACTGTTAAAATGTTTGTTATTTTCTTAATATTTGTCTTTTGTTAATGATTTTTCAATAAAATTCAAAAAGAATAGAAAAAATTATTAACAAAAAGAAGTCTAAAAATGATACGTTTGAATTAATTATTCAACAAAAAATAAACTTAAATGATTAAAGTTTGTAGGAACTTGACGTGGTTAGTCATAAGAAAAATGAGATATCATGGTATTTGGAAAGTTTTTTGAATGTTCCAAAGTATTTCTGATAAATTCTTAATAACATTTTTTGTGATTAAAATTTCTATGTAAGTCATGATACAAAAATAAATAAACAAAATTTTATTATGAAGTAAAAAATATAAAATCACATTTTTATAATATTTTTTTATATAAAAAAAACAAAAAATTTAAAAAAAGTTTCGTTAATCTTAATCTATGCAGAATAGAACTCCAAAAATGTTTAATCGATTTGAGTTGTTTTAATAATGACACACAAATTAAAATTTCTAACATATTTCGGTCAGATAATTTTTAGTGTTTATTCTATGTTTTTACCATTTATATAATTAAATATTTTTTAGTGACATAATTTTGTCATGTTTTACAAAAAAAACCTAAAATGATAGATTGTATCATGATGATATAAAAAAAAAGTATCATCATGAAAAACTAAAAAAAATTGTAAGAGATACATTAGAAATTATATCTAAAAAAACAAAAAATAATGTTCCTTCGTTTTTTTGTTTTAAAAAACGAATTTCGAATTTTCCTGCTATTTAAACTATATTTTTCCAGTTTAGAAGATACGACTATTTCATACATGTAGCATAATGTAAAAAAGATATTTTTTTCACTTTGTTACATAAAAAAATGTTAACTATATTATTAATTAAGAAAAGCAAATCATTTAAAATATTTTAGATTCTAATAAAAAAGATCAAAAAATTAGCACAGAAATATATCTATAAGCCTTAAATTAAATTACGTATTAATTTTTTTCCTATACTTGATTAAAAAAACAGTTATTATAAGTTAAGTATAGAAGTGACAATCTTTTATTGTTCTAATCGTGAAGAAAAAAAATATATTATGTTGCTTGAAATTTTTAATGAACACCATTTTTCCAATTTTAACAAAACCTAATTAAATTATGCTATTTAATTTACTATTTTTTGTGTATTTATATATTTAATAATAATTGTGCTCTTTTGTTAAGTTACATACTAAAATATAAATTAAAAAATTACCAAAATATAAAAACAATCGATATATCACTATAATCCTGCGTCTCAATACTATCGAAAGACCACTGGTTAAATATCAAAGTATTATTAGTAATAATTAAAACATTTTCAACAGAAACATTAGATATAGTGAATTTATAAACAATAAAAATTCTTAACATACTACATTTTAACTATAATTAGAAAATCGGAAATTTCGTTTTAAATTTTATTGGAAATCTGCTTTTTTAGAAAATGAAAAAACAAAAAATTTAAATATGTAAAAATGAAAAGATTATAATTAGATAAAGAGGATTTATTGATATTTAAAGATTGTTTATCGCATAACTTTGATCAAACATTTAATTTATATTGAAAATATTATAAAAAACAATTTTTATGGAAGTGCTCCAAGTCAAATATGTCCAAAATTTTATCATTTTAACAAAATAAAAATTAAATCAACATTTAAATGTCAGTCAGATGTAAAATGTTTGTTTTTTTAGAAAAAAATATAAAAAATTATTTTGAATTTCTAATAAATATTAATTTTATTTTTTTTCTATAGTCTTAACAAATATAATGACTATAAAATTCTAAAAAAATATATGGGATGATAAAATAATCAGATATAATTAAAAGCGATAATATTTTAAATTTTTTTATAAAATTAAAATCATAATAAACACTATTAAGGAAATATTGCAAATGAAATATTATAATTATCAATTTTTTTGGTTATTTAAAGATACCATGTTCAGACGTTATTTAGACAAAAGGTAACAAAAGGGATGTATTTTCCAACGAATCAGTGATATTAAAATCGATGACACACAATTAATATCGTCACGACTGATAAATTAAACAATCAATTAATCTAATATGTTTAATAGCATCTATACCCCTAAGAAATTATCGAAAGTTTCATAATAAAATTTTTTCTGAAAGTTTAACAAATAAAACCAGTAATAAACCTATTAAGTGTTATTTATATTGACAAATATTCATATAAAAGAAAATTGTGGTGATTTAAAGTTCAAAAAAATAACGTAGCAAGAAAATCAACAAGCGTAAAAAAATTTTGTAAAATAAATCTAATTCATATACAATGTGCTAAAGAAGGTAAAATATAGAACTTTTAATATAATTCTTTTGCAAAAAAAACTTTTTGATCATGATAATGATATTTATATGATAAAATAGACGCATCGCATTAAAATGCAATATCAGATAAATTAATCATTCCGATCTTTTAAACATGAAAACTTTTTTATATTTTGAATAAAATCATATAAACCACTAAATTGAATATAAATTTTTGTGTTTGACAATATATTTACTAGTTTCCTAATCGTATTGTCTGAGCACAAAGTTTTTTCGTAAATATAATTCATTTATAAACAAAAAATATATTTTAAACTTTAAAAACAAATAAGAAAAACAAATGAAAAAATAGTTAATATGAATATTTTGACTAAAAATGACAGATTTCCTAATCTCCAAAAACAAAAACTATTTTACAAAATATAAGGATTATAAATATTTTTTAAAATATAAATAATTTTTATTATTTTTTATATCTATAACTACGCATATAAATATCAAATTTTTGAAGGTCTTTATAAAATGTTCAATTATAAACAATTTCATATTTAATCATTACAAAGAATAACAATAACAACAGATCATACACAACGATCAGGATAAGCATAATGTATAATAAATTAAACTAAGAAATTTAAAAAAATTACTTCATATATATAGAGTATTAGTCTCTAATTTTCTTCGCGAAAAATTTTGCTTAATTTTTTTTCTTAGGAATTTCGCACAAATTGACAAATAAAAACATTTGTGAAGATTTTTTTATAGTTCCCAATTGGTAAATTCAATTAAGTTATAATATAATGATGATATTCAATAAAAATTTATAGGTAGAAAAGATAAGTGCAATTAAAGCATAACGAGGTGCAGCGCAATTAAAAAATTAGTTTTTAATTCAAAAGGATATTAGAAAAGCAAAAAATGTAAAAATAAAATAAAGATATTATTTATATTCTAAATCATATAATTCCATATCAAAATTCATAAAAACTTTTGTTAGACATGGATATTTGATAAGAAAAAATTACAAACGAATTCTTAATTAAATTTCTAGTATTTATCATTAACATTTAAAGGATGAAATTTGAGAATAAAATATTTTAAAAACAAATCAAATCACAGTTACTTGAAGTTAACTGTTGTATCTTATTAATTATTTAATAGCGTATATCGACATTAATGTTTTTAATTTTTATGATTTTTACCAATATTATTATCTGAACGAAATCAAATAAAAAAGTCGAATTATACCGTTTTTTAAAATGTGTAGATATTATGCAATACATCTGTATGATTATTGAACCCAAAATAGACCTAAAAATTTTACAACAGATAGTGAATTAATTTTTGTCAATTGAATTAAATATGATGCTATATTTTGGTAAAATTAAAATATACAAAAAATATTAAAACCCACCAAAAGCAGCACCAGTTTATCAATAGCTCTCAAGGGAATTCTATCAGAAAAAAAACTATAATATTCTCAAATATGATCACACTGTAAAGGTAATCAACCAATAGCCTATATAACTAAAAAATTGAAATAAAGCTATATAAGAGTGTGCATTATAGTAATGAATGTGATTAAAATAGGAAAAGAATGTATTAGTGATTGTCATTCTAGGAATAGTCAAAAACGAGAATATTTATTGAATACACCATATTTAGTTTAACAACATTTTGTTTTTTTTTAATTCAAATAACCTTTTTGAATTCTGTAATATATTGTTTGCCTGTTCGTATTTTATGGTAAAAATAATAATTTGTATATTTTTTAAAAACCTAAGATTTTCCGTCGAGTTAATTTATACAAAAGAAGTTAAAATACCTTTAAAATTAAACAATTTACTTTAATTCTCAAAAATGAAAAAAATTATTACCTGAGCAATATCCATTTTTAAAAAATTAATATGTTTGTTAAGATAGTCATATTATTTTTTATTGTGATTCGGAAATATGACTTTATTTTTTTACTAACTAGCCAAATATAAGAATAACACAACTATAAATAATCAGATATAAATTCATAACAATTATAAAATGTATTTATATCTTACTAAAAAAACTAGTCTACTTGCAAAATCCCAATTTTTTTACATTGTCATAAGTGATACTTTGTTTGCCATTTTTCACAAAAGTTACAAAAACTTGTATTTTTCAGTATAAGACAAACAATTCACAGGAAATTAAAATGTTTGTGACAAGAAATATAGTTATTTTGTTCGTTAAAAGAACATTTTCAACTGTTTTTTATAAAAAAAATAACAAGAAATAAAAAATCGGTATACATGCCTAGATTCTAAACGATTAAAATGTTTTAAACAATTTTGGTGGAAATAAGACTTATAAAAAGTTTTTTTTTTAATGAAATACAATTTTATTACAATAAGATATTAGAGATATTATTATTTTTGTAAAGTTTAAAAAATTTAATTATTTCAAATGTAAAAAAAAATATTTATTACTTTCAATTTGCCAAATCGAAATGAAATTATTAAGTCAAAAAATACATTTTATAAAACAATTTTAACTTAAGTAAATGATACAAAAAAAAACAGCATGAAAGAAAATTATATCAATTTAAAAATTTTTGTCATAATATACTTATTTTGAAATAAAAATAATTCACAAACTTAAATTATACTAAATCCAAAGAAAAAAATTCATCATAAAAATAATAAATTGATATATTTTGTTAAAAAAATTTTGTAATCTAAAAAATTAATTTACAAATAATATATCGGATATTCTCTTGTATAATAATTTAATTTATAACAACAAGAAAAAAATACGAATCTCATATATGATTTTTTTGTTTATTTTTGAGAAAATGCAACCGAATATCTGTCATCATAATATCTTCTTCTGGATAGCTCAACTACTTATTTGATAAGAAGATCTTAAGAAAACGCTTGTCTAAGCTAATAAAAAATATTTTTTAAAAAATTTTTAAATTCAATTATATCACTTCCTGTGATTATTTTTTTCTATCTGGGATTTTTATATTTTTTCGCATTCTATTTTCGGGTGCACTAATTAGCTGGCAATCGTTTTTTCAAGTGTCATAATATTAACAAAACACCAAGATTGAGTATTTTTTGTATTAGGCCTTAAAAATTTTTATTCTTACTAAAAAACGATTTGGAATAATATGTAAATAAAGATTTGCAACCATTCAATCCTGTCAATAAAATTTGTAAAAATAGATATACAAAAAAGGCTCGTGCAAAGCCACATTAACATTTCACAAAAAAATTCATACGCTTCGAGTTTCAAAATATTGTGTATTGAAATCAAGCACAGCTTTTTTGTCCCATTAAAATCACCTAAAAAATCTGCCAATAATAATAATCAAAAAATTTATTTTATTTAATAATAAAAAATCTAATAATAAAAAAAATCAAAGGACAGCTTTTTTCTAAATTCTAAACTTTTCAAGATATATTAAATGCAGATGTTTTAAAAATACTGCTGTATCTTTTCAAGATTAGCGAAAAAAAGTATTTTTCTAAAAACTATTTTGAAAAACCAAAGCAAAATTTAATTCCAATAAAAAAATTGATTGTTTGGGGATACGAGATGATGAAAGAGAATTAGGGGAGTCATAAAAAACAAACGGGATGAATAAAAAGAGAAGTTCAGCCATCTTAACACCGTATTGAACCAATAAAAAAAAACTTACAACAAATCAATTTGCACTTTTTTAATACTAAAAACCATTCCTTTTATATCCGTCAAGCGCCTACAATACAAAATTGTTATTTCAAAAAAAATTCAAAATCAAAAAAAAACAAATTTAGGCATGTGTTTCTAACTTGAAATTTCTTATTAATTCCTTTGCTTAGAAAAATAGAATAAAACTAGAATTTTTTTATGGTCCGTTAGAAGCATATCAAGTTCTAATTGTAGAAAAATACTAATTTTCATAGAATTTAATATTCATATAAATGAAATTGAATTCATGCATTTACAGGCGGTGGTATATATTTAAATCCTTAAGTTATAAAAAAAATCTAATTTGATATTAAATTCACTAGATTAGGTTTGTTTATATATTAAGTCTTTTGTATAAAATGAAGTTTTAAATTATAACTATAGTATTTAAAAATATAATAAAGGGTATAACCAAAAGAAACAACTAAAATATATGATTCAAAGAAAATTAATATTACAAAAACAATTTAATACTTCGTCTAGAAACATACCATATCACTTAAATGAATTCATAATCTGCGCATAAAAATTAAAAGATTCAAAAAAGTATTAAATATTATACTGTTATTTTTCTTTTTTTAGGCTGTGCACCAGTTATATGTAGTTAAATAAATGCTGTGTAATAAGGGAAAAAATTTAATATAAAGATTAATTTATTATTGTAACCTGGTTGTTTTATTTTTAGAAAGAAAAGTATTTCAATTTAATATGTACTTAGTTTTCATATTTTTTGTTGTTGGTAAATTGTTTTTGTTGAGCTTTTATTTTTTTCCTTTTTTCTATGTATATTGTCTTTTTTTAAATTTATAAATTATTTTGATTTCTTAATATTTGAATTTCTCGTTTACAATTTTTATATTAAACAAACAAATTTTTTTATTTGCTAACATTCAAATGTTAATGAACTCTTCCATTCTTCATAAATATTCATTTGAAAAACAAGAAAGTACCTATCTAGCTGTGTATAAAAATTACTATTTAACCCAAACCCAATTATAATCACCATTTTTATTTACTAAAACATTATATATCCGATTTTTAGCAATTTTCACATATATACCATTAATTTATATTTTTTTCGCAAATATTTACATACAACCTAAGACATAACTACTATTATTAGTAATAAAATTTTATTATAAATATTGGTAATTATCTTCTTTCATTTTTTATTGAAAAAAACACTGTATAATTACTATTACCATTTTTTATATTAAAATAACACCTTTTTGATATAATACATTACATTTCTTTTATAAAATTATAATCTAAAGGTTCCCTTCTAGTCACAATATTTTTTAGATTTTTTTTCAAAAAGTCATTTAAAATATCTATGACGAGAAAAGAATGTGTATCATTTTTTAGGCGGCAAAGATCACCAAGCAACGATGAAGAATTTTTTAAATATAATTATTATCTAGAGACGATTGGTTTGATCTAATCGAATTTCAATAATAACTTAAAAAGATTGTATTATTCAA
Organism: Edhazardia aedis USNM 41457; assembly: GCA_000230595.3. NCBI lineage: Eukaryota > Fungi > Microsporidia > Culicosporidae > Edhazardia > Edhazardia aedis. The sequence goes on along the minus strand of AFBI03000001.1, from coordinate 1,167,550 downwards.
AAATTTATAAAATAATATCTTTTGCCTTCTTTATTACCATTAAGTTGCAACTTTCTTTGCCATTTTTACACCAGTCGCATCCAACTTGATGTATTGAGATATAAATGAATTTAGAAAATTTATGGTAAAATAAAGTTAAGAACATTTTAATATATTTAATTTCGTTATAAATTATTTAGTTTCAGATTAACTTTTTTTGATGTTAATATTCAAGAATAATATTGAATTATTATTTTACATATTTATTATGAAAAAATACAACAATTAAAAATAAAAATTTGAAAGATTTATATTATTTTTCTTGCAGAATAAAAGGAATCACCTGTAATAAATATTTGCATAGTAGCAATTTTGCTCGTTAAAAGTTTATAATAATCAAAGACGTTTAGTAGATTGTTTTAAATTTCATTAAAAATCGCATTTAAAAAGTATCATATTGATAAGCTTAATTTCAGTTTGTTGAAAATAAAAAATTTTTAATGTTATAATCTTATCAAAAAAGTTTTTTTTACATATTATTACTGAGATTTGTTATTAAGTTTTTTGTTGGTTTTTTTTGGGATAAAAAGAAAGATCGATGATTTAATAAGTAGCAAAAGCTTGATTTATTTATTCTTGTGACTATTTGTCTATATATAAGCTTTATATTATATATTTATGTTTCAAAAAAAAATCCAATTCATTTATACCAATATGAAAGCATGGCTTATCTAACAACCTTTGATTTTTATACACCTTATTTTTCAAAAATAGATACCTTTTTTGAATAACAAGTGTTGGTGGATGGATTTGACGGCATCAAATTAAAAGAAAATCTCAGCAAGGAGGAACTTTCTAAGTCAAAGAGTGTTTTTTGGGATTTAATAAAAACACTGCACGTTTATTGTTTTATACTTTTGTTTTATCATGTAGCACTAAATTTACGTAGGATTATAAACAAAAAAAAATTCTAAATTATGTTGAGATTTATATGTCAACAGTTCCATAAATTACTTATGCATATATCACTAACAGATTCAAGTCTTTGTTCGTCTTTTTATATTATATAAGTAACATATTGTACCTCTTTTATATAAATTGACAGATTAATAGAAAATATTGTTCATATATATACTTTCTGTTCGAATTAGCCTTTGTGCATCATTGAAAGATTCCTCGAACCAAAAAAGAAAAAAATAGCAAAACTACATAATTTTTTATATTAAAATCGTTCATAGATATTTTTGTACCAACTTTGTGCGGATTAAATTTTAATTTATAAGATTTTAATGTAAAAAATTTAGACATTTTACAGAAAAAACACAGGCATACACCACTGATAATCATAAATATTCCATAAAATGTAATCAATTATAACATATGAAATTAAAAATTTTATTTTTTTTAAAAAAAATTGATTAATTATTGCAAACTATAGTTTCTCTTAAAGATTTTTAAGATATTTGATAAGTAAAAATTGTTAAACACAGGATCTGAGATTCAAAGTCATATAAAGTAATATTTTTTTAATAAAAAAGTATATGAAAAATAATAATTTGATAGCGTTTAATAAATACATTTCTTTATTAAAATATCAATTTAAATGATTTAAATTGCGAGTAGATAAAAAATCAATTAATAGTAAATTTAATATATAAAGATATATTTTTTTAATAAGCAGATAAACATTTAATTCTGAAATTAAAGGAGTGGATGTTTGCAGGCGTCCTCTTAGTTAATCCGACTTATTGTGTTCAGAAGAATTAGAAAATGAAAACACAATTTAAAAAATTCTAAATATTTGTCTTATTCGCTTTATTTAAGCTTTTTACTGATCAAAAAGGACAAATTATATTACTTTGATCAGAAATGTCAAAACAATCAAACCTCACAGATAGAAATCTATCCAGTAGCATTTAAATTGCTATATCGAAATCAAATAAAACCGAAAAAATAAAAATTTTTGATAGAAATAACTAATCATATCAATTAGTATTTTTATCAGCATCTGGGAATGCAATTTAAGGATAATAAAAAACTGAAATTCTTTAATACATCATATTCCAACATTAATAGGAAAAAGGCGTGCTAAAAAAAAAGAGATGACAAGGACTGAAAATAATATTTTTGATGAAAACTCACAAAATTCAAAAAATATAGAACATTCTTATAACACATTATACAAATTTTCGTATTAATTTGGTAAAAAAATTCACCTGACATTGTTAGAATTAAATGTTATGATATATTTTTTGATTTTTTAAATAAAAACAGAGCTATTGCATTTAAAATTTTCATAATATTTAGATATTCAAATTTTTTAAAATTAAAAGATTCATAATTTTCAATTATATTGACTTAAATAGGTAATACTGACAACACATCTCAAAAACTAAAATAATATAAAAATTTTAACTTTGAATATTTTTTTATCTAAAAAAACTGAAGGTATTTTTATTAACATGTTTTTGCAATATTATATTTGTTTCAATCTTTACATAACAGAATAAATCGCAAATATCTACAATAAAATCAGACTAGTCAATACTAAAAAAACACTTGCTTATTAAATTATTACAAAACATTTAATTTAATATAACTTAAACAGTAGCCTATGATCGCGTATATTCAATTCTTTTATTCTATATGTTAGATCTAAAGTTTGAATTTTTTTGAATTAAAATTAATGAATTTTAAAATTGAATAATAAAACTTTTTCTGTCAAATAATAATAAAATTTCAAAAAACCACATTTATTTATGATTTTAACTTAATTTGATATTGTGTATGTGGATAGTTACAACTGAAATTCATGTTATAGAGCAGATGAATGGTTTGTAACAAAATTAAAATTTAAAAACTTTAAATATAACAGTTTTTTCAAAATTTACATCATATTCAAACCTTTAAAGTTTTTGATTTAACGAGTAGTTGAAAAAATTTAGTAATTTAAAGATATTAAAAACTATTAAACATTATCAGAAATATTACACAAATGACCAAACTTTTATGTTTTATAAAGTCTTTTTTTTTGCTGATCTAATGAATAATATTAATTTAAAGATATTTCTTCACAGTTTCCTAGTCTGTTTTTATATCGATTACAAAAACTTCGCAATAATAAAATAAGTTATGGCATTACACATTAGCAAAATATGACAAAAACGAATAAAAAATACTATAATTCAAATTGACAAATAAAGTATTTTGAATGTTTTCCTTAATTCTCCATTTTGAAAGCTATCAAAATTAGCGGATATATATTCAATATGTTATACCCTCGCTAAAATTATGCTTCAAGAAACTGTAAAGAATTCGGGTGTGGATGAGAATATAAAGTAAATAATTTATTTGCGAAGCTTCGATGGATTGTTTAGGTATGATTAAGAAATTTATATGGGAAGCAGCACTGATAACCGATATGTTGGCTATATAAAAATTATATCACAGTTATTTGTTATGTTGCAATGCCAATTTAATAATTATACAGCAATTTGTGCCTCAGTTGAAATGATTTTAATGATAATCTCACCACATATTATAGTTTATTATGTAGTACTCGTGTGCATTTTATTATATAAAAATTGTTACATTATATATTTCTCATACTCAAGAATTATCCAAATGTGAATATGTATGGATCTAACTAGAAAATGTTATTATTCAAAATGCAATTAAACAACATTTTTATTTTCCGATATAGTTAAAAAACAGAACAATGCTGGTATGATTATCATCAATGTCATTCATATCAATATATTGCTAACATTAAAATAATTTAGATGCGAACTCTATTATCTGTAAAACACTTGAATTATTGATAAAGTTAACATGTGATTTTCAATTATCTTTAAATAATTATCAAGCATTAAATACTGTGCTTCTAAAATAGAAATTATTACAGAAAAACAACCACAAAGTTAATCTATTTTTGAATTCTATATGCTTTTGAATAAACATTTCGGAATTAATTAAAAATAATCATTATAATTTATCAAGTGAACAAACTACATTCATAGAATTTTAAAGGATTTGAAAATTTCGCAATCTTTTTTGCAAAATAGACCACTAATACATTTCATCTTTATAACAAATTATAATTTTTAAAATTGTATCTCATTTGTTGCGAATCTAAACTTCAAAATATACACTAACAACATATGAAAGATAAAATAATACAATGAAAAAACCAATACTCGTTATTTCAACTTCATATCCTTTACAATAAATCTCGTCTTAAACAATAAATTCAAAACCCATGATCATATTATCTGATTCATCATATTTTAACATTGAATATCAGATTACAAAACAAGTAATACTGCATGTATAAAGAAATGGTTTAGCTTTTATATATCTCTGTTTCCGTATAGTTGAACATTATTTCATGGTATTTATTTTTATCTTTGAAATCATCCATATCATTTAGGTTAGATATTTACAATCAAAGAATACTTCTTTTTCAAAAAGCGATAATACAGGGTTGCGGTCTACTGATATTTAAATTGTACAAGGGTACAAGTATTATAGTATAAAAAATATTTTTAAGTGTAATATTAGCTAATTAACCCATTGTAACATATTTTAATTCAAATAATATTTTTAAAATTGCATATAATATTATATTAATTCCAATATTTTAGAGTATATTTTTTATTTTTAAGAATTGATATTTAATTCTTATAGAATTCTTAAAGATAAATTAAATGAAATCATTATAATATTAGAAAAATATTAAAACCAAATAAAGGTTATTTCGTCAGAATAATACATAAAAATATTTAAAAATAGATTGATATTTAGGATGATTTATTCGGTAAATACAACTGTTTTTAATTTCAGTTTTTTACCTAAGTAATTGCGTGATATAAATTATTTTGGTGATAACTAATAAAATCAATATGCTTAAAGTTTCTGTATACAATAAGTCAAATCTATATTAATACACATTTTAATAAAGTTATAAATCGTGCTAAGATTAAAATCAATTAAAAGGCATCTAAAAATATGTATTTTATTAATATTTTATGGCTTGATTTGTTTTTGTACAAGAGTATATAAATTAATTGAAGTCAAATTTTGTTTGTTATCATCGATGAATTATAGTTATATAGTTCTAAATAAAAAAAACAACCTTTTAATTCTTGTTAATGTACTCTAATTTTTCCATGTTAACAGAAAAAGAAGCAGAGGCCGTCTTTGGAATTCTTTTATTGCACAATAATACATCTAAAAATTTATATAAAAGAGCTAGATACGCATGTAAGACTAAAAAGCAATATATGATGCTCGAAGCTGTTTCAAAAATCACAATGTATCCATCTGCTGCAACTCGTGAAGTTTTGGCGTGCCTGTTGGGATTAACACCGAGATCTATACAAATTTGGTATCAAAACAGAAGAAAAATTGTAAGTAAAGCACATAAAAAACCAGAAGATCAAATTCAAGATCTTTGGTTGAAAGATAAAAAACATATAGGTAAGTTCCTAAATCACATTACAACACATGGAAAATATATAACATATGAGATAAGCTTGCGTGAAATAATAAAAATTTATTACACTATAAAAAATTACTGTGACAATCATACTGAAACAATTTATGATGGGCATAATTGTAATAATATCGAGCTACACTCGGGTAAAATTAAGGATGGGGTTTTTAATGTAGATAAAAAAGATGGATATGTTTGAAAACATAACATAGAAAATAGTTAAAAATATTATATTATATTATAGTTGCTAATGTATTTAATTCTCTTGGTTTTTTTATAAATTTATATATTCTACCAATATATAAAGTTCTTGAGATTAAAAATATTTTTAAAAAAATAAAATGTCACCTAAAAAATATGCTATAAAAAATCTTTGAAATATCAGATAAGTCAATTTCTTGTAAAAATAAAGTCTGAAAAAAATATATTGAAATTTCTAAAAATGAATAACGCAATGACTATTTTACGTCTTTATATTTTTTTTTAGATTAAATCATTTAAGCATAAGCACACAGAATAATTTTGGTATTTTTCTAATCAAATTATATATCTAATTATTTGATGTATTCCGTAATTTTTTGTTATAAATTTCATGAATAGTGTAATCATATAAAATAATAAAGATCAAAATACGAGTCGCTTGATGATTAAAAGGCATCTATCATTGATTTCAAGAAAAATATTCTGAAAAGAGTTTATAGTTTATGTTTTTTATTGAAATTTTGAAATAATTCCGAATTTATCACAGTATTTTTGATTATATAATTCATGAATCATTAATATTAATTTGATAAGGATTTTATTAGTAGTCTGATGAAAATAAGCAAAAATAAATTGGTCATTAATTTTTTTAGTAATATAAATAAAAGATAAATAAAAGCTGTTTAAAGATATGAGAAATATATATCATGAAATTTAAATGATACAAAATTCACGAAATACACTTTATAATATTAACTTTTTCCTTATAAATTATATAAACCCTTTTTATATTTTCTAATACATTTAGTTAAAATTTTTATAATTTTTTGTTAGTACTTATTGTTATGATACAAACACAAATTCATTAAAAAAATGTTTTTTTAATGTAAAAAATTAAAAATTCTCTTCTAAATATGAAAAATTATTCCTTGAACAGTGATTCTATTCTTGAAAAAGTAAACAATTGCTAAATCATATTATATAAAAAAATCTAAAAAACAAACGGAAATTTTCTCGACAAATTAAATTTTTGTGAAACATAAAATTATAATATTTGAACAAAAAAAACATAAAAAAACCTATAATTATGAAAAATATATTACTTGTATACAGTTTGTTACGTAAAATTGGTAAATTATTTATAAAACAATAAATTGAAAAATACTAAAATTATTTAATTGATTTAGCTTGATTTGTTTTTTCGAAAGAAGACTGAATGTGGTAATCAATATTAAGATTTGAATAGTTTTCAAAAAAATTTTAAATGGTCGAAATTCACAAAAAAATATCTATGATTTATGATTTTATCGTATATTAAATTAAATTACGATAATTTTTTTTCTCAAAAATTATTAGTATAAATAAGTATAAATTTAACTTAATCATGCGTTATTTATGGTTGAAATATTTAATAAGTCTTATCAGAAAAATTATAAACCAATCGGAAATGAACAAAAGTGTTAAAATATTTTTCACGGTTTTCTTAAATTTTAGACAAAGTATGCGCTTTTCCTGATTAAGATATTTTTCAAACAAAAAATATCAAAAAAAAAATATCATTTTTTATAATAAATCTTTCATTGAACTTGAAAACTTATTGTTTTACTTTTTGTTTTAATTTTTTTAGTTTATTTTTAACATATTAATTATTTCTAATTGTGGGCAATAAAAATGGAATTCGTTTCAAAAACCCAATCAATTTTTTTTTGTTGCTTTTAAATATATGTTATAAACAACATTTAAGTTTTATATCAATTAGACTTAAAGTTCAACTAACAATTGATTTTTTTTAGTTTAACATTATATACCCTTATGATAGAGGTTCAAATAGAACATAATAACTACCAATGTGGGAAAAAAACAAGTAAAAACAATGTATGGTAGAAAAATAGTCGCGAGAATAAATAATAAATGATATGAATAAAATAAAAAATAATTCTATTTATAATTCATTTTTGTTTATTTTAGCATAATCAATAACGAAACTATGGTTTTTATGTCAATATAATATAATTACATTATCTGAAGGCAAGAAAACTTGATATGTAATTAAACGCTTATACAATTTCTACATAAAAATTTCTTATTTTGAATAAATCTATATTTCCAAATTTGCGTTCAAATCTTCTGAATTTGATTTTCAAGATATTTTTGCTTGATAAAATGATCTTTTATATATAGATAAAATAGTTTTAAAGTAATTTTTTGCTGTATAAGTAAACAAACCTGTTTTATAAAATTCCAAATATATGTTTAAGCTATTTTGAAACTACAATCTATTTATTCATTATATAAATAGATATTTATAAAATTGATATTTCGATAATCCACGATTTATCTAAAGTTTTCATTGTTTTCATAGTAATTATAAATAGGAATTAAAATCAAGAATGTATCAAAGGCGAAGTTTCTGTATAAATTTTGAAAATACCTTTCCAATTTTTCAAATCTTTAAGAGAAAATTGCCGTCAACTATTTCGAGAAATTGTAAAATATCAAATTTTAATCTTAATCAAATATAAATGACTTTCTAATACGTGTATTTTAATTATATGTGAATAAATTTATTGTATAAAAGTAATGAATACTTCGATAATATACATTAAAACTAGAGTAATTTCAATGGTTAAGACCTTAAAAATGGACGAACCAATTGAATTTTTGTAAACAATTTGAAACAGTGATCTATGCAATCAGTTTTTCATGAACAGAAAGAAATGAAACAGAAACAACCTAACAGAATCTATACAGGCGCGCCTCAAAAGTTGAACTATATACTAAACAAACAAATACAACCTTTATCAATTATATCTGCAATTGAGTGAATATATTTCTTCTTTCAATATCAGATATCAATTATTTTAAGTTTGACTAAACATTTGTTTTAAATATCAAACGCTTAAAATGTCTATCAATTTTTTAACTTTTTATTTGCATAAGAGCTTAAAATACGGTTTTAGACAAAATATTAGTACAGAACTAAATAAACAATTTTTTTTATTAAGAGAAATGATCGTTTCTGATAATTCTTTTTGATTGACTGCTCAATCAAAAAAAATATAAATATTATGTATATATAAATATTTATGCAATTAAAAAAATAATAAAAATAACTTGTCTTACACATTTTAATTTAGTATTAAGCTACAATTGCTCAACAGAAATTTTTGTTTTTGTGTTTATATTAAGCCTGAATAAATCCAATCAATAGCTGTCATCCTTTTTAAAACATTTATAAAAAACATATAACGCAAAAAAATACTACTGTCTCATATTGATTAATTCTTGCTTCAATACAATAAAAAAGTTATCTATAAAATTAATATATATATATTCTTTCTAGTTTTAATTATGTATAAATTTTGATTATTTTATAGTAATTTATTGCATTTATTTAACAAAAATAGGCATAAAACTTGGATATCAAAGTTTTTAAAGTTTTTGCTTTAATTATAAAATATTATAGATCATTTAAAATTGTTATATTACCAGTATGAAAACAATTTTAAAAAAAATTACAATTAACTCGGTAAAATAAATAATTTATTTCTTGTATAGGTTATATGATTTTCGACCACCACGCGGTTTATTAGACTTTTTGCTGACTAATAAAAAAATATCAAAAAAAACCCTTTTTTAATATTTGATTATTAACCAAAAATTATAAGTTTTTAAGTGATCAAAATGCACCAAAAATTTTTATCTAAAACTACTAATGTATGAAATTTTATTTTTTGTTGCTATTTTCAGCATTTACACGAATCAAATACAATTTTGTTGTATATTTTTGAGTACATTATTCAATTATCAAGCCCTTCAGAAATAATATAAATAACAACAATACCAAATAAAAAACATATTTAGATTTTTACACAACCGCTATAAATATTTTTTTTATCATTCATTGCGATTTGTTCATTGTAAACACCAAAAAAATGAAAATATCGCTTGAATTTTATATAAAAAGAATAAAAAAACTCTGTGGTTTTTTTTAGGCTATATAATGGTGTTTTTATTTGGCACTTGATTTTTAATTATATTTAATCGTTTTGAACATTGCAAATTTTTAATTTAAAAATATTTTCGTAATATGATATCAATTCTCTTTTATAAATATTTTTATTATTATATATTCTATAAAGTACATTAATATAAAGTTTAGTCATTATATTAAGCGAACCAAGCTATATATTAATGAAATTGATTTCTACTAAAAATATATATTTTAAAAATAAATACGAGTAATATTTTAGTGTGTTCCTAGCTAGATAGTTGATTTAGTTTAAAAATATATTTTTATAAAAAAAAACTCAAGCATTAGATAATTATCATTTTTATATAATTTATATAATCAATCAGAGGTAAGTAGGAGAAAAAACCATATTTTTCGCTTGATGCTAATAGAAATATCAAATTCTTATAAATCTATTAATCTCCTCATATTTAAAATACTAATTCCAAAATTTTAAATGTACCATTAATCCTAGTTAATTTGGATCGATTTTAAATTTTAAAAAATCTGCAATATTCACGAAAGTATCTTAATGTACCAGTAAAAATTGAAAATTTTTAGAAAGCTTTTCAAAATAAATAATAACAAAATTAAAAAGTGTTTCATTTAACAACATTTTTTTGTTTCTTTCTGCAATAAAGTATAAATAAATGCAAAAATATTTGCTAGAATATCTATTTTTGGTTTATAATAAAAATTTTGTTAAATTAGTATTTTTTGTGCCAAAAAAATATTTGCGCAGTTATAAATTCGAAAAAAACAGTGCAATGATACGTTTATTCTTCAAGAGGGTTTATATTTGATCGGTTTGTCATATATTTTAATTTGAATTTTTTCTATTTCAATAGAAACAATATTCAAGATTTTATTAAACAATGCTACTTCGACCATTATTAATTTCTCATAGGATTTAAAAAATCCTTATTTTTCAAGAACGCAATACTCTTCTTAAAAAATTTTCCAACCTAAGAAAATAAATTTATACAAACATAAAATTGAAATTCCTGCAATATTGTTCAAGGAAATGGAAAAATAGGTGTCGGAAGTAATTCAAAAAGAAAAGTTTAATAAATATTATAAACGAAAAAAAACACAATTCTTTTTGAAATAAGTATATACCAACATGTTTGGAATAAAAAGAAGTATTGAAATAATAATAGATATTTTAAATTTTTTAAATAAAGAATGGGCAATAAAAAATATACTTTTCTCATTTGTAATATTTATCATCTAATTAATATGCTATCAGGTTTAAATTTCAATTAATTTGTACATAGAAATATAAAAAACTATATCATATGTAATGTCGATAACAAAAGACACTATTATAATCAAAATTTTTTATACTTTTTTACTTTTTAGCAAATAGATTACATAAATTTTTATAAGGCCTCGCTTTCGATTCTTTTTAACAATTTTTTAAATCCACATAAAAGTATAATACATTTATAATAAGAAAAGATTTATTTTTGTTTTCTTTTTTTTCAAAGTTAGTATTTATTTATTATATTTTTTTTATGGTTTCTAAATACTATTAAACCAACGTGCGTCACGAAAAGGTAATAAATGCAAACAAAGAAAATATTAAAAAACATAGCAAAGATTATAATCAAAGCTACAATATTTTAATCCTTTAAATTTTATATATAATATTTTATTCGACGTTAGGAACACCCAGGACTCTTGATTCGATTAGACCATCTTAAAAGTGTGCGCCCCTACATAGAGACGACAAAGACACATTTGCAATTATAATTTTAGTTAATATTGTTGTGCATATTAATTTTATTTCAACAATTGGTGTTTGATCTTAAGAAGTATATATTTAACTTATTAACACATGCATGACAAAAAAATTACCAGAAAATAATTTTTTATTTTAATTTTTCAAATTTCAAATTATGATATTTATGTATCGTTATCCTATAAACTTTTTACAGCTATCATATGTTTATAGTTAGTTTATTAAATAAATGAATGATATTTAAAGGTTGTAATTAGTGAAAATCAATTATATATACAGATAAATTATGAAGCTATGCGTTATAAAACATTTCAAATATATTTCAAATTTCCTTCATATGTTCCATTGACCTTTACTATATAGTTTTCAATATGAGAATTTTACGTTTTCCGCAGTAGATATAGTTTTTTACTGCAATGAAACACTCGTTAAAAATATTAATTTTTATTTGTTTATTTTTTAAATTTTTTCGCACAATACTGTATAAAATGCAATCTAATATACAATAATGTATACTTTTTATAAAAATTAATTTCAAAATTCTAAAAAAATAAATATTACCAAATTTATACATAATTAATGATTTTATTATACTTGCTAAAAAATATACATTCTTACACAAAAAGCGCAACAAATAAAACACCATACAAAAAATGCTTACAAATATATTATTTAACATTTTTGCATAATTTTTGAATTACTTTTTAGCTTTTATTTCTCAATCAAAACATTTATAAATTCATTATTTATTTTATAGAATAAAAAAAGAGTTATTATTTATTAAATTCAAATAAACTGTTAAATAATTAATATAAAAGATATATATTTTTAGTTAATATAAAAAAATATAAAAATAGAAGGACAATATTACTTATGATTGTATATCCTTTTTGTATTGATTTTCAAAATATATCTGTTTAGAAAATCATTTTCTTATTAAAACGCATTGTTTGTTATGGTTTCTTCCTTGAAAAACGAGAAAGCAAAGCAAAATCTCAAAAGAACAATGATTAAGTAAATCTATTTTTTTAGTATATATAGTGTTTCTATCAAGTTTCTTCTCGTTTTCGTATCTAATACAATCAACCATATGTGATTTGATTAGATTTATTTATTTATAAAATAAAGAAAATAAGAAAAACATCATAAATAAATAGATTTTTTATAAATATTTGAGAACATTAAAACAAAAAAAAATGCTCTTTAGGTGTCTTTTAAAACCCCCTGTGTTAATGACTAATAAAATCTATCGCCATTAGATTTAAAAATTTCTTTACTCATGTTTTTCGATAGAAAAAGATTTACAAATATAAAAATTTAAAAAATTTACTTTATAAATTTAAATTTTATTAAAAACATATATCGATTAAAAAAAAGCTACGATAATATTTGATACAATATAAAAATATTTACTAATAAAAAACTAAATTAATAAAAAAAACAATACTGTAAAACAGTTGTAGAATTAAAATATTTTTTAAATCATCAAGTTATGATTTTGTTATTATTAAAAATAATTTTTTTTATCTTAAGCAGAAAATCTAAAATGAATTTTTTGGCAACTTATTTAAGTTTAAATCATTGTGTTATCTTTCGAAAAAAAATTGGTTATATAAATTCTATTATATCTTTTAAATTAAAAAAAAATATTTTCCAAACAGAAATATATTGTTTTTTTTATTCTGAATAAGGTGATGTAGCTACTGTATTGCTGTATCGTTGCATGAAATTTTATTTCATATAAACCTTATCAGTTTTTGTTTTATGTTTCGTGATTTTATTTGCATAGCTAATGATGTTGCTTTTTGGTATCATTAATATCTATTCTGTAAATATTATTCTTTAAGAATGCGAGCATATTTCGGTAATTTTTTATTATTAAACTACCATATTTTCTACTTGTTTATATATAAATCAAAATTCATATTTTAACAAATTTGTTGCATTTTCCATAAAAAAGTGTCAAATAAAAATGAAAACATTTAAAAAATGATATTTTTTTATCTATTTTTTTTTAAAAAAAATAATTTATTCTGCATATCTTTGAATTCAGTTTACTAAATAGCAATTATATATATGATTGAACTGTTTTATCAAGGAAAATATAAAGAAAATTTTTATCTAAAAGTGAATCATATATACATTATTTAGACAGTGATTATTGGAAACTATAAAAAGTATTAAAATTATAGGGTTAATTCGCGCAAATATTAGAATTTTTTATGTTAGTTTTTTAGGGCGATTTTTTATATACAATATATGTAATTTATACAAAAAACAATACCCTGTATGTTTATACAATAACACTTTTTTTATTGTGCAAGTCACATTTTAAATTTTAATAATTATAGACAATAAATGTAGTTAAAACAAATATTATGTGAAATCGCGGCCTACAATACGAAAATCTTCATCTTCACTAGAGAATTATATATAATAAAATTTAAATATTGTGTTTTTAATTAGAATCTTTCATAAAGTTTTATTAGCCTTTTTTAGGCTACTTTCTAAAAATGTTTTAATGTTTGCTGAAAAAAACATTATTAAGATAAGTAGTGATAGTTTAATATCGTAAAGAAAATGGATATATAAAAACAATTAGAATTTTCAAATATCAATAAAAGATTCTTTTAAATTTTAAACATTTAAGAAAAGATTGAAATATTTGTTACAAGTTGAATATTGATAATTCGTTTGCTCTAAAATGTATTCTACTTTCGACATGAACCAAACATGAAAAAATCACAAATCGCCATTTTAATACAATGATATAAGTTTTTTAAAATAAATTCGGTTAGAAAATACAAACTAGCTGATATTTACTCAAAAACAAATGATTATACAAGAAATAAGCAATTTTTCTCACTGTATTAAATTTATACTAATCCAACAGCAAATATTTTGTTTTAAGATTAAACATATATTAAATGTTCCATATATTAAAGTTCGAAAATTATCAATTCAACACGCAAGAAAACATATATCATTAGAAAACTAATTTTAATCGTGTTTTTATTATTTATATGGGCTAAATCTGACAATTTGTTATTTTTTGCAATTAGGGTTGATTAAATTCATAAAAATATGTTCCAATATTTAGGATAAATCTTAACAATTAGCATTTTTTATTCAAAAAAAACATAATTTTTAATTATAAACATTGAAAATATAAACTCGTGACTAGGAAAAATAAAATTGTGTTTGAGAAAATTTTTTAAAAAGACAAAAAATCCAGTACATTTAGATCAATCATTTTGAATTTTTTAGATTAATATTTTATTTAGAGAATATAAATTCTAATATTTAAAAAGAGTTATAGGCAATTAAACATTCACGATATAAGAAAAAATAATGTTTTAGGGAAATTTGCGGACAAATGAAAATATTCAAGATTTATATATGAAAAATTTTGGTAAATTATTAACTTCTATGAAATATTCAGAATGCGTCTTTATACATTTTAGTCTATATATTTTTTATAATAATACATTATTAACATTTAAAAAAAATACAGGATAAAATATTTTTTATAAAATAAAATTTTTTATACAATAATTAATCCCAGTATATAATATCGAAAAAATAAGTCATTAAGCAAAATGAATAAATCATTTAAATATAAAAGATGGCTAGCAAAAAATCTACGTATAAAATACAAAATTTTATTATTTAAAAATTAAAATATAAAAATTGTATGTTATTTAATCCATTGCAAATGACCAATAAATTGCAAAAACTAGTTATATGAGAATTTTTCTATATCAGTGCAGTAGTTCTTTGTGAAAATATTTAAAAATGCTAAAAAAATGTTAAAAATACATTTCACTTTCCATTATATTTGATTGTGCGAATTTTTATGTTGCTTTACTGAATGATTATATAGAAAATAAAGTAGTCGACTAAAAATTATTTGTTAAATTGAAATATTAAATTTTTTATATTAATATATTTTAAAAGTTAAAAAGGTAAAATACAGCAATTATTTTTTAAATTATCTTTCTTTTAATTTTTGGAAAAAAACATAAAAATTTTTATGAATTCATCACTCAAAAGTGAGTATAATTAACAGTCAGATCTTACATTTATATTACTAACTACGTTGAACTTTGTTGTTAATTAAAAAGAATTGTTAATTTTTCTGTTTAATGTGTTTCGCTACTAGAATTTTATTTAATTTTTTACTAAATATTTATGTTAAGAAATTTTTTGTTTTAATAAATAATATATTTTTATTTTTCTTACATCTAATTTTTAAAAATTTACGCGTAGTATTTTTTTCAATCTTAATTTATCCTATGGATTTTGTACAATATTTTTGGTTTTAATTTTTAATAACAAACAAAAATGAATAAAAATTACATAAGAAGAATTTCTTGTTTATTTTTTTTTGCATTTGAAAAATTTATTGTAAAATATTATGAATAACCTGATCAAAGGATTTTTTAAAAATATCAACCATTGATTATGCACATGCATTATAATTTCATTGGAAATAAATCGTTTCATCTTTTTTTATACAAAAATAACTGTTTATAAATACCATGCTTTTATAAATACTTTATAATCAAATGCATAGAAATTTCTAAAATTAAATAGATTCTAATATTAATATATTTTCTTTAAAATATAATTCGAAACTTTCAAAAAGTCTCTATGAAATAATTTTAATATGATTTTTGTTACGCACCTTTATTTAACTCATTGGTAGCACTTTTATGTACAAAAATATAATTGGCAACTATTATATAGAATTTTTAAATTTTTACTTGTTCTTGTAAAAATTTTTAGATCATAAATACATTGAAACATATATTTTTATGATAGTAACTTATTGCTTTTTTATTTTTTTTAAACTTATATTTTATTTAACTTGACAGCAAAAAATTATTAAAAGCGCACCGTTTCCGCATTTTTCAATAAGTTATATCAATAAATATTTTTTTCAATTACTATCTACCAGACCAATTGCTGTTCTAAATTTGAAATACATATGTCAAATTGTAATACCTACAATTTATAAAAAATTGACTATATTTTAAATGAATTGTGTGAAAACATAACTACATATAATCTTATTATATTTGATTACAAATTTCTCCAAATTTTATATTTTTACTTATTTTTAAAAATGTTTTTAATTACCAAGATTTTCTATATAAATTGTCTCAAAAAATGAAACTTTTTTTCTATAATATTTGTAACCTATAAAATAATAATCGGAACGAATTTAAACATAGAAAAAACGGTTTTGTGAACACAGAAAAAATAAAAGTATATGTTTAAAATACTTTTTTTTTCATGTTATAAAAATTCATAATTAAAAAAATATTTTATATTTGGATCCATTTATCTTTTATGTTCTTACCATATGTGTCTATATTTTTGGCCTGTAAATTTGATGACTCTGTATTAACCATCACTAAATTTATAAACATATGTTGGTATATAACTGAAAACACCACAAAAAATATATTTATAGCAGAATAATGGTAAAATACATCGATGTTGATATTTAATTAGAAGAAATAATAATACAGTATAATTTTAACAATATTTTATAGTGTAGAACCACATATAAGATAAAAAATTAAACATATTATTTTTTTTTCTACAAAAAAATTTTCTAATTCATCAATATGTTTAAATTTTTTCGATTGTAAAACTAATAGATATATAAGTATTAAAAATTAAAATTTTACAAAAATAGAAAACAATATTTTTTGTGTACTAAACTAAATATATTATCATTGTTTAAATAGAATACAAATGTTCTATGCTTATCTTTAAAAAATCATTTTTGATTGACAATTTTTAAATATTTGAGGTTTATTCATGTAAAAATTAATAATATTATGGAATTATAATGTCAAGTTTGAGGAAAAGTTAAATATTTGTAGTTATATAAAAAAATATAAATATATTCAATTTTAATGCCAATTTAGATGCGATTCGAAGGTTTTTCATCCCGCAATTACTATTATATTATTTTTTAAATATATCTGCTGCAAAAAAAAAGATTAAAGGATTTTAAATTGTGCTTTTTCGTTTTTTATTATTTAAGAATGATAAATATTACAATAATATAAATTGAAAAAAATGCTTAAGATTATACAATAAACTAATTAAATACTTAATTTTTAAGCAATAAATAAAATGGATATGATTAGTATTAAAATATTTAAATAACAAAAATTGAACTTACGTATTTTCATTATAATTTAAAAGCACGAAAATAAGAACTTCTAAATATTATGGTAAATGCTGTTTTAATTTAATAATTTCCCTCAAAACTTTCATACCGGAGAAATTACTGATTAAAAAATAATTATAAAATATATAATAAATTCAAAGCGAAAAAAAATACTGAAAATAAAAAATATTATTAGAAGTATTGGTATCATTATTCTCTTTGAATTACAATAAAGTAATGCAAAAAATTCCAAGACATCTGAATAACAGTTAAAGCGTGCTTAAAATTTATATATAACTAATTTATCGAAATATATATATTGGGCTAAGTATATCATCAGACATTAAACAAGTTATATTTTGGTTATTTATATAACTATATAAAGTTTCAATAATAGTTAGATTAGTTTAACAATTGAAAATCATTAGCGTATATTTTTTATAATGGATAAATTGATCAGAAAGGAAATAAAAGTTAAAAGTTGTAAATATTTAAAAATAAAAAAATTAAAAGTGATAAAGAAAGAAAAAAAATTAAATCATTGCGAAAAAAACTTGATTTAAATAATAGATGTAAGGATTCGACGAAAAATACCAACACAAGAATAAAATAAAGCTTTTTATCTGTACTTATCTATATTGTAGAATCTTTATATATATTTTTCCCGTTGTTCGTTGAAAAACATAAACTTTTATCTAAAAATATATAAGCATTTTGATTTTATTGTTACCTACTATAAAATTTTTATTATTTTTTGTCTCATGAAAATCTTTGTTTGTAATAAATATTTGATACTTTACTGACCATCCAAATAAAAATCATCTGCATATTATATTCAAAGTCAAACTTAAAACAATATCAATCTACCACCAAAGATTTTATCAAGAGAGATATTTTTTTATTTGACTTGATGATATTTTTTGCCATTCGTTGAATAATTAATTTAGATTGAAACTAATTTAATTTTTGAAAATTCGTAAAAAAAATATATCACGAAAGAAGATGTTGAAAAATAGTTTTTGTGGTTAATGTCACATTTTATTAGCTTTTGAAATGAAAACAATATCAATTCATACTCCATTTATGCAATTTGTTTGTTTTTTTATTTGAAATACGTTTAGAAAGTATTTTTTTTATATTCTGCTAAAAAAATTATGTAAAACCGATTCTAATTTTTTTTATTGCTATGAGGGTTGAATGATCTGGCATGACCTTTAGGTCGACCAACTTTTTAAACCCAGAAGAATTATTAGATATATATAAGATATTTATAACTCGTATCTTTATTTAAACTTTTTTGTGATATATTAAACCGATGTATAATTTTGATCAATAAGCTGTCAATGCATCAACTTTTATTGACAGTGAAAATAACCAACAATTTTCACTTATCATATCAACTACATCTGTTGTATCATTTTTAATGGCACAAAAATTCAATGAATTGTTAAAGTTGGAATAGTAAATTTTTTTCTTCTAAAAAAAATATTGCTATAAATCTACAAATTCTGAGTACCCCTACTGGTTTATAATAAAATAATAAAATGAACAACAACCCAAAATATTTTAAAACTATTTCTTATTACAGTTTTTCAAAGGAACTTTGAAAAACCGACCATAGAAAGAGGAAAGCCGAGTATCACTCGCATCATCCAACCATTCTTCAGATCACTTCTCCCAAGGTCGAATTCCTAGATTCCACTACAACATAAACTTCATGTTGTGTCAAATTTATCAAATGTTAAAAACACGAAATAAATTGTCTCAAATAAACAATCATTTGTTTATTTAATTTTAAATTCTGACTCAAAACAACCATGAGAATACATAAAAATTTGTAAAACTCTATTTTTTCTATACTTTCATGGTTTAAATCTTTTAAATATGTCTGGTTGATAAAATGAAGCAATAAATGCATTTTTTCATTCATATTAGGTATTTATAAAAACTTTATTTATAATGCCAAATATATAAAATCTATATTAATTATATTTGATTGAATTTATGAAGTCAAAAAACCGAAAAAAGTAGAATTTTGTTGCGAAAACGTATAAATATTACTAATATCTTTTTTTCGTATTGTAACATCGAAATAATTATAATCAATTCTAAAAAAATTAATGATTTTTTAAACAAAAAAAATTATTAAATATAGAAATGAAAGTTGCTTTACATTTAATAACTATATTAAAATAGAAAATCTGTTAAACTTATAAATTATAAGAACAAAGACAACACAAAAGAATTAAAAAACTCAAAAGATTAAAAATACACACTTTAGATATTTTTAATGTCTTATCGGTAGATATTCTAGTCAATGTTTGAATATTTTATTTTAGTTAAAAATAAACAAATTTAAATATATTTTTATTAGTTTTAAATTTATTGTAAATAATTTAAAAGCTTTTAAACTTTAATATTTCAATATCATATAGAATTTCATAATCTAGTATTGAATTATTTATGTGTATTAAAATAATTTATTCAATTTTTAGATGAATTGAAATATAAAAAGATTTGTATTTTGAAATAAAAAAAGCGTATCATAACAAAAGAAATAAAAATTTAAATTAATAACCATAAAAACATTCCTATTATTTAAAAATTTTCACAATTCAAATGTTTTGACCTCTAATTTTTGTTTTCATACAGCTTAAAATCGAGATATTTATATCTAAAAATATATTTATTTACAGAAATGCTGGTTGTAATAACATTTATTCAAAATTTTATTTATAAAATGTGTATAAAACATTTAAAATTAAAAACTCTACAGAAAAGAGTAATTTAAAAACAAATCTGAAAGAAAACATTTCACCTTATTTGCAAAAAAATAAATTTTTTAGTAGTTCATGATAAAAAAATTTTTTCATGAATGTTATTATGTAAGTGTTTGGCAATTTTTAGCCAAAAATTAAAATTAAATTTTTTATCTAATTTAAATTAGCAAAAACCAATTTTAAGGTAAAAAATATCCAAAAACACAACTTTCACTTATAATATTTTGAAGTGAAATTTGTCATGTT
Organism: Edhazardia aedis USNM 41457; assembly: GCA_000230595.3. NCBI lineage: Eukaryota > Fungi > Microsporidia > Culicosporidae > Edhazardia > Edhazardia aedis. The sequence goes on along the minus strand of AFBI03000001.1, from coordinate 1,146,904 downwards.
ATTGAAATATTTAATGTTTCAAGCACGTGTTTATTAATTAGAATAATAATCGAAAAAGGATCAAAAAATCAGCATCAGCTGTAAATGATTGATGCAATAATTTATATTTTAAAGAATTCTATTGCGATCATCCAATTATATAATTTTTATTAGTACGAAGTCTTTAAATCGATTTTAGTTGTTTTTGTTTCCATATATACCGAACTGCAGAGTTTTTAAACATAAAATAATAATCTATCCTGTAATCTCACAAATCACAAAAAGTTTAAAATTTTGACAATTTTTTAAAATTATGAATCAAAAAACACAATGTGTTTAATATAGATTTTCAGTAATATATTCTTCATTTAGCTTTTAAATTAAATTTCCAATTAACGTACTATATAATATATTTTGTGTAATATCTTAAGATAAAATTATTTTATAGATCCTTAATGTGATTTTTGTTTTTTTTTTGTAGCGTACAATTTACCATTGCTTTTTTTCCAGAAGCTGATTTTGGTGATGTACTTATTTTTTACAGTAACTCTCTTACAAGCTTTTTGTTTTCTCACTGTGTGCGATCTGCGATTTTTCAAAACTTTGTTTGTTTTTGCATAAAGCCTCTACAGATATGTTTTTTTTGCTTAAAAAACAGAGAAATTTATAAATTAAACTAATATAGCAATTATTTAACTATTATAGGTGTTGTATATGATTTTTTTCCGAATAATATCATTCCTTCGATTCAGGAACAACTTAAAATGTAGAAGAATTCAGCAAATTATATTAATTTTCACAAAAAGATCGATATATGTACTACTTAAATATATAAACACTATGTTTCTTTTTTTAATAAAAGTTAATTATATGTTGCTTACTTTAAAAAATCAAAATAATTTAAAGTTTTCACGATCCTCATTATTTACCCCGTATTAGAATAATACAATAAAAAAACATAACTACAGCACTTAATAGAAGGTACGTAAAATAAATAAGAATTTTTAAAGTTTACTTATATCTATTTTCGATATCCCATTCCGCAATAACCGTTAGTTATTAAAATATTTTTTTTAACCGGCTCCTTGTTTTTATATATAACCATATTAATGGGACTTTACGAAAACAATATTTTTTTATTTCCGCATGAAAGCGATGTTTTAACAACAATAAGGTTATTGTACTAAAAAAATAAACGTTGTATAAAAGTAAACACCACAATCATAATATAAATTTAAACATCAATTTAAAATTTATTTTTGTTTAAAATATTTAAATGGGTAAAAAACATGTAAAAGAATATTTATTAAGCATGAGAAAATACCATAATATCATTCGGTATATTACAGCTGGTTTTTAAGCATATAAAGTAATTAAATAACATTTACATTCTTTTTAAAACAAATTGTTTTTTTCACTACTTTATTAAGCCAGAAATATTCTATTGCAGAGTTAATCAACAAAATCGTATTTGAACAATTAATTTTAATATGAATAAAACTATTTATATTTAAAAATTATAGCGTAGTAAAGACATTTTCTACATTAATGTTTGAAACATCAATAAAGTTACTTTACATTTTTACCAATAATATGTAATTATTTGCAAATATCGAATTTATTGATATATTTATGTTGTATTTTTATCAAGTATTATTACAATTTATATCTGAAAAACATATAATTCCTCAATTGTCAGACTCTAGTGATAATTGTTTACTTTAGTTATATAAGGTCAAAAAGAGGTTATAATCATCGAAACTTATCATCTGTTATCCATAAATAGATAAATTAATACAATGTATATGAGTAACAATGAGGAACATATATATAAGAATAGAAACTCTGATAATAGCCGCATGGTATGCATCTTCAGATCAGAGTATAAATTAGTGCATAAATATAACAACACAAATATTTCTTTTTAAAATATTTTTTTTACGCTACTCTAACCGGTGCCTTATAGTACTGCATATAGACGTATAAATTAATTCAAAAGATTTAAATACTGTATTATTAATATTACACAGACTATTCATATTTATATGTTAAAAATCAAATTTAAATAGCCTCATACGACTGTTTTTAGATTGTTTCAAAATTTGTTGTTCAATTTTGATCATGTTACATGGAAAAAGATATTTTTAAGATTCAATTGCAAAATACGAATTCAACTAACATCAATATTAAGGTTTGTTGTTTATATAGTGGAAAAACTACACAGAATCAATAAAAAATCCACTCATTGATAAAATTGCAACAAAAACAATTAAAAATTTCCGTTATAACAGCTTAGTTCAATTGATTATATTATTTTTTTCATAATATGTTTGAAGGAAATTCCCAATTTTTAGTGTTATGAATTTTGGTAAACAACCAAATACGTCCTTCTATTGTTTTTTTCTATAGAGGATTGGCCAATAACCGATTAAAGTGGTTTCAATCCAACTCATCTATTCTTAAACTGAAATTCAGCAATAATGGGGGGAATATATGAAAAACCGGATGCTGACAAAACAAGTACAAGCGTGAAATATTCGCTCTAGAATTTAAATGTATAGAAAATAAAACATCTTATTAGTTTGTATTTTAACGTTTAAATATCACCTTGGAAAATTTTTATAACATTAATCCACATAGTCAAATGAAAGCCGCCTCGCCGGCCCGGCTCGTTTACGTGTACCATTTGAGAGTACCGCTCTATGTTGTGCACAAAAATTTTCTTACAATAAAAAATAATGATTCTGAGAAGAATTAAAAACAGTATGTGATATAGATATTACTTATAAAGGCTTTTAAAATTAGAAAATAAAAATTTGAGGCAGATCTTATAAAATTTTAAAATTCAATATAGGAAGCATTCGAAAATAAACAGTTTAAAGAAATTACATGGTAATTTTGCATTTTGATTTAGGAATATTTATCTGAATCTAATTTTTTGTGCTTAAGAAATTTTAAATCTTCAAAAACATTATGCCTAAAGAAAATAACAGGTAAAAGGAAAGATTTTGTTATGTTTTTGTCTGTTTAATACATCGTATACCCTGGGTTTACCAGGTATAATGAAAATTCAATATTAGGTAAACAAAGAGTATTAAACACTAAGCCTTGGTTATTGCCTATGATGGATTTTTTAGATTTAATTTTTATAAGAAATAAAAATTAACGGGGTAATATTATATCAATTTTTTTATTTTGACGAAAAAAGGACTGTAATAATTTTAAAAAGCTCTAATAATTTTTAAACAGTAGTATATTACTGATATATTGGGATGTTTTAATAAACTTTTTTTTTGATAATTTTAGAAAATATATAAAATAAATACATTTTTTTATTATATTCCATTTGTAATCTATATCTGTTATAAAAAACTTTTTATTTATAGTATTGGAGTATACCTACACAATCTGAAAAATATTTTCTTCGAAAAAGTGATACTCAAAAAAGAACTTCGTATAGGATTCAATTAAATTTCGACCTAAATTATTTTAAATAAATTTCCATTTAAGTAAAATTTGTATAAATAGACAGAAAAACAAGAATATGAAACAAAGATAGCAACTATATCAAGATTATGGTAGAACAAGTTGAGAAAATTGGCAAAACACAAAGCTAAATCGCAATAAAAATGGATAAATAACCAAAAAATGTTCTTTTTGTTTTTTTATTCAAAATAGTTAACAATAGACCAAAAAATAATTAATATTATTGGCTATAAAATATTGAATCAGATTTCATTTTGCACGATTCATCATAAAATTTTGTGAAGTACACGATTTTTTTTTTGGTGATAGTAATTGTTGGAGAAACGGTCTAAATATATTATATAAGAACTTTTGATTTTGCACATTAATTTAAAATAACTATATTTATAGTTTCTAAGTTTGAAACGAACCAATGAACATAAATACTATTTAACCAACAAAATTATCTAATCAATTATTGATTAGGAAATTCCATCTTTTAACATCAACTTTAAAACTATCATTGGTTCAACACATATCAGAACTTGTATCTTAAATCAATAATAAAACATTCCATACCAACAAATGAACTTAATTGTCAAAAAACCAATTAATAATTATTCTATTAACCACAAAACTTTTTTTTATTTAAAACAATTAAATTTAATAAACCTATTAAGAGGAATATTTTAATTTTTCATTTATTGATTCAAATATTTGGATTGTAAATTAAATATACTTTGTAAAACCTAGTCAAATTTAATTTCATGAATGCATAGTCGTAAAAATATGTTTATATAAATGTATATTAGCATTATATCAATTTTATGCTGTTAAATTGAATATTTTTCATATGAAATACAATTTTCACATTTAAAGAAATAAAAACATTTATCTGTGGTTAAAAATTTAGAAGTTTTTAAATAAATATAGAAAAATAATTTTTTCAAGTTAAAAAATTCAAAAAGTAAATACTTTTGATAAAAAACTATTCTAAAAATATTTATTTCATTTATAATCAAACAATTTTTAAAATATTTAATTTTAAATCAAATTGATTGAATTACTTACTACATAGCGCAATATATTCATGAATACATATTTTCAAAAATATTAATTAAAACCCACCAATCATACGATATCATTTTTATAAATTTATGTTTAATAGTTTATATTTGAATTTGAATTTGTTTCAATATTTTTATATATAAATTTAAATCAACCCAATAAATTATTTAGGTTATTCTACGTTATCTAATTTGTCATCATCTGATTTAGAAAGATCAACAAGAATTTCGGAACTTGATTGTTCAATTTCACCTTCTTGATGTGCATTCATATTCTTCTCTGTTTCACTTGAAAATTCTTTTCTGGTAGATATTGTACTTTTCCTGTCTATTTTTGCATCTTTCACTTTTAAATTTTTGTTTTTAATATCTGAAAGAATGTTTTCGAATATTTGTTTCAAAAAGTACCTTTTTTGGGTTGATTTATGGCTCAAACTGAAAAAGGGAAGTATTTTGTGCAAAAAACAAACAAAAGAAATAGAACACAATAAAAAAACGGTATATCGTAATTTTTTTTTCATGCTCTTGGTAGATTGGTGTATTTTATTCTATTTTTGTAACATTTTTGTTTCAAATAATTACCTAAAAGATATGAACAAAATATATGATATATTATTAAAAAGTCATTAAATTATTATGATAAATGAGATTATAAATATATTATATTTTTGAAAAACAAAGGAAATAAACCTTCTTTTATTAATATTTTGATATTATGAACCTTACAAATATTTCAGACAAATTTTAATAAAAATAAGCCAGAAAATATTTTTTAATCTAAAGAGTTTTTCGCACAACAAATCAAACTTTAAATCAGTACATAACAGATTTTACTATTGTTTCTCATGATAAAGAACCAAATATTTTCCTTTTGTACTTTCAACAGTAAAATGGAATAAAATCAATAGTTTTTCTGCAAAAACGTTTTTTTTCAATCTAATACACCTTATTTAAGGGTTATGTGTGTATATAAAGCCAGATACATCTAATCATATTTATAAATTTTTTTTAATCGTTTAAATTCGATTAATTGATATTTTTGATTCTACAAAGAAGAAAATAAAGAGGCCAAATAAATGTAGAACAATAAGAAAGAAAAGGTTTATGTGTGTTATTATTGATAAAGATAATTAATTTTAAATGCATGAATTAAAATTTTAAATAAAAATGTATACTTGTTTCATAAATGATTTATTTGAGTTTTATATATTGATTTGGGGAATGATGAGAAATCAAATGTTTTCAATATAAATTTTTTTAGTCATTGAAAGAGAAGTTTTAGTTTTTGATGTTTGCTGTAGGATATTATTTTATATTCGAATAGAAATTCAAATCGTTTTTTTACCAAATATTGCCTTTTAAAAATATAGATTGACGAAATTTTTTTGAATAAATTAACTTAAAAATGAAATAATTAATCATTCTTTATTAATCTGATATTTAAACTTTTTAAAAATAACCTATAAATTTCCAAAAAATTATGACTTCTAATATTATAATATAGGAATGTATTAAAATTATTAACTTTAAATATTTAATGAAATAAATTTAATATATAATGGTGAATAACAATTATATAATCGTATTTTTAAATAATATCGTCATTAAATAAAAAATGATTTTTTTTTCATTTTTTAGAATTTTCAATTTTTAAATTTAAATGGAATTTTTCCAATAAATTTTAATAAAATTAAATATAAATAATATTGATAATGGAAGATTCCAAATCAAATTATAAAAAATTAAAATAAAATTTTTTTTAGAATGATACCAACAAGATTTAAATTTATAAATTCTTCATTAAAAATCAAAACCTCAAATAAAAAAATAAATCAGGCCAAAAATTCAAATATTAGATTAGTTTCAGGCTATGATATAAATTTTTAGTATTGACAACTTTTTTGTTCTTATTTTTTTATCGATAATGATTTATTCTTCTGTAATGATAAAGATAATTTTTTTTATATTCTAAAATTTGATAAAATGTACGATAGTTTTGATATTTTTGAAAAAAGTATGTAAAATGATTTTAAATTCATTCAATATTTGCGAAAATATGCTTTGAAAATTTTGTTAGATTATTTAATCTTTAAATATCTGTCAAAAATCCTTAAGAAACTAAATTTCTTTTTTGAATGTTGTTATATAATGGCTTAACCCAATCTCAAAGATAAATTACTCGTTAACGAATATTATTGGACATGATTTTATTTTGTTTATTAAATATATTTGAATTCAATTTACATCAGAATTAAAATTTAAAATATAAACATAAAAAAATAATGAATTTAAATCAAAAAATTATACATTTAAATTTAAGCATAAAATTTTTTATTTTTACTATAAATACATAAAAGCTACATTTATTGCTTCAAATATAAATAAATGTGTAAATATAGAGAATTCTGTTCACACACTTAAGATTAAAGAATTTATTAGCAATTACACAGATGCATGTGAGATTATATTATTGTTTTCTAATATAAAAAAAATTTTAGACCGCATATGATAAGTTTCAGCATGATAAAATTTAATTTTTATAAAATAGTTTCAATTATGTCATTAACTAAATATCCATATTAAATTGAAAGTAAATAAAAATATTTTGTCTTCTTAAAAAAATATTTGTATGTCAAATTACTTCTTTTTTTCACCAATTTGAGAAAAAAAGAAAAATTATGGTATATTATATTTATTTGCGGATAAAATTATTGCAGATTATTTTAACAATCTTTTTAAGCGCATGGTGACAACTTGTCTGTTTAATATATTATAATAAAATAATATAGTTTATATTTATATTGAAAGCAATAGTTATTTATAAGTCATACTGGCAATTGACTAATAAATCAAATCAAATCAACAATTTAATTTTCTGCTTATGTTTATGTTTTTTTTAGCAACTATTAAAATTTCTGATAAAATAATAATATAAATAAAATTGCTAAAATCACATAAATAATTCTTTTTGATGAATTGTTTAAAACTAAGGTTGGAAAATAGCTAAGCACTTTTTTATGATTTGTAGTATTTCCCAATTCAAAAACTTGCTTCAACATACAAAATGCTTAAATTGAAAAATTCTTGGTTTCTTTTTTTTTCAAAATAGATAAATAAAAAGAAATAATGCACAATTCTTTAATTTCATTATATATTTAGGATCAGATTGCTTAAAAATATATTAAAACTTTTTGAAATCAAAACACTGTTTCTGATTTCAAGATAAATTATTTAGTTGGAATGTAGATAAGAAGAACTGAAATCTGAACAAATAGTGTTACTGGTAATTTAACTACTTTACTCTTGTCTAAATACATATAACCATATTTATAATACGACCTAATTATTTTAAATTCAGCATTATATTTTTAAAGTCTCTATATTAAAAGTGTTAAGTGAATGTTCTATAATATTTTAAATAATTATTTAAAATTTTAATAAATCTTACATTGCAAATAAATATAATTTTTATGTCTGGTAATAAATTTTAGAACATTTTAAGTAAATTCGCTTTAAATTTTAACAATGAAGCAATGATAAAACCAAAAAAAATACATAAATCAATCTAATACATTATTATACCAAATTTGATTTTGCATAATTAGTTATTTGAACAAATTGTATTATTTTTTTAAGTAGATTTTTGTGAGGAATTTCTGAGAGAAAGCTGAATCCATTTGAATGATGAATTTCTAGTTAATGATAATATACTATAAAAAAATACAGTTCAAGAAAAAATATTTACAATAAGATAAAAAAGCACAATTAAACCACCTGAATAGAATTATTTTGTAGTTTGTCTGTGTGACTTATAGATTAATAAAATAATATCAATTTAACATATATTAGAATAAAATTAAATATTTTGAGATATTTTTGATTATTTTGAGTATTTAAATGATGTTTTTAACCATTAAAACTAATTCTAAAAACTATGTGAAATAACTATTACCAACTTTTTCACATAAAAATTTTTACAAAATTGTCTTTGTTTTCTTTAATGCAACCCATTTTATTTGTATTATCATTAATTGGTAGTACAACTAAAATTTATTGGATAATGTTTTAAAAATAGTAATTAACCGAGATAGAAAAGATACAATATTTCGCAATCATGATCTAAAATATTACTTAATCATGGTTTTTTAATCTTGAGAAAACTATAAATACCTAAGAACTGAATAAAAACAGAATTATAAAAATAATTTTTCAATGAATTTTGGCCTTAATTGTAAAAAAATCAATATTTAATTAAATATGAGATAAAGTTAAAATTCAAAGAAAAATTTTAAAAGATAATGAATTAATTTTCTAAGTTTTAAAGTGGATAATAACAATATCCAAGTTTATTATAAAATATTAATATAAAAAAAGATTAATTTACCTTTTAAGAATAATTCTCACATATTGTTTATCAAAGTTGCGCAATAGTTTTTTAATATTATGATTTATATCATTTTTGAATAAGAATATATTGGAAATATGTTCATTTTTACTAATCTATTTTTTTTTAAAAAATAAGGATAAATATTATGCATTTGCTATTTGAAAACTTAGATCTTAAACAATACAAAAAAATCGTTTCTAGCGATAAACAAGTTATTAAAAAATTCTTTTTATATGTAAAAAGGTAGTTCCAAAAAGTTGTTTTATTTTATTACTTGATTTTTAAGTTATAAAGAAACTTTTTTATGTGTCAATATCTTTCCAGTTTATATTCAGATTTTACTTAACTTATAAATCTTTAAGGAAGAATTTAATCGCGATATATAGGCCGATTCTGACAATTTTTTCAAACTTGATTGGCAATTATAGCTAATATATGAACTTGGTTTGTTTAGCAAAGTTCATTTTTGATAGTTTATTGTTAGTTCAATTTAAATTATAATTTTTTGTCGCGTCTATTAAATATATAAAATAAATATACGCAATAAATTATTTTCACATAAAAAAAGAAACTATGTTATTATTTTATTTAGATTTTAATATTTTAATTTATGTTGAAATGTATCAATAACAGTATTAGCATTAGATTTCATCTTTCTTGAAGCTCAGTACTTAAAAAATTAAAAAACCATATAGGTTTATTTTATTTAAGATCAAATAGTAGTTTATCTCTTTTAGCTGTGTTTTTTTTATCAGAAAAGCAACTATTGTTCGTTCAAAAATAAATTCTCGCCACATAATAATTTAAATATCAAAATTATTTTTTTAAAAATAATAAAAATATAAAATTCAATTATATCCGCAATATATTTCTAAAATTTAATTAAAAAATTAGTTTATTTTTCGCATAAAATTTTCAAAATAACAATTATTTAACAATAATTATGATATTGTATATGAATTTTTACCAAATTTCAATTCCATTTAAACCTTTAAAAGAACCTTTTTAATTTTTTTACAATTAATAATTCAATAGATAGTAATTTTTCTAATTCAAAATATGTTGTTATTTATAAAGAAAATTGATAAAACATTAAGAAAAAATATCTACTATTTTTGGATGTAATTGTTTTATTGAACCTTAAAAAAGCCAGACATTGCATTTATTTTTTTTTCTAACGTTTGAACATGAAGCTTTCAAATGGATTTACATAAGTTACACTAAATTTATGTTATATCGAAAATTTGTCATTTTCACCAAAATCGAGAAAATACAAAAAAAATTGGAAATCGAAAAGAATTTATTTGTTTTTATGAAGAAAATGGAAAAAAATACTTACTATTAAAATACCTTTTTTATCTAACTAAAAATGTGTTTATTTGGTATTGCAATTTTCTATTATCAAAGAAAGAATCTAAAACAAAGAAAAATTCATATTTTCTTTTTTTTCATTTTTAATATTACAACAAAAATGTCAAATATATCAAATAAATTTCGAATATATATTACACCATTCGGCTAATAACTAAGAAAATTATAAAATATTCAAATCAATTGTAATATACAGTTTTTTGCCATACAAATGATCCTTCCTATTTCTTTAAATTATATTATTTTTGTCAGTAATTGTTAAAAAAAACAGAAAAATTAAAAAATGAAACCAAGTAATTTATAATTCTTTATGTTATTGTATTACTATGATATTTTTCATAAAAAAAAGTTTATTATTCAAAAAAAATACAGTATCTTTTCTCAAATTTTTATTTATGTTTTTAATTACAAATAATTTAATAATATATTATTACACACTAATATTGCGTCATTTTAGGAAATTAGACATATTTGACAGATTAAATTTTTGTAATTATTTTTATCATAAATTCAATTATTATTCTCAAAATATAAACACTTCAATTACAATTTTTAAACATACTTCAAACAACTATAATGTATCGAAAGAACAAAGAAAATAGTTCTTCATCTTCTGATGGTGTCTCTAAACATCAGGAAAAAAAAACAAAACGAAAATATATAAAAAAAAATGAAAAATTGCAAATCTCAAGTGATTCGAAACCAATTAAAAAGCCAAAAAGCACAAATAATAATAAAAATTGCGAAATAAATGATGTAAAATTCGATTCAAGATCAATAAATTGTGGTATGACAAAAGAGAGCATGACCGATGGGGATTTTTTATTTCAAAATGTAAATTCTTCAAACATCGAACCAAGTCCCTTTAGCACATTCTATAATGAAAATAACAATGATAAAATTGCTGAAAACAAGGAATATAATATTTCTTCTGGAATTAAAGAAAAAATTGAAATGGACCTCAATGCTAAATCAACACTTGTTAAACTTGCACCACCATGCGAAGAAAATAAAATTACGCGACCTAATAAAAAACCAAAAAAATAAAAATTTATTACAAAATACATTATCTAATAATATCAAAACACAAAAAAAATCACATCTTGAATTAATACAACTAACTGAAACAGAACTAAAAAGCATTCATTCGAAAAATAAATACAAACGTTTATTTCTTGAACTACAACAAATTTACAATTATATTGCAAAGGAAAAATATGAAATACTCACAGAGATACAGCATAATACAATGAAAAAAATACTTGTGGATTTGAATGATATCTCTGATGAAACATCTGTTTTATATTCTGAAAAAGAGAAAGGTATATTTATTCCAGATGAAGCGGCAAAATTTGAACGCATTAGGAGAAAAGCAATAACATTGGGCCTTAAATCTTTGATGCAATTTAATTTGAATGGTAATCATAAAAGTCAGAAGGTAATAATTTTCGAAACAATTAAATATTTATTGGAGCTTGAATTAGAAAATGATGATCTACGTCAAGAACTAGAAATGGATGAAAATAGTGAATAATATCAATTTAAACAAAAAATCTATTTTATATTTTTTAAATCCTTTGATTTTTTATATTGTACCAACATTAAATCTACTAATGATAATGACTATTAAACATGTGCTTTCTATGTGAATTTTGACTCCTTTGAATCGAAATATTTTTACTTTGTTGATTATTGTAAAATCGTCTTAGAAGTTATAAAAAAAAATGTGCTTTGGCTCTATTAAAAATTATATGTTTTAAATCGCATTTTCGAATTTGTCTCATGGTTAAAATTTTTTTTTCATATTGTATAACTTAAAATTTTAAAAATTTACAAGAATTATTAATGCTTCTTTCTAAGCTTATAAAATTTTAATTTGAGAAAATAATTAGACAATAAATTAACAACAAATGACCATTTTTGCATATTACGCATTGAAATTTTTTACACTGAAATAAACGTAATTAAATTTTGTTTATCGAATAATTTTTACATTTTATTCATATCAATAAATTTTTATTTATTCAATTACATCTTTAAAAAATTCAAGTACGTCTTTTGGATGTACAAAACAAATATTTCAAACTTGATCCATGTAAATTTATGTTTATTTTCAAAAAATAAATATTATTGTGAAGAATAGTTATTTAATGTGTTTTAGTATGAGTAACTGTATTTAATTAACTTCAATCCAAATCGAAAGCGTAATCATTAGTTCGAGCATAAAAAATAGAAAAAAAATATTTATACCAATGTGATTTTTTAGCAATATTGGTTATTCCTATTGATCTGATTTATTTAGTCAGCTATAATTCATTGGTTTCACATTCTTAAATATATTGACATTTCAATTTGGTTTATCAAGCATTACTTTTATTTAAAGATAATAATAAAAAATATGTTGATTTTGTTCGTATACTGGCCAACCATTCATTATTGATCAAAAAAGATATTTATAAGCAATTTATAATGCCTTTATATAATTATACTCCGATGTAATTATACTGGTAGATTAATAATCTTAAATCATATATGCAAAATACCCTTATAATAGTGCTATATATTAAAAAATCCATTATTATTACCCGATTCTTATCAAAAAAAAATTAATTTAGAAAACTGATAATGAATACATTTTTATTTTAATCACTTTTGATATTAGGTATATTTTAACTGAAAATTTTTATAATTTATGAAAATTACAAACCCCATTTAAATCATTTGAACATAAATTAAATTTACGAATTTATATTCAGTTATGGATTATTTCTTTGTATTAGTAGAGATTAGTCAATCATTGTTAAACACGTTTTTTTTAACTTTTTATTTATTGATAATATTTGATTAAATTACTGTGATATTGCATTTTTATAAAAATTTTTAAATTTAATTTTGAAATATGCAGAAATTACAGAATACTTGCATATTTTTATTTTGTAAAAATATACATTCTTAAATCAAAGTACAATGTTATAGGTTTTATTAATTGGAATAGAGCAAGTAAATAATTGATACAGAAAAAAAAATATTTCGACTGTGAGATTGCATTTTATTTATGATCTGATTCGGTATTTTTCTATCATTTATATAATATATTTATAAATTTTTAGTCTTATTTATAGAAAACTTGATTCCTTGTCATTTAATGCAATAATAAATTTTCACATATATTTCTAGTATAAATTTCCAAATTAAAAGTTCATCTTAAACAAAACCATCAAGATAAACTAAAGATGTTAAAGATTAAATTTTTAATCATTAAATTTATGACCTTAACTGATAAATTTGTAATTGATTTAGAATTACTTGTGAGCTCTGTCGCAACTTTTTTGTCACAATATTAAATGCCGATAATAATAATAATAATATGTAAATAATATTAACCCATATTTATAGAAGAACGAACAAATAGATCAGAATAAACCCAAGCAATAGAACCATGGAATAAATATCGCTGACTATCTGTTGCCGGTAATGATAGATATTTCGAAGATAATATAAAAAAACAAAACTTGCACTAGATTTATAACAATTTGTTTTATTTGATTTTCCTTCGCAACTCACACCGAACAGTGGGTGAGTACGTCAAATTAATATTAAAGGCGCTCAAAAAAATGAAGTTTAAACCTTATGATAAACAAAAATCAGTCTCGATATACAAAAATAATTAAAATAAAACATATCAAGGGCATTCAAATATACAATAATAGGAACAAATTATAAGGTAAATAAAATCTTAGATATTTCAGAAGAACTCAAAATTGATATTCTGAGAAGAATAACAGAATTCAGAAAAATAGCTAAAAACAGTAATTGGCAAGAAGAAACAATAAAAAGGTGCTGTAAAACCTACTCTCGTATAAAATAAAAGAACGTTTGGAGACTTCGAAACACTAAAGATAAAATGATTGAAGGATTATCAAAATTTTAAAATTTGAATTGTGATGTCAACAATTACAAAGAAAAACTTAGAAATCTACACCAAAAAAGATTTAAGCGTGTTAATGATTTTATTAAAAAGATTGGTGCGTATATTTATTGTTATAATCAATGTGAAATTAATGTAACATTGACATTTGATGATGCTATCCACCATGCGAACGAAAACATTTAATTTTTTTTGTTATTTTATATCTTGAGATAATTAAAATTTTCATTTTTGAATTTTTTGATGTTTTTTTATTAATACATGTGTTTCTAATTTGATCATTTGTTGATGTATTAAATTGATATTGGTTCACAATGTCAATAATATATATATTTTGAAGATTTTAAAAACTAATATTTTTGGATCTAAAATATAATTAGTTATGAAAATTATTAAAAAATTTAAATAAATACATAAATAAACAATACCAAGTTTCAATGTCTGTTACAAATGTAAATCATAATTCAAATTCGGAGAAGTCGCTAAGCCGAGAGGCAGACCCCGTACATCTAACCTTGACAAAAAAGGGTGGTTCGAAAAGATATTCTTTGGTGGACCAGATTTGCTGTGTAAGCTTAAATTATAGGCGTAAGAAATAATGGATTTGAAGGAGATGGTAAACAAAATACGAAATGCCGAAAATGTTGTCTTAAAAATGACTAATACCATGAATTTTAAAACAGTGAATACCATTAATAATTTAAAAATAATGCTTCGAAACCCAAAACAGGAAGAAATTTTCAATACATAGGACATGAACACTCGATAAAAGTGAATGTTTGTCTAAATTTAGTTTCAATCTGAGAACAAGAATATGAAAACGAATAGACAAAACATCTAAAACATTTGTTATTAAAGAACCAGATGAAAGCCTTAGTAGAATAGCATTCACGGCTAAGGTCAATGTAACGGACAAAAACTTTAAATTTAAGTATATACAGATTCTGAAAATTGTTCATAAAAGAAGAATTTGATATTAAGAAGAAGAATGTTCAATATACCAAGCAAAATTTAGTAATTGAAAAAACGCTTAACGAAAAAAAGTAAACTGTTTAAAATGCAGTAAAAAATTGTATTAAATGTGGAAGATGTACAGATAGAATGTTTTTTTAGTTAAAAATTTAAATTACAGATAAAAATAAAAAAAGTACAAGTGGTTATAAAACTTTCTTTATATAATCAAGTGAATTAAATTTAAATTAGCATTTAATATAGAAATTTATTAAAAATTTTGAGTACATATGATTAATCTAATTTGATTCAAGACATTTTAAAAACACCTTTTTACATAAAGAATGTATTTTTATTTGCAAAAAATACATTATCTTAAAAAAATGGATGTATTTGAACTATGTATAAATATAAAAGCTTTTTTTTCTTATCATAAAAACACAAAAAATACAAAATTCATGATTCTAAGGTGCATTTTTATATTTTTGAAGCTACTTAAAAAGATTTTTTGTTTTAAAATGTAATTTTAATTTATTTCTGAAAATAAAGGTTTGCATAAATATGTTGCGTTTTTTAATTTTTAAAAATACTGTAGATTACATTATTATCTATAAAAGGTGAATATAAACCCTTATACCCTTTACATATACTAAAATATGCCTCTCGTAACATTCACTAACGCTAACCAAAGTTAAATTGTTTTTTTTCATAAAAGTGTAGCTTTTAAAGCTAAATACAGTTTAGGAAAAATAAAAAGTAATTTATGTATAAAACTTAAATAAACTAATACAATGAGCTTACTTCTTAAAAATATATTATAATCGGTGCATTACTAATATTGTTTAATAAATAATTTTTAATTTCATTTTCCATTATAAATGCAAATATATGTATATATATGTTTTTAAAAAACCGAATTGAATATAATTTTTTAAAATAGAATCTACGGACTCTAAAAATATCTTTTGTATATATTATAAGTAACATTTAAAGGATGTACAAGATTTCAATATTTTTATTTTTAAACCCGTTTTAACCGTAAGAAAACTATAACTATAATTCTTTTCTAATTATATCCTAGAATTCTAAAAAAATTATTTGTCAAATTTGCATTTAATAAAAAGTAAGATATTTAATTTAATAGTTTATTTTAAAAATATTGTACTAATTCATCTCTAAATTATATTTTATCTATAAAAAGAAACTAAAAACCAAATAAAAAGTGTTTTATAATGATATATTTGCTGTTTATATTCATATATTAGTTTTAGCGAATGAGGAAATCTTATTTTTGATAAGAATTGAATTCGCAATTTGTTCTTTTGTTTCGTTGAGTATTGGTGTTTCATTCATAAAATTTTTGAATGATTTTTAACGTATTTTTATTTAATAAACACCGAAAGAATTAGCAGACCCTTATCGAATACGTTTGTACTATTCCTTTTACCACAATAAATTTACTGGTAATTTATGTGCGATAGAAGTTATGAGAAAATAACATCCTACAATTACTTTTAAAAAAAATATGTAAAAATGTTTTACAAAAGTATTCATTTCTTGAAGATAATACTTATTATATATATTAATAAAAATACAAAAAAATATATATTTGGACAAAGAATAAAGGTAATTTGATCATGAAAAAAAGTAGGTTGCCTTTAAAATAAAAACCAGTCGAAATTCCATTAACATATTAACTAATTTTTGTAATTTTATACAACTTTAAGATCTACATGGTAGGTAGTTGAAAAGGTTTAAATGCAATAAATTACATTTAAAATCATCAGAAATCAATCAACCTAATGAATTAAAAGCAGAATAAAAACTTACATTTCCTTAGAAAAACACCTTTTTTATTTAGACTAAAAAGGCTGTAATTACCATATAGTTGTGATAAATTTTTCTTTTTAATAAAAAAAATAATTAGAAAATAAATTTTCTAAATGTCGTTGGATGTAATTAAAATTTCAAATTTTTTGAAATCAATATCTTATAGTATTTATATGTGGTTCATCAGAACAAAACTAGCTCTTTGAATATTGTGGTTTGAGTAGTAATTACCATAAAGTCGATTTAGTATATTTTAATACCAGACAATTGATTTATTTTATACTAATTTATATATCTTCTTTTCATTTAATATATAAATAATCTATTGATATTTGAGGTATAGGAAAGTAGAGTTCTTTTATTCACAAAATTTTAATCTGTTCTAATTTATCTGACGATTTTGCTACCTGATAACTTTTCGGAGATAACCTGCGATAATATATTTGATTATTATCCACCAAGTTATTGTATTAATGCATAAATACTAAAAAATACACATTTTAGTTTCTAAATTAAAATTTTTCTCGTTTTAGTACCTTAATTATGTTATAAAACACAAAATATATATATCAAAACAGCATTTATTTTAATACCAAACCAATAAGCTTCATTTGTAAATAAAATTCAATAATATTGCATTATACTCGATTTGGATAAATTTGAAAGGAAATGCGGCATATTGCATTATACTTGATTTGGATGAATTTAAAACGAAAATGCGGCATATTTTTTCTATAAAGTAATACTAATGTATATTTGATTTAAATTCAATATATATTATTTAAAACAGCCTAACTTTTCATGAAAATAAATTAGACTACGGCTGAAAATTTCACATATAAATATTTATTAAATAAAAACAAATTTTCAAAAAATATAGTTTTGTGATTTTTTTATTAATCGCTTCTATATTATTAATTATCAAGTAAAAAACAAAGTTTACTTTTCTGCTGACAATCTTTAGAATTTATCTATTAAAACGAATAACTTATACTTAAGTATAATAGTTTTTTTTGTAGTGTATTTTACAATATATCATATTTCCAAAGTCTATTATTTTGTAATATATGCCTTTTAATCTTCCTTTATTAGAAAAAAAAATTTTAAAAATATTACAACATAACTTCAAAAATGTATACAAAATTTCTTACAATATATGTAAATTTTAATTTTAATATGAAAACAGAAGACTATCTTACAAGAATCGAAAGCTGTATATTCTCGATGGCAGGTATTTGTTTTTATATTTTTATTGATAAATAGAGTTCCTTAAGGAAATCTTACAAAAATACTTTTAACATAAAATGATCCAGTTTGTAAAGTCGAAAACGTACGCGCAGAATAGAAAATTAACAAAGCAAATAGAAAATGCTGCAGAGTAGAACTGCACAAAAGCTCATGTCGACAACTTAAAGTAATTTGGAAATAAGACAAATATTATCTTTAGTAATGTAAATTTGTAAAATAAAAAAATATATCGATAAAAACATTATATTAATAGCGAGAAAAACAATTGAAGTTTAATAGAAATTTTATGAAAAAAAATAATTCAAACGTAAAATAGTTAGACAAATCTGTTTAAAATGTGATAAAGATTGTAAAATGTTTTTATGAATTGTATTTTTTGTGCTATTAAGGAAAATGTAGTATTTTTGCCTTTAAAAGACACGTTTTTTAAGTTATAAAAATAAAATCATGTTGTTTCACATAATTTAAAAATACGATATAAATAATTTAATCTTTTAGTTTATGGTCCAACTTTGGTTTTCAAATATTATATTTTAAATGATTTTTTATTGAAAAATTTATAGTTCTATGCAATTAAAAAGAACTTTCAAGAACAATATTATAATAGAAATATGCTATGTAAATTCCAAAAAAAACTTGCAGATTTTTAAATAAATTAAAATTTTTTACATATCTAAAATAGTGTGGGTTTAAACGAAAATAAAATACTAATTATTTGAAATAGACGAATTCTATTCAAAAAACTAATCTAAAATGAGTATATTATACAAGAAATTCTTTTTAATTTTCTAAAATAGAAATATTTATTTAAAATAGTATATTCGTATCTGCTTTGAATATTTATAGAGATGCGAATTTTTCAGATACGCACGAGAAAACTGTTACAGTTTCATGAAAGGTTTATGAAAATGTATTATAATTAAACTACAAAACAATTTTTTTTATTCACTATTGCAAAAAACGATCAATATTTCAATTTCGTATAAAAAAGAAATTTAGAAATTCATGCACAAAAATTTAAATATACATGAAATCATGTAAAACGAAATTAGACAAAAAAGTAAGTAAAACAGACTTTTATAACTTTTGAAATGTTTAGATTATATAACAATTTATTCAAATAATAAAATAGATTATAAAAATTTATAGATTCTATATAATATATGGAAAGGATTTTACTTCATATTTTTTCTTTTAGCTTAATAAATTGTTATTTTCCTATAGTTTTGTGTGTTTCAAAAAATCATGTTTTTTCGATACAATTCTAAAAAGAACATTTTCAAATTTTTATGTTTAATATACCACAATATATTGAATCTTTCATTTCAATTTGTTTAAAGTAAGAAAAAAACTTAACAAAACATCGTTCTATTTGCAAAAAAAAATAACTTGAAAGGTTTGATTTTTACGAAAAGATAAGTGATTAATGTAAAAACTATTTTTTTTACTTTGAATAACTAATATGCTATTGAAATTGCTGTTTTAAAAATCAATTTTATTAATTTACATTTTAAAAAATATTAAAATAGAAAATGCGTATTTTACTGCATTAGTTGTAAAAAAAGGCAAACAATTTCACCACTATATGTGAAAATAAAAAAATATCTGCATTATTTTTTTTGAGAATAGCTTTTCGATAATTTTATATGGTTTAAGAATGCAGTATTTACATATTAATAATGTTTTATACGAAGTTATTTATTCTAGTAAATTGTATTTATTGTCATACAAATTCGTAAATATAAAAGATTGCCATTTTACACATAATATTGCGCAATTTTATGAAAAATATATACATTAAATTATAATTATTGTATTATAAATAATATAAATATATTTATAGAACACATAATTGAGAAGATTTAAATATAATCATTTGCATCCAAATATTTTATTAATTTGCTATTTGTATCGCCGTAAAGAACTATATTTGACTACATTCTGTCTATTTCATATAGCTAAGATAATTTTTATTGTTGAAAAATAAACTTAAAAGACCTTTTTCATATTTAACTGTAAACAAAAAAATCTCTGTATATCAAGGAAATCTGTCGTGGTGTTGTAAACTAAAGTATCAGTTCTTTAAATGTTTGTTTTTGGACCACTTTTTGCTTTCTTTAATACTAAAATGTTCTTATAAAAACATAAAGACCTTATTTAATAATGGATATAAAATGGACAAGAGGAAAGGGTATAGGGATATCTTTAACCTAACCTGAAGATGAACCTTTGGTTCTGAAGTACAATAAATATACTTCTGTGACTATTTCACACACTTATTCCTTTTATTTTTTTTGCCGAGCCATCTCAACTAATTATTTTTAACCACAGCAATAATATACAATTTATGTATTTATATCTTTATTTTTCGTTCCTAAATTTTTCATATTCGTTAATATTTTGTAAAAAAATTGATTTCAAAAAATAAGAAAAAAAATTAAAGGTCATTTCTATTGAAAAATCAATAATCTACGATATAATTTGCATATATATATAAATTAATTAGTTTTTTAAAGTGTATTATTTGTTTATTCATACTTCTTGATTGTCTTACATTGCTCAAGGTAAAAAAAACGAAATTTCGATATTAATATATTTATGTTATGATATTATATGGTTTAATTTTCTTAAAATAGAATGTATTTTTTTAAAAAAGTGTATTATAATATTGTTTTCTTTAATAGATAGCAAGTTCTTATAAATCGGTTAGAATTGGTTAAGAAAAATGGTTAACGTGCATTTCATATAAACAAATATAATAAAGAACCGAGATAATAACTACTATTCTTCAAATGATTTAAAATAAAAATTCAGATAGTTTTTTTAATTCAAATATAATGCAAAATAAACTATTTTTGTGCAGCGATATAATACAAATAAATATTAGAAAATCTGTCAAATGATCAATACAAATTTCACTGTCTTATACACTGAAATATATTTATTAGAGAAAATTACACGATTTTAAACATCCAATCGTATTTTTTTATTCTGTATAATTTATAGGGCCATGAAAATTTTTTTCTTTGTAAATATAGAAATTATATGAAATATAGAAAATCGACAATAGATACATAAAGTCTATATTAAGGAATAAATAGACATAAGTACTATATATTAGATTATATGAAAAATTAATCGAATTTATTGATCTAATACGTAGTATAAATATTTCATTTTTGATAGATTTTAATGATTTTTTTTTAAAGCTTTAAGAAAATTAGAACACAATTAATTTTTTTTTCTCAAAATAGAAGAAACAAAATTTTTAACAAAATAAATTAATGATATTAATCAAATATTAATATTTTTAATCATAAAAGAAAAAACACTTTGTCATGTATATATTGTACGAAAAAATACCTTGTTGTTTGCAGCATTATATAAACCATCAACCATAAAGATAATTTTACATAAATGATATTTTATCTAAAATGAAATTTTTTTAAAAAAAATTATTAAAAGATGTTTTTATTTTTTTGTAAAGATGATTAATTTTTTTTATAAATTAATATTTTTCATGTTATCTTGTATGCTTTATATAATAAATATATAATTATAATACTATGAATTTTGAACTTACCAATGGTAAATATTGTATTACGTTTCTAGTTTGAACATGTTAATAAATAATTTGTGGTTTTATACGTTCTATAATATAAATTTACTTCAAATGTTTCTATGAATATAATTCTTAATGTTGTTCATATGTTTTAATGTTAATTAAAAAAAACATTCAATAAAGCTGATATTTTGAAAAACACAAAATTTTATTTTTTTTCTTCTTAATTTAAAAATAAAAATTTTGCATTTTAGTTTTTTTAATGCTTGAAATTCGAGATTCATCTGGTATTCTGTAAAAACAGGATAAAAAATTTTTATGCCTTACTAACTATTTAAATTCTACTTATGTGGATTAATTTGACGTTAAACATGGTCAACTTAAAAATTATGGTTTTAATGTGTTAAAACTAATAAGTAATTTTTTATTATTTTAAAATCTGATTATTGATAAAAGATTAATAATTATATTCTTTTATATAATTGTTTGACTAAAATATTGGTAATTTTAAAATGCGAGTAGATATATACATGTTTAATATTAAACAAAATATTAAAAAAACATTTATGGAAATATTTAGTGTTTCTTAAAAGCATAAAAAAATAACGATTAATATTTTTCCATGTTAATTTGATTTTAAATTTTTTACGTAATTTTTTTACTAGATAGGTTTTCTAATGACCAAAATCGCTTTTAAACAAATAAAATTTATGTCATGTAATAAATAGTAGACAAATATTAGTCTGATAGTGTTAAAAGAAAAAACCTTAGAGTATATAAAACAATTAAAAATAATACTATTTGGAAAAACCAATGTTTTATATTTTCAACAGCAAATTAAAAATCAAAAAAGAATTACATTAAAGTGTATTTTTAAAAAAAACACAAAATTTTACACTCTTCATGAAATTGAATATTTTAAATTTAATTCCTTTATAATCCAAAGGGATAATTTAATAAATGCATGTCTTGTTATGTATATCTTTTCTTATAATTCGTGAGTAAAATAAACCTAACAAGTAGCTCTAAATTTTCAGAAATTATACAATACATATTAAGATAGCTACAACTTTTAATATTTTTTTTTTGGTAAGCTCTGTAGAATGCACACAAGACCATAGAATTATGTTTAGGGTTTTTATCATATTAAGAATATTGGTGCTATCCAACATTTCCACTTGCACCCATATCACATTGATTAATTCTACATACTGAGTTTTGAACGAATCCATATAATTATGGCGAATAGGCTAGACTGCACAAAGAAAGATCATTTATTGTGCTGTATTTAGATTAATAATTTTAGTGTATTTAATATCATCTATATCAATTATTTTATTACTTTTTTTATTTTCTTTGCTTTACATTTATTCAATTACCTTAAGCAATTTAGTTTATATTTAACTGATTTCGGCAAATTTAAAATAAAAATACTAGATTATTAGATTTGTGTAAGTTCAACTTAATATTGTTGCTATTATTGCATAAAATACTGAAATAACTGAAATATTTTTAAAAATTCTTGTTATAATTTTGAGAATATTATACTCTGATGTGAAATATTCTTCAAGGCAATATTTATAAGTGTATTTTTCTGGGGTTTTTTGTATAAAAAAAGAAAAATGAAATTAACTGGACAATACATTACTCTATTAAACTATAAATATGTTCATGAATTGGAAAAATTACAGAAATATAATAAATAAAACAAATTAAAAAATAACACATTTTCAAGAGTTATTCAAATTATAAAAATATAATCTTTTTTGTTGCTATATTTACAATTCATTTTGTAAGAGATTTAACCATCTAATGATGAACTTTTCAAAACATGTTATATTAAAAAACAAAATCAATAAGTATTAAATTACTTCACACGAAAAACCTGTATTTTCACCTTGAATAATATAAAAAAACAAAAACAAATAAATATAAACAGATGGAAATTTCGAAATTCTAAAAACTATGCAGACATATTTTTATACTCTATCCTATAAAATTAACCTTTTATATCGTTTTGATTGTATATCTACAATTATTGTTACATAAAAGTCTTTAAAATTTACTTTTAATTAACAATCACAGTCTTTCTTTGATTAAAAAATTTATGGTGAAAATCTAATTATTATTTTTCTAATAAATGTATATATTTGCGGCAAGCTCTAAAAATGCCTTTTTTGCCCATGTAGTTCTCAAGAAGTGATTTATTATTGCTCTGGATAACTACATATTGGATTTTGTTTTATAAAAATTTTTATTAAAATTTAAATTTAAATTATTATTATTCATTTTTTATTTTTTTTATTATTCTTTTAATTTAAATACTGCTATTATGGATGAGACATAAATAATTTTACATTTCTTTTTTTGGTGAATCATCTAGACTTTAGATAATTAGTTTAGAAAACATCTCTAAAAATCTCAAAAACTAAATCTATCTATTGCCTATAGTTAACCTAAAAAGATTAATGATCAAAAAAACCAAATCTTTTTGTTGCTAATGCAACAATATATATAAGGATAATAATGTAAAATCGTCACTCTTTAGTTTTTTTTAGTCATTTTTGAAACTCTATATTATGTTAAGGTTTCATACAAAAGAAACGGCATGTAACATTTTTTAACAAAATTTTTGTAAAAAAAAGTTTATATAAAATATATTTCTGTTTTTTACATCATTAAATATTCTTTTTACTTTTGTACAGTAACGAAAATGATCTCTAGATTATTTTATATTTACATAATAGTTTTTTATTTGAAATAATTATTATTTACCTAATTTATAAATAGATCAATGTTTAATCTTATTTGAAAAAAACAAATAATACCTATGCTTTTGCTGATTTTTTAGATGTTTTTTGTTGAAATTTCCAATCGAAATAGATTAAAAAAAATCAAAAAACAAATATCATTAATAGTATTCCTTAAAAAATCTATGAACCAAGTTGATAAAAGAGGGTACGGTTCCAGATTGATATTGTTTATTCCTTTAAACAAAACTATAAAAAAACACCGGATCAACCCCCATACTATCACAAATAAATTACAATCAAAGATATATACACGATGCCAACGGAAGCGCTAATGCGAGCATAGTAAAAGAAGTGACCAATAACCCTTCTTTTTCGAACAATAAAGTATCTTTAAAAAATATACTTTTTACAATATGCCTTTCCTTACATAATTTTCATCAGAATGCACCAATATTTTTAGCCTACACCATACAAGTATTATTAAAAAAATTAATTGTTATTTTAATCTATTTTGATACAAAACCTTAGCAATCAGGACTTTTTGATGCAATATATCCCCTGTTTAACGAAATTAAACACAATATGTTTCTAATCCGTAAAAAATTATATTTTTCATTGTTTAATTTTACACAATTAAACATATTGTGATACCATTCTATTCATTCAACAACTAAAGTAGATTTCTATGTAATATATATCTTTTTGATCTTTCAAAAAACATGAAATAAAGATAGTTGTAAATTTCGAAAAAGCAATAAAAAAATGAAAAAAAAGAGATACCCCAAGATGACAATATAAAACGAATATCAACAAAAACATAATAAAATCTGAGAAGAAAACGAAAAATACTATCGTGAAACACAAATTATATACATATATATCTTATCGTTCAAAAAAGTTTGCATTTTAATTGTTTTAATATTTTTGAGAATGGCTAATTAATCAAAATAATATTTTTGATCAACATATTAAATTAAACAACTTTTAATATTACTAAGCTAGAAACATTAGTTTCACATTAAATTGCTTTAAGTATGAATACTTACATTTACGATTCATAATCAAGAAGAATAATTTTATAAAAATTCCGAAACGCAAAACATTTATTTAAATTATCTGAGATGCCAATCACATCATCTTGATCACAACACATGCCATCCTTCCGATAAGTTAATACAACCTGATGTTTTATTATTTCATATTTGATAATTTTCAATGTTTTCTATGTCCTGAACCCCTACAAGCATTATAATTTTTTTGTTGTGCGAAATAAATCATTTATTTCTGCTAATTCTTAAAGATGCTATAATTTTAAAAATTTATAAATTTTACAAGTTAAATATATTATTTCAAAAATTAGTAAAATTAATACACGTAATGTAATTTATACAATTTGGTAAACAAACTACCCTAAATTAATTTTTTCATAGTGACTTTTTATAATTTTTTCACATATTTCATCATAATTCACAGCAAACTAAATTCGGGAAAAGATGTTTATAATATAATATAAAATTAAATAAAACTAAAAGTTTTTTTTTGTGTTTAAATATGTATTTTTTAACTGCAATTTTCTTTCTTTAATGTTTCTCGAAAAAAAAATTAGCAATGCCTGGAATGATTCATACCATTTTTTCAACGAAATCAATTTAAAAACAAAATCAATATTCAATACAAGATGATATTCGTTAAAAAAATTACTTTATTTTATTGTTTTATTTATTTCAATGCGATTTACAATTGGTTGAAAACATGAAGTATACAGTAAAATATACATTATTTTATGTGAATTATCTCCACCTATTTCTGATTTATCTATATATTAAAAACACACTAAAGGTTTAGGAGTATTTCTGTGTTTCTGCGCAAATATATTTAAAACCTAATTAAGAATTTCATGTAACTCTTGGTATCGAATGCACAAAATTGCATTTTTTGATAAAATGTTCCTTTTTAATGATGTGGAACAAATAACAAGCTCTATATATAAGCTAAAATGAAATTTCGCTTATCGAATTTCTATCTATCATACTTAAAGCTTAGTGACACTTATAAACAAAATATATTGATGAAAAAATATTAACAATATCCTTTAAACTTTTAATACTAAAAAGATTGTTATGACATATATCAAGTATCACACACAGAAAATTATTGATAGACAGAATAAAATATTATTTAATTTGAAAAAAAACTTTAATCGTGATTCTATATGTTTTTCTGTAACCTTAAATAGTGCTTTCTTCTTATCTTTTCATCGATTCACTTACAAGACAATGTACAATACATTTTCAAGTGAGCTTTACAGAAATAAGTAAAAATATTCCCAACTTATCAATTCCCTTTTTTATTTTTGTGAACAATTAGCTCCTTTTCTTTACATTGATATTATTTTTTGCATGTATACCAATTTAAAAAATTTTCAATAATTGAATAATGAAAATACCGCTTATTGTGCTTTTATTTTTTTCTGCCATAATTATTAAAATATTTAATAATTTTTATGACTTAAAAAAATAAAAAAAATTGACTGATAAAATATTAAATTGTGACATTCCTGTGATAAAGCCTCTAGATTAATGTTTCAGTCTTTTTTGTCTCAAGTATTGCGAATTTAAGATGCAAAAAATAAAGTAATTTAATTTACTTGTATTTTATATTTTAATAAGAATACAAAAAAATTGTTATTATGTTATAAGATCCAAAATAAAAAAACAAATATCTAGATTTTTTATAAAGATTGCAATTTTTCTTGAAATTATATTTTTTTTATCGATCTATAAAATATTTCAAATGTTAAACTATTAATTAGTTATATTTTTTAAGAAAACGCAAAACCTGTGATTCGAAATCACAAAAAGTGTTTGGTGATTTATTTTGTTATATTTGCGAAAGAAAATATTTAAATTTCTATCATGTTTTTTATTCAATTTTTATTTTTGTTGAAATGATGTTATAAAATTATCATATATCATTGTTTGTTTAAAAACTATTTATTAATTTTATTATTTATAAATTTAAATAAAAAACCAAACATCGGTAATTTAAAAAATTCTACTTTTTCAAAATTTTAGAATAGCAAAATTTATCAATCTTGGATTTATCGAATCGAATCGATATTTTTGAGAGATTTTTCATTAATTTATTGTTTTTACTCATGAAAAAATACAGGATTTATTAAAACTAAGTCCATCATTATTAGCTTATTCCATTGCCAATTTTTTCAATATTTAAAATTATAGACATGCAATTATTATATTAATAAGATATTTTTAATTACTTTGAGTGTAGATTATATTTTTTCTGACGTTTTTAGCTATAATTTTCGGCTTAAATTCTAGCCAATATAACTTGCTTGTCTTCTCCTCATGTAGTATATGAAATTTCTGAATATGTTCTTTATACGCAAATTGCAAATATTATTGCGATATTCCTATATTTTTGATTTTTTTGAGTGAATATCATATGTAACTTTTTTCAAATTCCCATTTTTAACACTGCAACACTTAGTATGTGTCAAATGCATAAAATTGATGGCAAATGGTGCATGAAAGATCTGACTATAAAACACTCAATAATATAAGTTGTACATAGTATGAAATAATGAATAAAATAAATAAAACAACACAATTAATAAAAATATTATTTAGGGTTATTGCAACCATAAGAATTTTTTATTATATTTCACTATATTACTGTTTCATACTTGTTTGATAGAGGTTTTTTATCAACGAACATCCCACATTTATCATCAAATTGTATAAGAGAAAAAAAACTTTAAATGAATTTGAATTAAGTAGCGAATAGCGATGAAAGAGGATCTAACATTATAATAAAAAAATCATTGACATGGTATTATATGAATAAATTTCAAGTTAAGAACTGTTATCAATTTTTGATTTTGTAAAGATATCACATCAAAATTGTAGAGCTCACTAAACTGAAGATATTATTTTTTTTTAAGGTTTTTATTTGATTTCAGTGCATTGTATTAGTAAATAAAATTCTGAATTATATAAATCTGTTGGTAATAAATACATTTATCCCTATGAAGTGTAATTTTTATTATTTAAAACAGAATCAAATTTATTTCTAGCATTATAAAAAAAAATCAAAAAATTATAATTATTTGAACTATATAGAATAACACTATCGATTAATTTTTAGAAACTTTAAAGAATTATTGTACTAAAGATCTAATTTATTTATTACTATATAAATTGTATACTTGGTATATTACATTCGTTTTCCAAAACAATATTATCTATTTTAATATAAATATCAATCAAAATCAATAAATTAAAGAATTATTATAAATATAAGATGAGCAATTAAACATTTTTGTTATCATTTATGATTAAAAAATGATCAAAAATTATTATTCACTAAAAATCGAATAAATTCTGCGTCGTTACAATTCTGAAAGACAACCATGATGTTTGTTTTATAATCAAAATGTTAAATTATGTTTTATCGATATAATTTGCTGTGATAATTTTCGATTAAATAGAAGCACATTAGTGATAAAAAATTAATGCAATACTACAATAAAGTGCAAAAGTAATATCAAAGGTGTGGATGGAGGAAAAGCAAAATGATAGAGCTATAAAAAAATATAAATAAAATAAAGCAAAAACATACATACATATATATATATATAATACATAATATCATGTGTATATAAAAATTTACCAAACATATTTTCCAGCAATAGATGATTTTAAAATTTTTTTAAAAACTAAAATTACTTTATCATTTTAAGAATTGGATAAATATATTTGGAGTTTTTTCAATAAACAATTTTATTTATTATGGTTAAAATAAAACTTTTTTATGATTCCTGTGCAGAGAGTTGTTCTGTGATTAAGGAAAAATATAAATAATTATGTTTTTGAAAATTCTAAATATATTGACTATCTTCTATTGCAATTTGAGTTTATTTGAGTAATTCTAATATGAAAAATGTTATGCATATTTTTTTTATTTTTTTCTTAAATAAAATAAATGCTTGATTGATATTAATAATTTTCAAAAAATTCAAGAAAAGATATAATTTTCTATTTTACAAAAATTTAAATAAAAAAATAACACGTTTTCATCAAAATTTAGTAAAGTTTTTATCACAATATATTTAAATTTAATTTACTGTGTTAGTGTAAGTTTTTTTAGGTTCATAATCTGTTCGTATGGTATTTAAAAACAATTTATATACACAAAAATAAAAATTGGTGAGTTATGTTGATATATAGGCCTCTATATGCTAATTTTCCAATCAGGTTTATTTTATTTTTAAATTATGAACTTATTATAATAAACCAAAAAACTTATATTGTATTTTACCAATAGCACTTTTAAATAGTATTTCCGTAAATGTAAAGTTTAACTAGTTATTTCAGATATATCTATTTTTTCATAAATGAGTACTATCGTTTAACCTTTCATAATAATAAACAACCTATGGAATTATTTGTTAAGAATTTGCGTACTAATAAATTTCAAAATATGAACATTATTCAACAGTATGCCCATAAAAAATAAATAATAGGATTAACATATAGATTTGGTTAAATGATTAAACGATTACGATAAATTTGATATAATTCATGTAAGAACAGAATATATTTTTTTAATTTTTTAATCTTATAAATTCTTTCCAATAAATTATTTTTCGACATTGAACCGCAATAAATATGGATGATAAAAATGAACGTGAATTGCAACAAGCAAACCCGCTTTTTGTATATGATGGAAGAAGAATGAGGAACTTGTCGGACAGAAAATATACTGATTATAGCTCCTCTGTGATTTTTTCTAAAACAAACAGGACAGAAAACTTACCATCAATATACTCATTTATTCCTTCTAGCTTAACGCATGTAAGTGTTAACAAATTGAAGTGCGCAGTAAATACCATCAAATGGACCCCTGATGGTAGGAGGCTTATTTCAGGTACAGCTACAGGTGAATTTACATTATGGAACGGTTATGGATTTAATTTCGAAACTATTCTTCAAGCACATGAAAGTGCGGTTAGGGCAATGTGCTGGTCCCCAACAGGCAATTTTTTGGTTTCTGGTGATAATAATGGGTTGATTAAATACTGGCATCCTTCGATGAGTAATATACAAATTATAAACGGACATAACGAAAGCGTTAGAGATATTAGTTTTGCACCATTTGATACAAAGTTCTGTACATGTTCTGATGATGGATTAGTAAAAATATGGGATAGCAAAGATGCTCGTGAAGAAAATGTATTGAAAGGGCATGGTTGGGATGTCCGGAACGCTAAATGGAATCCGATAAAAGCTTTGATCGCAAGTGGTGGAAAGGATTGTGCTGTAAAACTTTGGGATCCACGTGCCAGCGAAATATTTACACTCCACCTACACAAAAATACTATTTTTACCGTAAAATGGTCAAATGATGGACTATATTTATATACTAACGGAAGAGATCAAGTGCTTAAGGTTACAGATTTAAGAACTCTAAAAACATTCACATTTAAGCCACAAGGCAAAGATATAACATCATCCGCAGTCCATCCTTTTAGGGATGACATGATTATTACAGGAAATTCAATCGGTGAAATTAATGTATATCAGCTGTTTGTATCGAATCCAATATACACAATAACAAAAGGGCATGATAACGTTATATGGTCAGCAGAGTTTCATCCTCTAGGCCATGCATTTGCAACGGGCTCTTTAGATCAAAGTGTCCGGTTTTGGACAAAAAGTGGACAAAGGATGAGTCAAAAATCACCAAATCAGACAGATTTTGAATCAAATGAGAGTGATTTGGGTGAAAGTAGTGAAATAATTCCAGGATTATAACTGTAAACTTCTTACTTTAGTAGGAATAATCAATCCACATATAAATATTTGTTTCTTTAGTGGTATTTATATATTAAATTATATGGTTTACAAATAAATTTCAATAATTAAATTTCATTAGATCTTCACATGTTTATATTTAAAAATTTACCAAATTCTTTTATTATTCCATGCAATATACCCATGTCAACTTTTTGATGTTTATAGTATATCACATATATCTACAAAATTTATGAATTTCTTTGTTGTTAATTTAAAGAAACTTAAAATTTTATTGATCAAATATACATTCTAATAGTAAAGACTTAAAACTTAAGTAAAACCTAATAATTATTTTTCTATCATCATAAATTTATCACCTGTTGCAAAAAAAACATAGGATTAGATAATTTTTAACATAATCAAGTGGTATATTCAAATTACCATCTATAAATACTCTGAATATAAATAGACTTTGAGTTTTCACAATATTCATATTTATTTAGAGAATTATAAAAAGTGTTTTAAAACTCTTCATAATCATTGAATTCACATCCTTTATATATTTTATTTTGATAGAGTGAATAATCTATCACAAATAAAAATATTTCATCTAGATCAAATGTTTTAATTAAAATAAATGTTTATTAATTTTTAATGTTTATTTTCATTTAAGATTAAATGATTTAATTTGTTTAAATTATTAATCTTAAAAATCTACTATTCAAAAATATAAAATTAATTTTGGACTTTATTTTAATTACAAATGTCAAAGGCTTCATTTGTTGCCTGTGACACCATCAAAAAAATAATGTGATTAAATTTTCAGCAAAAAAATACTAAAATTGGAAGTGGTGAAAATCTTTATTTCAAATTACACCAATAAAGATGTGAATATTTAAAGATAATTTATGTTAATAAGGGAAATAATTTAAAAAATATAAGAGTATATGTATTACAAACAAAGAAAGTGTAAATTTGGAAAACTCATGGTGTCAGCATTTAATTAAAGAAGTTTATAATATAAAATAGTAGTACGATATGAATTAATTCAAATGAAGCTTACTAAAAAGGCTGCTTGAAGGATCGAATAAAAGATATAAATTCTTTTTTTTTCATTTTTCTGTTGTTTTACGCCTCTAAGTAAAAAGTATTAAGAACACAAGTTTTGATCCGGTTGTGATTTTTATTAATTTTAAATATAATTGGTAAAGGTAGAAAGAAAGAAAGAAAAATGATATTCTTATTTTTTCGAGTTACTTTCTTCTTAGGTATTTCTTGAATATTAGGAGAATATTCTCAATTTTTATTTTAAATTTAGAGTTTAAACTACGTTTAAGTTGAGTAATTATATGAAGAAAAATAAGGTAAACACATATTGTTTTCGTAATTTTATTAAATATATTTGCTTTATATTGGTATATTCTTACTTGTTTTATAATATCCCAAAATAGGCATAATTTAGAGAACTACATTTATACTTGAAATAAAAAAGGGAAATTGAACAAAATAAGAACAAGCTGATGGAATAAAATTTTTATATTACAAAATTATTATAAGATTTTATTTAAAAAAAGAACGCTTATTTTAAAGGTAAAGGATTGATATTCTTATGTATAATTAGATGTGCGCATATAATATGTCGAAAATATTGAGAATTACTGTGTTATATTTTATTTTAATCTTTAATTATAGAAAAATAAAAACAGATGAATTCTTTGTATTTAAATGTAGTATAAAATATTATTTTATATATATTTTCAAAAAAAATCTATATCTATATTCATATAATAAAGTTATATTCAATTAATTAATAAAAAAACTATATATTTTTTGTAGTATTAATTGCAAAAACCCTGTTTTTAATTT
Source organism: Edhazardia aedis USNM 41457 (assembly GCA_000230595.3). Classification (NCBI taxonomy): domain Eukaryota; kingdom Fungi; phylum Microsporidia; family Culicosporidae; genus Edhazardia; species Edhazardia aedis. The sequence goes on along the minus strand of AFBI03000001.1, from coordinate 1,113,679 downwards.
GATTTTTTTGGATAAACAGTCATAATTATAATATTATCATAGAGCCCTGTTTTTAATTTTTAATAAATCACTTAATTTACGTGTTTGAAAAAAAAGAACACAATACTTAAAACTATTAAAAAAATATGCCATAATTTATTAACGTTTAAAGGTTTTTTGATTTTAGTAAGTAGCAGAAATGTAAGTTAATTTTTATAATTATTAAACATACTGACTTTCTATGTTTTAAATTTATTGATAAAAATGTTCTATTTAATAAATTCCCCATAGTTAAAATAATGATGTGGTGAATACGTCTTTTCTAGTATTCTTTTTTGTAGTGCACTGTCTTTGCTTCTTTGTTATGGCCATGATGATTCTATATTAGGATTATCCAAAAAAATATATAATTTTTATAAAAGGGGAGACAAAAAAATAAACAAGATGAAAATTTTTCGATTAATATAAAAATATTTTAATAACAAAAAAAATTCGATTTAACTAAATTTATGTAGTTTTGAAAAATAACAATTTTTTCTACAAGTTTTAATATTAAACCTCGAATGTGTGTCTACTATTTTTTTATAATTTTAATTCGTGCGATCTTGTAGTAATTTATTTTATAATAAGTTTAAATAAAATAAATTTATTAAATCGAAAAAAAATTATAAGTCTTATCAAAAAGTTTTATGCTTATTTATCAATTAAATATATTCATAAAAAAATGTTCACATAATGAATTAAATAATTATAATAGATTTATTCCATAGTATTGGTCGAAATAACAATAAATTTATTAATTAAAGTTATAAATTTACTTTTTGTTTATTTTGTTATTTGATGATTTTTAAGTTTTATAAATTTGAGGTCTCTTGTATTTGATGATTTTGGCATTATAGAAGAATAATTATTGGTGTTTTTGTTATCAATAATTATTCATTATTTTACAGGTTATAGATCAAATTAGTACCATTGGATAAATTTGATCACAAAAAATATTAAGAAAACAATATAAAAGAAAAATAACGTGCTTATAAAGATGTATTTAAATTTAATTAATTCTTCAAGTTCCAAGAAGGCGGGGGTGCCGATAGTACGCCCGCGCCATCTAAACCAGATAAAAAGACAATAAGAATCTTTTTAAGAAGAATTTTTTTGACTTGCATATTAGATCCCATTACCTTCTTTGAAACATCAAAAGATTTTCACTACTTCTAAAACATCAACGAACAGTGATTTAAAATTCTTATAACCTAGAATATAACAAAGAATCAATCTATGGTAACTTCTTGCATGCAACATAATTTGAATTTGTTTATTTAAATAGTCAACCAAATACTAGTAACTAGAAATCATTTTAATATGTGTATTTTACAAAAAAAATATTTTTATATAAATACAAAGTTTTATATTAACTTAAAAAATAAAAATATGATTAAGAATGGATTGTATTAAAATAGCAAATGTAATTTTTTTATAAACAAAAAAATTGGTTTTAAATTTATATAATTTCTCATGCAATATAATTTTGAAATATAATACACTTTAATACATTTTTGGGTTTTTTACCCTAAAAAAACATTTTTATTGTAATCGCAAAGAAGCCACCCGGCGTTAAAGGGCTAAAAAAAATCAAGTGCGAGGTTGGTGGTCGCATATTTATTATAACTTATTTTTGTGATATACCGGTTTATAGCCTGCAACTTGTACCTAGAGTCATTCTTTCCTGTGATTTTTGCACCGATTTTCTTGTATGCATGGTATTTGAGGGTGATAAATAGTTCAATTAAATGTAATACACAATTAGATAATAATAGATGTAGGAAGCACCAAAGATATATTAATCGACTTTTTATAGCATTTTTTGTTCAAAAACTGTAGTATCATACCTTTATATGATCAAATCGCAATGTTTTTATGAAATTGTCCGTGTCTCAAGCTTTTATAAAAACAAGACATTTTTTTAAAAATTTGATTCTATAATATAAAAAAAATTGTGACATTCAACAAGTTTAATGATATGAGATACAAGATATTCATATGGTCTTGTTCAAATATATCAAATTATGCTTTAATGATTTTTCAAAAAAGATAAAAATTTTACATAAAGATATATATTTCAAAACACAGCATCCCTTGCACTCGTTTAAAAATGTTTTTTATAATACATCAAGCAAAAAATTTTGCAGGTCAAAAGTTTAATAAGAATACAGTTTTATATATAAACTCACATTTGATTTGAAACGGTAAGAAACATGCATGATCTTTGCAAAAATAGTATTTATTTGCATTTTAATAACATTAGAATATATATTCATAGATATTTAATCTCAAACATATATAAAAAATTAGTTAAATTATAAATTTTTATAGCTTGAGAATATGTTTTTTGAACTTCTAGATAATTCCTTTAAACATGTCTCAAAATAAACTTTTTTATCTAGTATGCAAATAAAAAAAAAGGCATCATAAATATTTTAATATTTTCATAGAATATTAATGAGCAAAAGAAATCAATAAAAAAAAACGGATATTTAAATTTTGATTTATGTACAAAAATAAAAGGTGTGGTGTGTTTTTTATATCATATTTATTTATGGTGATGACTATTTCAGATAATATGTTTAAAATTACAGTTGTAGTCATTTGTGTAAAACTAAAAAAACTAGACTAACACTTAAAATTTTTATAAAAATCAAAACCATCAAAATTTATTGGTGAAAACAGTCTTTTTCCACAATTTGATAGCATATCGGTATTTTACCTGATGATAGTTATTTCAAATAAATACGATATTTTCATTGCAAAAATATATTTCGATATTCTATACACAGAATTTTGTTTATGCATCATTTCACACGTTTTTTTAACTGGTTGAAGTTTTGTTTATAGATTTTTTTCCTATGGTATTTACATTATTCCATTTAAACTTTGTCTATTTAATATTATCAAGATTTAATAATTTAAATACTATTATATATTATATAATGTCGATTTAATCAATAAAATTTTCTGTAGAACTTCATAAATAAAAAAATAAATATATATATTTATTAATTACAAAAAAGCAAAATCAATTATTTTATAATACGTTTTTATTTCCTATAGTAACACATTATATTAATCTTATTGAGCTATAAAGGTTGTAAAAAGAGCAAATCTGATGTATATAAGTCTTATAAAAATAAAACAATGTTCAATGTCTCATTGAGTAATTATAAATATTAGTAAATCATCAGATAAAAATTATAATATATATTCCACAAAAAGTTTGTAACCATATTCGTCTAAAAATATTAAGAATTACGAATTTATATTCTTTTGATTTGTTTTATAAATTCAATAATTGTAGAAGTAGAAATCTCTTTTATATATACAAATATAAAATAGAATTTAATGTTTTAAAAATATTTAAAGCGCATTGAAAAATAAATATTTAAAAATCTTGATGTTTTTAAGATTTGGTACACATTTATTATGTTTATAGTTTTCATTTTTTTGTAACTTTAGAATTCATTCAAAAAAATGTGATATATTACATTTCAATCATATTTTTACTTAAAATTATAATATATTTCTATTAAATTGTGATTTAAATATTTTTAAAAAGTCTATTTGAGTTTTCATGCTGCGTTTAAATATAAAAATATGGTAAAGCATGTTTTAGGTAAATAGGAAAATATCGAATATAATTTAAATTATTCTGATCACTAAGAAAAACAAAAAAATTATTTGTAATTGTAATGCTACCAAAAATTCGAATTAATATGCTTTTTTTATAAAAAAAATACATATATATTTTTTCAAAATCTATCAGAAAAATTTCAGTTTGAAGTTATATCGCTTGATTTGGAAAAATATTTTATTAAAAATAAAGTATAGAAAAATTCAATTCATTGTTTTGCATCTTTTATGTGTCTTTCTCGGGTTATTTTATATGTTTTTTCTCGTACATTTAGAATAAAAAAAATGATATTTTTACAATTGAAATATATTAAAAACATATTTTACTTATCTATTTCTTTCAATCAATCGTGTCATAATCTTCAATTATCAATATATCCTAAATAAACTTATTTAGTAATTAAAAAAACTATAATTTTACAAAAAAGAGATATATAAACAAAGTTTGTATTATCATAAAAATTGAATAACTGTCATCGATATATAAGTTAAAATTTTTTATATCAAAAAAATACAAAAATTGTATTTTGATTACAATTTTAATTTTTTTGTAGATTAAATAACAATATGACTTTCGCAAATTCTGATATTTTTCACCAATTTTTTTGTTTTAATCTTTTATACAATTACTTTGGTTAGTTGTTTGGGATAATACAAACTTGAGTAAGAGAAATTATTCCGAAAGAAGATATTATACATAAAACTCACATACTCTGAAAAATACCGGTTGGAATTAGTCACAGAGAAACTGAAGAAAAACAATATAAACATTTTTTAGATTTCTTACACTATTTTAATAAAAAAAAATTTTTAAGTATCCTTTTTCAATCGTAATCTTTTGTTTAATAATCTTTACAAATAAAAACTGATGAAATTTAAAGGTTTTAATCTAGATAAAAATTTAAATTATCATTTAGAAATAAGAATCTTATCGCGATATAAAAATTATCCTTTTCTTTCAGTTATTGCTGATAGTACTTAAAGCACAACAATGTTTATTAATGAATCAAAATATATGTTAAACACAATAAAAAAATATAATAATTTTTTATTTCAATTGGATGGGTTTCTGTGTAATTTTTATAGATCTATGTCAAATAAAAAATCTATTTATAATTTTGGATATATTTATTAGTAAAAAATCAATGATTATTTTGTAAATTTTGCAAAATGAATCAAAACAATCAAAATAAATTGGATTGATATTTGTAAGATATATTTCGATTATTTTAGTAATATAATACATAAAAAAACCTTTGTAACGAGTAAATAAATTCAGCTTCTTGTGTTCAGGTAAAAAAAATCTAGTTTGATTTTCTGCTTATTAGAATTCTAGTCAAATTCTTGATAGCAGAAAATAAATTTTACAAAAACAATTTATTCGCGTAAGCATGCAATCATTTTAAATTTAAATCGAAATTGTAAATTTTACATCAAAAAAATCTAAATATATGATATTATGTGAAATAGCAAATAAATAAGTAAATTATTAACTTGTAACTAATCTTGTTACAAAATGTTTAAATCGCATGTTTCTTGAAAAATATCTTATGCAAACTCTTTTTAAAAAATTATATTTATGTGCTTCCTAATTGGATATCAATAAATATTTTTTGAAATTGAAAAATATATAAATTTTAAAATTTCACAGACAGTTAGTTATTCCACATATTTTATTTTTGTCAAAAATTTTGTCGTTTGTTTTTGTCATACGAAGTTTTAATCACATTAACATATTTTTGGATTATATAGACCAAAGAAAGACACAAGAAAATTAAAAATGCGAATTTTAAATTCTTCTAAATAAGTGCTTACATTTTATATTTAATTAAAATTAATAAATTTTAAATTATTATAGAATGTGATTTCTAAACGATATCTTGAAGACTTGATTAAAAAAGAATAAACTGTATTGTTTATATAGTATTTTTTTAAAAAAAAGCTATTCCGTTTTTGGTCTTGTATATGATACTTAAATTTTCCCCTCTATGCTCTGTTGTAGATCTTAAGTCTCATTATATTATCTTTTTACTGTAAAGTTTGAAGTATTTATTCTCTCTTATTTATAATTCTGAATGTTGAAAGATATGAGCACTAGTTTTATATGCTGCAAGCAAGCATTACATAGTAGTCAGCCATACAAAAAATTTAGTTGACAAAATATTAATTTATAATAAGACAATAGCACAATATTTTTTTATATTTATGATTCAAATTATCTATTTAAACAAATAGTAATAGCAGTAAAAACAAATAAAAATATATTTTGATTTTTTACTATAATAAAATTACTATAACTGCAACATTTATTTTTATAAATATTAAAAATACATAACCAGAATTTGAAAATGTTATAATTATTTGGTTTTGATTTAATATTATATTAATTAAAATTTAAAACAATTTTTTTGGGTATTTTAGATTAAAAAAAGGAAATAATCCTTTTTTATGAAAACAAACAAATAAATTTTTTTATGTAGATAATGTAATTTTTTATCGCAAATATATTGTTTCGAGTATTTAAGCTTTTTTGATCATGTCAATATGAGTATTTTTAAAAGATATTTTTATGGTTTTTTTTTGTAGTAGGTCGTGTTGGATTATAACTATTAAAAAGTTTTTATAATCGTCCTACTATTTTTATGTAATTTAAAACACTGTTTGAGAGATCAAACAGTGTTTCATATAATGACTGTTGGTTTTGAAATAATTCTTAATTATGCATTGATGTAATTGGTTATGTGTTAGAGTTACTCTAAAACAACTTTAAAACAAATCTTTTGTAATTTTGTATGTTTGGTATAAACATACCTATTTTAAATAAATTGTTTCAATGAAAAATATCTAATAATAACAATTTTCTACTTAATACAAAAAAATCAGGCGAACGCTGACGAGAAACACAACCAATAGCATACACTATTATATGTGTCGCGGTCAAGATAATGAGATTGGCATCTCATATAATTCAAATAAATATTTTTGGTTTTTGATTTATTTAATAAATTATTCATCTTGACGTTGAATAATTAAATGTGAGTATTTACACTCATTACAACTAAAGTGAAACTTATGTTTCTAAATTAATAATATTATTTGTTTAATCAATAAACACAAACTAATCATCTAAATTTAATTGATTATTTATTGATTGAATATCAGAATCAATTAAATATAATAAATCGTGAATCAATAAGATAAATATGTTTATTGATTTGTTTTCACGATAATATGTTTTTAGCATTTTGGTATCAAATATGTAAAAAAACTTTAATTTGTTATTATATTGTCGTGATCAAGATAATTAGATGATATCACATATAATTCAAATAAGTTTTTTTGGTTTTTGATTTATTTACTAAATTATTCATCTTGACATTTAATAATTAATTGTGTGTATTCATACACAAAGCAACTATTTTAAAACGAAATTTTCATTTAATATTTATTGTGTTTTTTAATTAATTAACTAGATAAAACATTTCTACTCAATGATTATTTATTAAATAAATTTTTAAATCAATTTATTTAAATATATTGTGTTTCCATAAGATATATATTATATTAATTATTTATTGCTTATTAATCTTTTATGTTTTTAAATGGTACATATTTTTTCTTTTTTATCTTCTAAAATAGTAAAAAAATTTATATCCAATAAAGGGAAATAATTTTGTTTTAAGAAGGAGTAGACAAAAATCGATATTCTCATATTATGAAATATATTTTATTTTTTGTTTATAAAAAAATTCGATGATTTTATAATATGAATATGTATACAGTATCAAATAATTTTTTTGTAATATGTAATTTTCATTGTTAAGCACAAAAGTAAAATAAATATCAAAATGATGTTAAATTTTAAAAATTGAAATTAGAGATTATGACATATTTTTAGATTAAAATTGTAAAGTGTTAAATATTTCAATTAGTAGGGAATATTAAAACATATAACCAATTTGTATAGAGGAAAGTATATATTTTGCATTACTAACTCACAATTAAACTTGTATTGGTTGAACAAATAATATACATTTTATGTATTTTTGACACTTTGAACACCGTACCTTTCATTGGTCGGAATGATATTCAATTTTTTATGTTTTGATTTCTTTAAAATAGTTGATAGATATGGTAATTTTTTTAACTATTAATAGTACTAAATAAAAAAAATTGTAAAAAAAAAGTGTATGAGGGAAATTAAAATGTAAAATTTTTTAAAGTTTTACTTTTTTTAAATTATCATATTTTGATTGATTTTTAGTGTCAATAATAAGGTATCAATATACCAATATCTCTAAAAATTAGGCTCTATAAACCGACATATATATTTCTTTGCTTATTTAATTTTGTTATAATTTTTGGTTTTTCGAATTATAAGTTTAAAAATAAAGGTTTTCTTTGGAATAACTTGTCACATGCAGTAATTAATATGTTCAAAAACCCAAATAAAACTATTATGTGTCACCAAAACTTTCAGTGATACTTTTAATATCATATCAACAATTATATAATACTTTAAGGATTAACTTCATTAAACAATCATGTATTGGCAAAAGGATATACTTAATATTTCATTTAATTCTAAATATTTGCAGAAATTGATAAAAAAACAGAAAATCTTGTAATTTTTTAAATGCTTATTACAATTTTGATATTTCAAATAAGGATAAAAGTATTTTAAGTTAAAATTTTCGCATTCTTTCTATTTAAAATTAATATTATTTTTCAATTTGTACATATTTTTATAACATATAAAAGTTTTTGTTTCTTGTACATAAGGTCACATCATAGTTTTTTCAACTGATTTTTTGATATAAAGTAGTTTTGAAAAAATTTATAAATGCCTTTGATGTTTACAGGGTTAGATATTTGAAAATAGTAAAAAACAAGTAAAATTTGGAATTATAATGCTGATATCAAAATTTAAAATAAAATTATATAAACATCAAGACAATTATTTTTTGTTAATTATAATTAAATTCTTTTGTTTGGTAGCAAAATTTTTTCTGTGAGAAGTTACTCCTCTTACTAAGATATTTATCGATTTTTCTTGCTGCATAACTGCCTTGCACATTGTTATAATGTTTTAAATCACATTTCCTTTTTTTCGAAATCTTTAAAGTTGATTAAAAGATCTTTTTAAAGAAATACTTTCAGTCTGAAGCTAAACCTTCGTAATTATGAACTAGTAAGTATGTTTATACCAGAAAATTATAAAATAATTTTAACTTGTTTGTTTTTTGTTAATGAAATTTAATGAACTAATGCATACTTGAGCGATTAACAAACAATTATGACTTTTTTTTGTTTCAACATAGAATAATATTGAGTACATTGAAAATTAAGAATGTAAGAATTGAAAGTAAAGATAGAATAACAAATTTAAGCATGCTTATTTATTGAATAGGTGTTGAAGTCATCCAAGTTACGCCTTTCGCGTCCGGTCCGTCCCGCATACCTTTTGTAGTCGCTGTTATAGCATTTATTTTTTGTTCAAATGTAATGTGGGGTTACAAAAACAAATACTATTTATATTTGAAATTTTTATTATAAAATTTTTGCAAAGAAAACATGCTTTCATGTGTATTATTGTTATGAAACTTAAAAACTTAAGAGATAAATTTCCAAAATGAGATTTGAAATCATTTAAAATATTGGTCCAAATATTGTGTACATAAATAAAGTTTTCAAAAATATTTTAATTAAATCACAACAATCACACATTATACTCGAATCATTTATTTACGATGTAACAGACAAATATTATGGTTTACTCATATTTTTCGACTGCTTTACTAAAATTGATATAAATAAATTATTTACTTTTTACACCTTTATCACAAAATTTAATCTTTTTGCAAAAAATGCCCACATTATAATCATGTATGTTCTTTCCCCTAAAACAAATTTATTGGATTTTAAAATTCGAACAATTTTTTAAAAACTACTATATGAAACTAGGCTTTTTAAAATTCGTCAAGGGAGAATTGCACTTCGCTAAACTGACAAACTAATTTAAAAACAAATATCATAAATGAGCTCAAAACGTAAAAAAGTTCAGTAATATTATTTAATATATTATAAATTCAAAATTCATATTTTTACAAATAAAATAAGATTCGTATAAAAAACAATTGACTTTTATATCAAAAATACAACAAACTTTCTTGCTCGATTAAACATATTATTCAAGGGAATAACCATAAGAAAAAATTCTTTTATAATTAGTTATTATTTTAAAGTAAAAATGAAATAACATAACTAGAAATAGTGGTAAACGATATTTACGATCTAATAATAACACATTAATATTTTTTTAATCTACTTAAAAAGGTAAAATTTATATGATATTTATATATCACATAAAGTATTTAAATGCCTAAAAAAACTCAAACGAAAATTCTTAATCTCTACTTAATAATGATTAATAAATAATTCTTTTTCAAGAATAATTTTATAAAATATAAATAAAAGGTTAAAATCCATCAATAGTTCTTCAAATATATAAGCATTGAAACGATCAGGTTGAAATGCACCTTATAAACACCAAAAATTGTTTAATATTCACATATATTATTGTTTTATGAATAGTTAATTAATTTGATTTATAATTATGGTTTTAACATTGAGTACGATATTCATGAAGTTTTAATATTTGTATAAATTATAAAAAATTTTTATTTTTACTTTACAAAAATACTATCAACCAAAAAAATTATCCTTAAAATTATCTTTATCTCTCGTACAAAAAGAAAATTGGATATATAAATGAATATTTTTTCTTATTAAGGGGTCCTTCATATAAAAAGATTTTTTAAAATCTTCACAGATAAAAAATTTTCACCAATAAAATATATTTAAACTTATTATTTGTTGGTTTTTAAAAAGGGGGATCAACTATTTAAGAATCTGTTCCCAAATTTTTTATGAAAAATGACAAAATAGATTTTACTAAACTAGAAGAAAATGCACGAAAAATTTTTGAGAATGGTAAAGGTATTCTTGCAGCTGATGAAAGTCCATCCAGTTTGGAAAAAAAATTTAACAAATTTGAAATTAAATTTAATGAATATAACAGATATAAATTTCGTGAGATTTTAATGAGTGTGGATAATTTAAACACTTATATTGGTGGTATGATACTCCATGAAGAAATTTTTAGAGGACAAATGGAGAATGGTAAGTCATTTGTAGATGAACTAATAAAAAAGGGTATAGCGCCCGGAATAAAATTGGATTTAGGTCTTGAACCATTCCCTAATGATCAAAAAATCACAAAAGGTCTCGATAGTCTTGAACATAGACTTAGTACAGGCGAATTTTCTAAAGCAGTTTTTGCTAAATGGCGCACCGTGTTTTCAATATCAAAAGCAACACCTACAGAAGATTGCATTAATACAAACAATAAAATATTGGCCCAATATGCAAAAATATGTCAACGAAATTGTATTGTACCTATAGTTGAGCCAGAGATATTATTTGATGGTGAACATTCAATAGAAGAATGCAAACTTGTCATGAAAACTGTTTTGAGTAATTTACTTTACCATCTTAACGATATATCAATTCATATTCCAGGTTTAATCATAAAACCATCCTTTGTAACAGCTGGAAAAAGCTCTAATTATCCGATAAATGTGCAAGAAGTTTCTTTAAAAACATTCGGGTGTCTAATTGACACCATTCCACCTGCAGTGGCCGGTATTGCATTTTTAAGTGGTGGGCATACATCTGAAAATTCAATAAAATTTCTTAATGCGTTAAATAACGAAAAAGGAAAGCGTACATGGTGTTTATCGTTCAGTTTTGGAAGAGCTTTAACAGATGTAGTTTTGCAAAATTGGAAAGGTAAGGAATCAAATATTCCTTGTTCAAAAGATGCTTTCAAAAAAAAATTAAATGAGGTCTGGCTCGCAGGCCAGGGACAATATTTTGCTAATTAAAATTGTGAACAATGCAAAAATTATATTGACCTAATCGCCCAGGTTTTAAGTGTCGCATTTTAGGAATTTATTAAAAAAATGCATTCATATTGAACAAATATTGCAATTTTTTCTTAAATAAATTCTTTTTTATGATAAAAGATGATTTTACGAATCAAGCTTAAAGTTTCGATTTTTTATATTTAACAGTTAGAAGTTCAATTTGTTAAAACAATTTATAAATTAATTTTTATAATTAGAAAAAAACATAAAAAACAAACATAACTACTACACGTAATTTTTATAGATTTTTATAGGATTGCTGTTTATTTTTAAATGTAAATCAATATTTTATGGTTTTAAAATAAAATTTTAAAAATTAAGGCTATTATAGGTAGCCTAGAGATATTTTTCTCCTTGGTAACAATTTCTATTTTTTAAAATTATTGATCAATGTGTATTTTACAGTAAATTATTAATAGTGCATTAATTTAAATACAAATTAGATGTTCGAATTGAATTTAAAAATTGTATATTTATCTTATTTAAAACACCAATTATGTTTGTACATTAAATTTCAAATTATAAATCTGTTAAAAAATGATTCACAAAAATGGCCGGATTAAGTTTAGGTACGACAAAATAAAATGCAGATGGTATTTTAAAATTGCACATTTAATTAAAATAAAAATCATAATTTATTTTATTAGCTTAGAATTTCTAATATTTTAAAATTTATTGATTTTAATTTAAAAATTCGAAAATATTATTTAATCAATTATTTTATAATAATCTGATCAAATCTGACCTATAAATTGCAAAACTGCTAAAAAAATATTTTAATAACCAAAAAAATCACACCAATACATATATTATTCATCAAATAGAAAATAAAAATGCATAAAAAACAATTCATCACTAAAATTTTTTTGATTGTTTTTTTCAACTTATCAAATTTTTATGTTTAAATAAGTTAGCGATTAAAACTAGTAATTTTCGCAAAAGAAATTATTTAAAAGATGTATAAATTAATTCTAATTTTTTAAAAACGCTGTATTCTAAGACACATATATCATTTTTTTAGAAATTTAAGAGAAATTCAAACTTTTCAAACTGTAAACATTAATCATTAAAAGTGTTAATAATATTTTATATAATAAATGAACACAGTTACATATATTGATCTTTTTTTTGAAAAATTTAAATTTTATTTATTTTTACATCAAATTTAGTATTGCTAAATATAAATTAGCGTTTTGGGCTTTGCATTAAATTTAAATCAAAAATGTGTTTTTCTAGAAATTTCAAGGTAATTTTTTTAACTAAAATTTTAATTAAACTTAATATGATTCAACTAATTCTTAATAATAAATTCTGTTTATAATTATATTATAGTTCTTCATGTGGAAAAAATATCAGGTACATGGATCGGTAAATAGCATCTATTTATTCCTATTTGTTCTAGAATGTTGTTTATAAAAAAAAGACGCTTTAACATCCACTGAATGCAATGAGAGGCTAAAAGGACATTTTTTTACTTCTGCTGACGAACTTAGAAAGAAAAAATTCGATTACATACATAAATATATACTAAATACAATATTCATAGTCTTTTTTTATTTTTACTCTTTGTTTTTGCGTGTCTTTTTCGTTTAACCAAAGTTACAGTTTGTCTCAAAATAATTTTTTCTTTTTATCATTATGTATTGACATTTACTAATATTTAAAATTTTTCATATATGATAAGCGATTTTTTCCTTGCAAAATTCAATAGTATTGTAATCAAAAATTATATTAAATTTTATAACCTTGTTCAATTTTCCAAGTAATACAAAACATAGAATTTTGTGAAGATAAGAATTTAAAGTGCATTTTTTCGAATCTTTACGGAATTTACATCTTTATAATTATAATATAATTGAAAAAATGATTTTAAGAATTTATATTTTATCATTATAGATCAGATATGAATATTTTTTATATTATGCTTAATTTGACGATGTATTATTTATTTTACATATTATATAAAAAAGCTTATTCAAAATACAAAATTTGTTTTATGCCTTTGCAACTATTTTATATATTCTATAAAATATATAAAAATTGGAAAGGGTATTTATTAATACAACTAAACACAGACGAAATTTAAAAAAAGTATCTGTTTTGAATCCATATTTTATCCTCGTGCACAGCATTTAATTGGTAATTGTTTTTAGTTTTTTAGAATTTAAGTAAAATATTTTTTCTAGGTTTTTTTGTTCCTAGAGAAGTTGATTTGTTCACCAAAAGATCTACCAGATCTAAATATTTTATTTAAAATATCAGAAGCCGTAAAAAGTTAAAATAGAAACATAAATAAATGAAAGCTAATGATAATACATTTTTTCTGCCTTGTATTTATGTTTATAATATTACATAATTAAAGAAATTTTATAATATAGATAATAGCAAATTTTTGAATCATGTTTCAAAAAAAATCTTCTAAATTTTTTATTAAGTACAACTAAGCTATAAAAAATTGCCTTTACAATATTACTTTGCAGTACTACATACAGTGTAGAAAATAATTACAGTTGATCATTGGTAAAAAAAATTCCCTATCGTAAAAAGGTAAATTTATAAATTGCGAAATGTTGATAAATATTTACATGGTTTTTTCTATTTTAAATACCCCTTTTTCGTTTTATTCCAAGTACCCACCTAAAATAAATCCAAAGTTTCAGTTTTATATGAGATTTGTTCGACAAATATTCGGTATTAGAAACAGACAATTAAACTATGGGTTTAAAAATTTCTGAAAAATATAAAATTTGTGGATTTCAAAAAACAAATATTTGTTTAAATAGTGATAAGAGGATAGCTAATGAAATTTTATGCATTTATTATATAGATTAAAGGCTTTATTGTTTGAATATTTATTATTAACAAGGTAATTTCTTCGAGGCATGCTTTCTAATTTCAGCCTCTATTTATGAATATTTTTGAAAATTGTCTATTAAATCAAAATTTATCAAATCAGCAATTTATATTGTTAATTAAAATTTATAATTATTTTATTTTCCAAATTTTAATTAAACAAGATGAAAATCCACTCAAATTTTAATATTAATTTAGAATGAAAATGTTTTTAAAAAAATTTTATTTATATTTAATTTTTAATTATATCGGTGAAATCATGCGAAAAAGGTTAATTATTCGCTCGGTAACATTTATCACTACTTTGTGTTAAATATTTGCATTGAGCACAGAAAAATTCATCGAAAATTTAATCTTTTGTAAAAAATTCCCAAAAATATGGTGAAAGTTTTGATTTTGTTTTTTAATTAAAAATTTTTATTTTCTTATCTCTGAAAAACAAGAAAATGTTGTTTTTGACGTTTTTCTGATTAGATTTGCCTTATCTCTAAAATTTGAAATTTGATGAAAATTATGATCCAAATGTGATTGTTCACATGCGATCTTTAAAAAAGCTATAAAATAGTTTTTTAAAATAAATGTATCAGCTAATTTTGTTTTTTTTTATACTCAACCGAACAACAGTGATAAATTGGAAGACTGCAAAGTCAATCCAGAATATCCTATCAATAGTAACTTAGATGTATTGAATTTAAAACACAATTGGTAATGCTATTTAGACATGACTTTTTTTTTAAAAAAAAGGTCTTAGAATTAAAATACTAAAATAAAATATATTAGCGCCAAACTTATTGCATTAATATGTATTCTGGGATGAGAAGAAGTAAGGAAGTTCTGATATATTGTTTTTCTATAAAAAGATTGTTTTTTTTCCGCATGGGGAATTATTCTTCTCGTCAGATCGTCTTTTGATTTACAGTTGTGTTTCTTATATCGCAATAATTTCAAGGATATCGTTTAAATCCATATTTTTCTAAAGAAAAATTATATCGTTTTTAATTTCAAAATCTTTCTTTTCATTGAAACCGGAATTTTTTCGGAATAAACTTTTTCATTGCGACTTAAATAATTTGCTAGTATCACAATACAATTTTAGGCATCAAAAAGTTTTTTAAAATACAGATTATTTTTACATTTGCATTTTTAACATAATTCACATTAGAGATAAGTTTAAATTGAAAAATATTAATCTAATTTAGCATGGATGCATTCTTTTTATGTAAAATTATATTATAAATTAGATTGTGCGATATTTTTACTTATAAGACTATATATTTACAAAAGCATCTTAAAATTCTATATTTTTGATTCAAAGGTGATGTGAACTACATATTAAAAATTTGAACTTTGTAAGTGTATGTATTCTCTTAAATTTTTGAACTAATATTTCTTAGTAGCTTTTAATAACATACTTCTCAACTCACCGTTATCCATGCAGCTGTGCCAATACCATAAAAATTTGAACTATATTAGGAGATAAAATAACAAAATCAAGACCACCAATAAACTTACGAGTTAAATTCTAGAAATAATAAACACAGTTAGACAGGTAAAGGTTCTATGTATTACTTTTGTTATAAAATGCTATCCGAAAATTCTTGGCATCCTAGAAATAATATTTATTTCGACTTGCGAATATTCAGATGCTATTTTTCACGAGACTAAATTTGGAATTTCGTAGATGCATTAATATATAATTTCAATATATAAAAACATATCTGTATTCAACGAAATATCCAATAATTTTAAACTCGACGCGCATATTGAGCAACCTTGTGTTGTCTTGCGTTTTCTTATGTATTTCATTGGTTTTTTTGTGATTTTTTAGAGTATTATCAGTTCAAAGTGTAATTATTGTAGCATAATATGGTATAAAGTGTCTTTATAAGCTTTTTATGCTGCAATTTTTTAAAAATCAATTTTAAGTTGTGTTTTTTCTTCGCTTTTTCATTTTTTTTCGCTTAGTGACATCATTTAGAAAATTATAAAAATATTTTGTGTCTAATATATATATATATATAATATGTAAAATTTTGCAAATCAATAATGATTATATCTAATGAAAAAAATCGTAAAATAAATTGAATTAAATATAAAAATATTTTATTATGAAAGTATACTGCAATTTTCACAAGTTTACCAACCACAATCCTTTTTTATCTAACATGATCACGTTAAAATCTGTGGTTATATTTATAACTTAGTTTTTTTCCTACTTTTATATTTTTATATACTACAAAAAAATATTTTTTTTCTTAATAATATTATAATTAATGCCTATAAAATTTCATTATTTTTAAATTTTTTTGCGTATTCATGTTTTGTTAACACAATTGCATTTTTGGGATATGCATTTTTCAAAATTGATTTATAAATTTTATATTCTGATCAATTTTGTTTTATTTCATCACAAGCCTTTTTGTGCTCCTTTTCAAATTTTTTAAAAAATTAAATCTTATATATTCCCTAATAATTCGTAGATTCTCAGCTCATGCTACGAAATATTATTAAACATATTTCCCGTGATTATTGTGCAGATAAAGATGTGTTTTAAAAATAATACAATTAAAATCTTGTATAGTTAACTAAGAATGGAATTTTTGATTGAATTCTGTTAATAATAAATCAATGTGAGATGCACAAAGAAAGCTTTTTTTATAATGAAAAAAATTCAAATATTTTGAAGACCGTTTCTTTAAAAAATGCACAAAAAACAAAGTTTTAGAAAATATATAATGAATACCATATACTCTACTAATTTTTTAAAAGATTCGGAAATTACCTGCGTGATTTACATGAATGATATTTAGAGAACAAGACCTTGATTTGTATATCAGAAATATTATACTGTCGTATTAAAGTGTTGCAAAAGTCTATTTGTAACTATTTGTAAAATGTTATAGTTCGAAGCAATTTTAGATATTTTTAATAAACTCTATGCAAAAAAATCAATTTGTTAGAATTATGCGATATTAATTTTTTATACATTGTTCAAAATATACGTGTAAATTAGGTTATTTATAATATCCCGTTCTAAAATTTTTAAAAGGTTATTAACATATAAAGAAAAGTAATTTGGAACACTCTTAGTTATATTTAACAATATTTTAGATTAATTTATATATTCCTTTTGACAACAAGTTTAAACTAATTAAAAAAAATGTATGAGAATTCGTAGAGACATATAAGTATTTTTTTCCTAATGTTTATATGTGATTATGCTTGGTTCTACAAAAAAAATAAAAAATAAAAACGAGTTAAGATTCAATAATTAAAGGAGATAAAGAATAGTGCTGATAAATTATTTATGTTAAATGTAGCGATAAAATCATTTAGATTAAAATTCGATTTTTAATTATACGAAAAACTAATTTAACATATGTCTTTGGTTTATAATTATAATTAACATTTATTATACATTGGGTCTTATAAAAATTTAAAAATTTTAATTTATTGTTGTTCTAAATAGTTTCAGTAAATATTTCTACGTTAAAGATTTTATTATTTTTCAGGAAAATATCTTTTTAATCTAAACTTTAAGTAATTACACCTTTTAAAAATCAACAGTCCGATTAAATTGTTAAAAGATACAAAAACATCAGAAAATGTGATAATTAAATGCAATAATAAATTTGAAATTCAATGACTGCATTGAAAAATTTAGATGTCATTCTAAATGATTCTTTATAGCAGACATTACAACAAACACATTGCCTAATTTATAAATTAACATAAAAATAAATTCTTATATAAGTTTTATTGATACATGTTGATGCAAAAAAAAACACTTTCCTAGATGTCGATGAAAATTTTTTAGTATGAAATTTAATGGAATTTATGTTTCAAGGCTAAATATATAAATTTAAAAATTTTAAAAAGTTAAAAAAATAAATATTTCTGTATAAAAATATTTCACTAATATCTATGCAAAAAATTGTTTAAAAAAACAAATCAATACTTTGTTTAACGATAATAATAATAATAGTGTGATATCTCTCTTTACACTAAATTGAACTAAAAACTATTGAAAAAATTCATAAAATAATTAAAAACACAATGTAAAACATTTTTTTATCTCAATCGCAAAGTTTATGCATTATTAAAATTTTACAAAAGTAGATATATCTTTTTACTTACCATTTAACGAAAACACTACAATATTTGATATCGACTATCTTATCTTTTTAAACTTTAATAAAAAGTATTTATTGTCTAATTCAAAAAAATTCTAATTCATTTTTAGTATACTTGTAATTGAATAATTTAAATATTAATAGTTTCTGCAATATATTTCGGAGTACCTTTTTTATACTTTTAGACTATTTACAAAATAAGACAATGTGAAATTAGTATTTTTATAAACTAATCGAAATTTAAACTGTGATTTTTTATATCAGTTTTAATCAAAAATTAATTCAAGTAAATTTAGCATAATTAAAAATTTATCTTTTAATCGTATTTGCTACAAAATAGAATTTTAAATCTTCTTTGGATTATAAAGTTCTCCAACAGAAACAAATTCTAAGATGATATCCTTAACATATATGATCTATACATGCTCATAAATATATATGTTTATATACCAAAAATCATTAATTATTGCGAATTCATCTTATTAAAATAAAACAAACACTTATTTGTATCAATTTTTATTTGTTGTTAGTTCGCAATTTTTTTGTGTAAAAAATCGTTAACATAAATACAAAATAGCGTGTTTTTTTCTTCTATAAATCATACACAACTAGTTTTTTTATTTTTAAAAATTTTATAATTCATTATGTATCAAAGTGATTTCATTTGAAAAAATTTATATTTAATATGAATAAAAACTTTTAAAACTACCCCAAAATACTATATTTGTAACATCATCAATATAATAATCACTTTTATTTAGTACACCTATAATGATTAAAATAAAAATGTTCCTTCTGATTTAAGGTATAATTATTTAATAAATTAAGAATACTTCTTAAATTTTTTTTTCTCTTCTCTTTTAAAAATTTGATATTTTTAATTTTTTAAAATATTTATTATTGATAAAAACAGTTGAACCATTTTATAATTCGAGTATATATACATAAATACTGCTTTCTTTTGTAAAGAAAGCTTTATTTTTAATATGCAAATTTGAAAAAAACATTTGCCTTTCTTTATAATTGAGTATCATGATTATAGTATTTAATTTTAACAAGAGTGTATTTTAGTGATGTTTTTATTAACATCTAGACGTTCATACTGAGTAAGACCAAAATATAAACATATCTGAAGTCTCTTTTACTTTAATAAAAACACACTTTACAGATTTGAATTTTGTTTTCGTTGGATTTTACATTTTTTTCACAAATTTGATGTCATGTTTATCTTTTGTTCAAATTTTTTAAATCATTTCTCTGTAAAATATTCCGATTTTTTTTACAGATATTATAAAAAATTAAATAAATTTAAAACATGTAAAATAATTGTTAAGAAAGTTTTTTAGTATAATATACGCGTCTGATATGCTACAACATTTTTTCTACGTTTATTACATATATTGGGAATTGAATTTAAAAAATCGCTTGTTATAAATATACGATTTTATATTTAATTTGTGCATGTATGGAAATAATTTGTAGTGATGAGCATCAGTAATTTTAAAATACAATTATATGATTTCTATTTGATTTATTTAAAAAAAATTTGTACTTTAGAAAAGCAATAGCTACGTCAGTAATTTAGAATAAACACCCAAAAAAGTAAATTCATACAACACCTTCATATTTCCTTCAATTAAATTTTTTTATTTGGGAAAATACCTCATTATCATATTTATAGTTTACGAAGTATAGCTTTATGTCGTAAAGGTAATATTATATATATCAATTTCAAATGATTCTAGTTCGTAGAAAAAAACAAACTTTTTTTTTTATTTAATAGACATAATAAACTTTTATATGTACAAAAAAAAATTTCGTTTATTGATCAATTTTATTTTTTACTTTTTTTAAAAAATATATTTTATAAAATATAATAAAGACTAGAATCTATTCAAATAATATTTTTTTATGAAAATTCTATAATAAATTTATATATACCTGTAATAAAAACAAGTGGCTTAAAAATCTCTTCGAGAAATTAATATAATTGAATGTTAATAATTGCAATAGAAGTGTTTAAAACGGTATTCTTTTTTATTTATATTTATAATTTTCATTTTTGTAAAACAGAGAATAATCGAGGAAATCATGATATAATTTTTTTTGACATTTGTATGTTGAGAAAGTTAAAAAAACTAAAAAAACTTTTGAATAATATTTTAATATTTTAGAACAAAAATATCGATTTAAAGAATCGCAGACATAAAATAATAAGTATTACCTAAAAATAAATTAAAATCTGTTGCTTTGGATAATTTTGTTTTGTATTTTTTTTCGTCCATAAAAACATGAAAAAAATAAAATTGTCTATAACAAAAATTCTAATTTGGCAAGAAATTCCTTTAATCATTAATCCCATAACTCTATGTAATTTTTTAAACCGCAAAAATTTAATTTTTAATATATATTAATATGAATAAATATTTGTGTACTTGTTTTTGTGTTAGTATATAAGCATAATTTACACAAACAAACGTTATTTCAATTTATTTGGAATAAATACGCAGCTTCATTATTAAAAATATTTTAATCTTTTAAACAATTGTGTAATCAAAACACTTTGATTTATATTTTAAATAAAATAAAGTGCAAAAAAATCTTAAAATCATTTTAATTTTCTAAAAAAATCAAAGAAAATATTTATTTTGCTTTTTCATATATATGCAAAAAAAGAACATTAGAATCCAAAAAAGTTAACACTATATTCTATTGTGTATAAAAAAAATAAGCTTATTTATAAATGATACTGATATTTTTAAATTACATGAGTTAAAAAAATCAAAATCAAGTGTTTCGTATTATAAAATACCCATATTTTATCTTTAATCAAGAAAAAATTGCTAAATTTGGATCTTTCGATTTTTATATGCCATAAAAACATTATATATAACAAAAAGGCTTTAACAATTATATTGACACAATTATAAAATAGTTTTTAAAAAATTCGTCACTCTAAATAGTTTTTAAACGTATCGAAAACCGAAATTAATCAAAAAAAAAATGTTATTTTTTGACGTTAAATACTAGAAAAATATATCAGATTATCTGCAAATATCATGAATTAAATAGAGTAGGCAAAAATACATACAGTGTAGACTGATAAAAAAATTATGATTGTTACTTTCATTATTTTGTTTTATAGTTAGTTTTGCTTTGTCAAATGAACTACAAAAGGAAAGATTTTTAATGATTATATAGACATGATTGGAACGCTTATATTCCAGACTACTGCTATATGATTTTTTTCTATTATCTTTAGGGGTTATAATTCCAAACTTAAAGTGTGAAAACTGAAAAATGTATTTTTGAAAATACCACAGAGTGTGTTTCTGATACACAAGAATTAAATTTTTCATTGGCAAATATCTCTGTATTTTAATGTGGAATCTTGCTTGTCACATAAATATATAAAATGATAACTTAATATATTTTCTGATTATTTGATACGATAATTCTCTCAGTAGTTTAAATTACCAAAAGCAAATTTATTTTTATTTATATTTGATTATTGAAAAACTTACTTTCCAAGATTTTGTATTTTTTATGTATTTTTATTTAAACTAAATCCTATAACAGCAATATTTTATGCTATTATAATGGCAATTAAAACGTTTTTTTATTAGTAAATGCTATTTTTAACAGGTCTCTTGCTATTTTAAATTTACCAAAATATGTAAAAAAAATTGTATTAAAATTAAGATTTTTACAGTATTCTATATATTACCCTTTAAAAATCTAAATGAAAATACATTAATTTAAGATAAGAACAACGATGTTTAAAAAAATATAAAATTGAAATAGAGCTATATACCTCACTAAAGTGCAATATAAGGGCTAAATGAGATAAAATAATTGCAAAAAGCCCAATATTTTTGTTTCATTAATATATTCGCAATTATTATTGATATAATATAGAATAGTACTATGTTTTACAAAAAATTACTATTAATTTTTAGTTATGTTATGTATAATAAAAATATTTTGCTTCAACATACAGATATTATTGATCTTTTGATTTACATTTTCGGCAATATGCTTAAATTAAAATATGCTAATTTTATATTGTGTTTGAGGCTTTTTAAAATTTTAAATGCTATATAGAACTCTGTCTAAAATATAAATGAAAAGCTATTAATAATAATCATTATGTTTGTCATAAAAAAACTGATATAACGACTATAAAAACGCTATATTTACGACCTAGCCATCCAAATGCAAATTGTTAAGAACAAACGCGGTTACAAATTCAAGTATAAAACATATTCATTGGAACAGAAAAACACATTTAAGGTATTAATTGTTGTGGAAGGGATCATTAATTGCTACTTTCCGCTGATTTCTCTTTGTTTTAGTTGACTGATACAAAATGTAAAATGTACTTATATACATAATATGAAACATAATGTAATTGGAAAACAATGTTAGAAACAGTGTTTGAGATGTTATAAAACATCTTTGAAACACTGAGTTGGAAAGTTTGATAAAAGGCATAAATATACCTGAATAAATAAATATATATCGATGAAAAAATCTTACAATTATAATATTTCCAAAAATCAAAAGACTTTAGCGGGCTCTGAGGAGCAACACAACCTTAATAAAAAAGCATAATCAAGACACCAATCGGCTATTGTAGGTTTTTTTTATTTTGCTAATTTTTTTAGTGCTATAATAAAAGTGATTAAAAATTTTTAATTGAACAATAAAAAATTTTATTGAACTGACCGAATTTTTTTATCATATGGTTCAAAAAAAATCTTCAGCTCAATCTAAATATTAAAATGGTTTACAACGAAATTTTTTATGGTGTATCGTATTGAATGCAACGTCAACTAGTTAAAATATCTTAAAATATTTATGTATAAATTGCATTGAGATTTAAGTGTATATTGTGAGCCGCTTAAACCTTGGATATGTTGATAAATATAGTAAACTTTTAAAAAAATCTCACTTGGGTCATTCTAGATATGTTAAATTTTTATTTTATTCTCCGCTCTTAAGCAAATTGAAGATTAATTGTAAATTATTACAAAATATATAATGTTAGATATTGATTTAAAACTGTATGTAAAGATTAGATCTTTTTTTTCGTCATGATATTATTTGGTTAAAAATATTATTTAAATTTTTTCCTTTATTTACATATTTAGAAAAAAATTGCACAAATCTTAAGTCAACCTTAAAATTATTAGATCCAACTAACATGTTTACGCTGTTAAACTTACTCAAATTTTAATCTTTATATGCTTTGTTGGCTTGATGACAATTTTTAAAGTAATAATACAAATCACGCATTTTTTTGTCAATATTAATTTGATTCTGCCGTTTTTTAGCAAATATCGTCCATTTATTAATATTTTCTATATGTTTTTTGTGCGATCACGCTCAATTGTGGGAATTAATTTTAAATAGGAAGTAGATAATTCGAATGGTTTTTGTAAATTTTTTAAACATACTATTCATTTCATATTTAATTTTCGTAGTATTTAGAACACCTTATGGATATCAAAAGGTGATTTTTAACCACAAAGTAATTCATTCCTATTTAAATTTGTTTTTAGAATTAATGAATGGATAGTCTTTCTTTTTTATCTCTTTTCCTTTACAATTATGAAATACGTCAAATATTTTTTACATTTTAACAATCATATGTATATTCAGTTATATGAATGTTAAATGTTCTGCAGAGACAGAAAACATTCATTTCTAAAGGACTTTTATCGTAAAAATATTATAATATTGGTTGTTTACTTCTTGACTTAAATAAACATTACTTTTAGTATCAATACCATTAATTCTTTACTAAAACACTACTAATATCTAATACACTATTTTCACTACAATGTTTATGATTCTTGTATAAAAACTTCTCCTACTTTTCTTCAAGCGTTTTAAAGCTTCAGTTTTTTTTCTTATTTCAGAAAATTTTAAATTAACCATTGTAATTTTTACACTAGTATTTATTGTAAATTAATTTTGACATTCTAATTTCTATATATATTGAAAATTACAATTATATATTGATTTCGAATTATAACACATAATATCAAAACATAAGTTTTCGAAACATCATAATAAGGCACTTGAACACAGTTAATGTTAGAAATTACATTTTAGAGATTTAATTTATAAAAAACATTTATAGAAGATAAATAGTTTATTTATTTGTATCTTTTACACAAAAAAAAAATCCATCGATCTTTAATCAATTTTTTATGATATTTAAAATTTGCGATTTTTCTTTAATCCTGTAGATAATTCCTATTTCGACATATATATTGTCATTTTCTAATTTTCGTTGCCCGAATTCGGCAAAAATAAAGAGAAAACGAAAAAAATAGAAAAATTATTTTGCTTTCAAATTTCTTTTATATCGTTATTGTAAACGTTACACATCATTTTTACTCTGTCATACTTGAAATTCAACAAATCATGGTTTTTTTTGATACTCTATCAATGATGTTATAAACTTCAGAATTTGACATATTAATGATTTATCAGAAAAAAACATAAAAATTCAAAACTAAAACTATAAATAAAATATTTGCAATAAATTTATTCATTCACGAGTTTCAACATCAATAAAGAAATTTCCAATATAAAAAGTCATAATTTAACCACTACAAATATTTTTAAAAATATATTTTTTACTTTTTTATATTCATTGAGTCTCTTAAGTTTATATTAAAATCTGCTTATAACTAATTGTTTCAAGAAACAGCTGTTTTTTACATGTTTCTTTAAATGGATATATACTTTAAAAGCAAAAAAATGCTGGATTAGATCATTTAAAAGATCGATTTAGTTTTTATGTTCATTTTCATGGATCTTTTGAATTTTTTTTAGCATCAAAAAATTCAAATAATCCATGAAAATGAAATCTAGATGAATAAATAATAAAATTACATAAATAACATTGTATACCGCATATTCATTATTAATTAGCGCTTTAATCATTTCAGAACTTTATTTAATATTATTTGAATAATTGGAATCTATTTAAAACTCCATGATTTGATTTAGACTAGAAACATTAAGAATAGCCGTTTCAAGTATGGCATAAATGCAAATATTGCAAAATTTTTATTCGGAAAACTATATTTTTTCAAACAACGTTAATCATTGCTTTAAAAAAACAATTATTTAATTTCTTATTTTTACGAAGAGATAATTGCAATCATGTCTTTTTTTAATATGGTAGTTCGAAAAATAAAAGATGTTTAATGTAAATTTCAGTTGGTTTTCTACATCAAATGTTTATTGTAATTTTTGCCTCTCTAAACTTTATTTCAATTGTGCGTGAAAAATTTCATATTTTTTATATTCTGTCAATATTTGCAGTGAAGGTGCTTTTTTAAAAAAGTTTGAACAATATTTTTAAGTATTTTTGTTTATTCTTGGTTTTTTTTATGATAATTGCCTCTTTTTCTAGGATCTTATTGAATTGTATTCTTTCTTTTCCTTGCGTTTAGTCAAGTTGATGTAATTTTAGTAAAATAAGAAAAAAACTTAATGTTTATATTTTCTGTCGGCTTTTATTTTTAGTGTGTATTTTCCTCACAGAAAAATGCACCTAAATCGTAAGTATATTATAATATCATGCTATTCTTGTATTTTAAATAAAAACTTGTTGTATTACTAAAGTCTATTGTAGTTAAACAAATAATCCCTAAAAAGTATAAAAATATTTTTAAACTGTTACAATTATTTTTAATACTTAATGCCAGTTTGTACTATAAATACGATGGTTGCATTTATATCTAATTTTTTAATCAGATAAATTTATCTTTCTGTTTATCTGGTAAAAAGAATTAAAAAAACAAAGATTTCAATATTTAAAATAAAAACAAAATTTAAATTATAAACAACCAAATAAATTTGAAAATATTTTATCTAAACTCTTATATTTATGCGTATTATTTTGATCCGATACATACAAAAAAAAAATATAGTGCAAAAATGCAGCATAAGCAAAATGTGGTATTTTTGTTGGTATATTAGATAAATTATGGCTATAATAACTGTTGATATCGTGAAAATTTTATATTTTAAGACGTTTTTTTAGTCATAAGCATACTTAACAAATACTACCTGTTCATGAAGTTATATATTAATATTCTTAACATATATTGAAAATATTAATACATCATTATATCATAGTCAATATTTTTACAATGTTTATGAATATTTAAGTATATTTTTTTAACAATAATATTTATATAAAATAGGTCTATATTTTTTGCTTATTAAAAAAATCCATAACGGAAAAACACAAATTTCATTGAAAGACTCGTTCAATATTGTTTATATATTAATATATGTACATTTATGTAATTTTTTTTGAAATTTAGCTTAAATATTTTCATATGTTTAGAAAATTGCGAAGCAAAATTCACATATTATACAACAAAATAATTCTAAATCGAATTTATTATCTTTCTAATTTTTCTAATTGATAATATCTATTTTATAAATACGGTGTCCAAAGCTAATGGATTTGTTAGCAAAACATTTTACAAGTATTGAAATACTATTTGAATATTGTTTTCTGGTCAAATATATGTAAATGAATGTTTATTAAAATGATTATTATTTTAAGAATTATAAAATTGTTTATTATTTAATTATATTACTTTTCAAAATGCTTTTATAGAATAAGCATAATTAATTTAAAACATTTCCATAATTGATTATTTTTTCTATTCACTGATAGATATTCCAAAACATATTACAACTGAGTTTACAGAATATCAAAAACAAACCAAATATGGTATGTAAAAAAATAACATTATTGTTTGTTTATGCAACAGAAAATACCGTCTTAATAAATTAATACGGTTTTGTTACTTTTGATGCTGCAATAAAATAAAACTACAATCTAAGTGTCATGTATGACAAATTGTATTAAAAAAACTTTTAAAAATTTTATTATTAATATACACTGAATATTTACAATAATAATATTTTACATTTTATACCAATAATCAAGATCAAAATTGGCTAATATTTTTAAATCTTTTTAGAATTTTTTCATGAAGCTCTAATCTTGTAGTAGAATGATATAAATTCCATTTATATCAATGATAAAAAAACATCTGAATATTTTTTATTTTTTTTTATTAAATTAGATCAAATCAAAAATTTTATCAGTAAAACAGATTGAATTTTGATTTTTAAGTCTTTTGTTATATACTAATAAAGAAGAATAAACCTTTTTTACACAATTTGTTCACATAAAAATACTTCATATTTGTATATAATTGTATTTTCTTTATGTTTCGCTGTTTATTGAAAAATTAGATGACATAAATGTGAAAGCTACATTTTTTTCAATTGATCAATAAATTTTTATCATTAAATCTTATATACTCTAAATTATAAAATATATATAAAAACAATAATGAATAAGTATGTTTATTTTTTTATTGCTATACTTCCCAATCAATTTTTTCATATATTGTAATAAATGGTATATAGATTAAATCAGTTTAATAAACTAACATATGTTATAATGGTGTAAATAGATTCAAAATCCAGTACAATAAAGCAATCAATATACATAATTATACTTTCTACTTATTTTTATTGGTTATTTCGGTTGATAAATTTAACTTAATTTAGCATTCAATAATTAAAATCAAGTTATTTATTGAAAATTTAATGGTGAATAACATTTTATCTATTAAGTATTTTATTTTCATATATAGACAGCGATTCACCAGAAATTATCTTCTAAAGTTCATTCTTTCTTACTTTGTGGTTTTTTTGTTTGCAATTTTAATTGATCCCGAAACTATTATGTCGACATTATATTTGCGCATTGCGAGATTAATTGTCATGATTTCGTTTAGAACGTTTTATATAGCATTTCAATTTTTAAATGAAAAATTGGAAGATTTTAACTCGATAAAACTCCATAATAAAATCCTTTATATTTACAAGAAATTGTTTTTTTTGTTAAAACATAAATTACTTGATTTCGATTATAGTCAAATATGATTTTTGTGTTATTTGCTTCAAATAAATTGTGTATTTTTATTATAGATTTTAATACATATCAAAGTCTTTATATTTTTTTTTTATAAAATTCATGCGTGAGTTCAATAAACTTTAATGCGGTGCAAAAAAAATTCATTTTTTATTAAACACAATATGATTGTTTTTTTAAAAATTGCATCAGTATTAAATACAATACAATAACTTTCGCTATCTTACGCTTTTAAAAAAATCAAGAATTGGCAACCATTAAAAAGAAATATTATGGAGGGTCAAGTGACTCTTAAAGCAGAAATTGTGAAGAATAACATTTTATACTGTTTATAATCAATGAATAGAATAAAAAATTGTATAATTTTTTTTCGAAATGAAATTATTTATAAAATACGGTTTTGGTATATTGATATCTTTGTTGTTTTTTATATATTCTAATATAAATTGTTTTTTAAGCTCAATTAAAATTTGTGCCAGTCAAAAATTATTGTAATATACTTATCATTTATGATACCGAAAAAAATCAAGAAACTATTATAAAATAAAAAATTGAATGCATAAATTTACTTCGTATGTAAATAGATATTACATTATAATTGCGATTAGGTTGTATTAGATATAGATAAGTATAAAATATAAACATTTGTGGTTTACTTACAAATGTATAAAATAGATGGATTGATAGTTACATTTTATATTATGGAATTTCTTTTTTTTTAAAGATTGATTTGAAATATATAAAAAAAATATCAAAATCTATTTTTTTACTCACGCAAAGTATAATAAATGTTTTGAATTAAAAATACAGAAAAATTTTCTAGT
This sequence comes from Edhazardia aedis USNM 41457, assembly GCA_000230595.3. Lineage (NCBI taxonomy): Eukaryota > Fungi > Microsporidia > Culicosporidae > Edhazardia > Edhazardia aedis. Next base: position 1,084,227 of record AFBI03000001.1, on the reverse strand, counting down.
TCTCGAATTAAAATCACAAAGCTCAGTTGAGTGTGTGTCTATCTTACACATCAACTTATTTATATTGTTTTAAGTTCGGTAAATCAACGAATATTATCTTTTTTTATGTTTTTATTGTTGTTTTACTTTATAATACAAAAACCATTTACTTCAATACAATGTATTTTAGTGTAAAATAAAATGAATGACAAAAATAATATAAGAAGTAAACATTTAAATGCTCATTATATGAATCATATCATTTTTGTGGTCTTAAAGTTTAAATTTAATCACTTTTTAAATATTAAATTTTCAGCATATCATTTGATTAAATAAGAACTGATATAATATGACTTTTTTTTACTTTATATATTGTTTCTATTATTTGTGAAAAGTTTAAAAATCACAAAATCATATAGTTTGAAATATTATAACAATTTTTAATCCAAAAAAAAGATTTTTTTTGCTTATGATGCATTCGGAACTTTAACTGAAAAAATAAAAAGTGATACCACGAAACCAAAATAAAAAGCGAAGATAAAGAATGTTTAATTTCATCTGGCAAATGAATTAAATAAAAATGTATATTACATTGTATGTTATTGAAAATTTCACTATATTTTCATAATGTTTTGTAAGTAATGAATTAATGAATAAATATGATAACTTATATTATAATAAATTAGATATACTCACAGTGAATATAAAAGAAGTTTATTTTATACTAAAAAACAAAAACTGCAATTCATAGATTTTGTATACTCAACAATGTTTTAAAAGTTTAAATTAACGATTAAATTCATGAATTACCTTCCACGCAATAAAATTATTATAAATATTACTTTAAACCAAATTTTTTTTTGTAACTAAAATAGTTGATATATAAAACTTCACTTATGTTTTAGAAGGATTCTGATGTTCTGAATTCTTAATCATACATAAACTTTGTAGTTAGTGCGGAATTTTATACTAGGAATGAATTCAACATTGCTATAAAAATGAAAGGAACTGATTGATAATTGGCAATTTATAAATTTTTGGGGCAAATTGCTATTAATGACTGGCTATGAAAGCGATTACATCTACTGGTTTTAAGTTACATTTTTTTAAAAATTGGTATGATCGCTCCTTGGAAAGCTATTTATAATATCAAGGGTTTCATACTCTTTTGGTTGAATTGAATTAGTTGCTTTGCTAAAAAAATATCCCCTAAAACCAAGTTTTATATTATAAAAATTAGGTCTATGAGTTATATCTTAAACTTAAACACGCAAGATTGAACTATTGGACAAGTTTAGCCAGACAGTTTTTGATTTTAAAGCAAAACAATTGTCCTAAAGAAATTTTATATAATATAAAACAAGATTTCATTCGCATTGAACACTAATATAGTTATCTGTTTTTTTACATATATCTTCTATAATATCTATTATTTTTTAATCTGTTAAAGAAAATGGTATTAAAGATTAAATCACTATTCTACAAAAAAAACAAAACGGGTGAAAAAATATCAGAACATTCCCTATTAAAATAGATTAAATTTAATTACTAATAAAGATACAAAAGTAAATTAAAAAAAATGTTCCTTATATTCCTATGTGTTAAATATTAAAAAAATCAATTCTCGTAAACGTTTTATTAAAAATATTGTATGTTTTTGTGGTAAACTATATGCACTTAGTGGGGAACCACCGGTCTTCATGAGCATTTAAAACATTTTTCACCCCCTACAGCTCTCTCCATTCAATATTTAAATAGTGTTCAAACCATAAAAATATAAAAAAATAAATATATATAATGAACAAACAAAGGAAGAGCAAGAAGAGTACCGACCACAGACCCACAATGCGCATACATGGCAGGGGCCTCTATAAATAAAAAGTATTCGATTAACCCATCTTTAACTACCTGTTCATGTACGTTCTTTACTCGGATAGCGCCGCTATCCGACGGAGTACAACAGTTTTCTATTATTTGTTTTTTTTTTTCTGTACAATGTGAAAATAAACTTCAGTAATGTTAGAATAGATATAAAAAATCTAAATAAATTGCGCTACTCCGCGGGAAATTCACCTAAGGCAAGATAATAATTGTGTAATGAATTTTGATTATTGTTTTTATTTGGTGTTTTCTCGATGGGCGCATAATTGGATTTAAATTTCGTCCGCTGTACTCTTGACTTGGATTGCTTTCCCATGATTGTTAATTCATGTGCTAGCGATTCTTAGCGAACTTATAGCTTCGGTTGTATGGAAGAATTTGATTGGTTGATTCCACCAAGTGCCGCTTAAAGCCTTTTACAAAGTCGTGACACATGTGTAGGAAATCGTTCGCTGCATTCAAAATAGAGCAGTATCGATTTTAAATTTAAGTATAAACTTGATTAAATCTAATTTGCTTCTTTTCTTTACTTTGATTTATATTTTTTTTGTAGATTGCATAATTTGAATGTAAAAATCAGATGGATTATTTTTTGTAATTTTATGAATAAATAATATATAGAACTAAATAAACATCAATTAAATATATAAAATCTATCATAAGAAAACACTAGAAAAATCGATTCAATGTAATTTTATGATTATTTATATCAAAAATAAATATTTTTAGTATTATTTAAGATATAAAATTTATAGTTTATTTTTTAAAATTTAGTTTTTATGATTATTACTCTGTTTTCTATCTATTTAAGAATGGAGTAATTTAGACGAGACTAAAATGTAATTCTAACGCGTTGAATGTTTGGTATTATGGATTTTTTAAGAACTTAATAATCACTAAAAACCCCAAAAAACCACAAAAAGATTAAAAAAACACTAAGGTAAGTAAATATAAGTATTTAATGAAGTTTTATTATAATTGTGGACGAAAAGAATAAGAAAATTTTGAAATAAAATCAAAAATACTCGTTCATTGAATTTTTTTGATTTTATTTGTATAGTATATATTCGAAGAAATTGCAATAACAGAATGGAAATGCTTAATTGTTTTGAAAAAATTACAAACACATATACAAAAAATTTAAATTGTTTGTTATTTAATTATTTTCTAAAAAAATAAAAGTTTTGTTGAAATTACGTGTTTTGAATTAAACTAAATCATTATAATGAGTTGCGCGCAAGTCATAAATAATGTTTTTAAAAAACACATGTGAATAGTTAACACCTAAAATATAAACACACTTAAATTAGTTTAATGAGAAATCAAGAGTATTTTCTGCCTCTTGGACATTCAACAAGTTCCATTTGCAAATCTGAAATCTCATAAGATTTTCCCGATTTATCAATTTCAGACCAAAATCCCCCATCCAATTGAATATTTCGATATAAGTTTTTATCTTCACAAAGAACATTATAAATTAACTTATTCACTTTGTAAATTTCACAATCAAAAGTTTCAATGCGTGTAACCACGAAATAGTTATCTTTCTTGATGCTTAGATTTACCTCTTCATAAATTCCATCAAGACTAGGTTTTGTGATATGTTTGTGGTTAAGGGCTGGATCTATTTTCAGTCCATACTGTTCCTTACATTCATGGCATTTCATTATCTCACTATACTTATTGCTAAAATTGTCTTTCTGTAATGGCTTTAATGTGCAATCCACTGCATTTTCCCGTATCACATTACATCTTGAACACTTTAGTATAAGTGACATTTCTTGGTCAATAAATATATTCAATACATTTTTTGTATCTGCTCTTACAATTATCTGATATTTCATGGGTTAAATTGATAATAATTTTAAAATATTCCGCTTTGATTTTAAGGAAAAAATATAAGTAAAAGTTTAATTGAAATATATAGCAGTTAATTATGAAATAAGTTAAATTTTTACACAAAATAGTAAATATAGCTCTAAATGTTTTTTATGAGGAATTTTTAATTATATTTATTGAAAAGGATGAAGTAAAGTAAAAATACATAAAACTGAACATAAAAGTTCCATGAAATAACTCTTGAAAATTAAATACACTATTTTAGAGATTTTAATTTCAATATTGATATAAAATAAAAAAAACTAAATCAACTAAATACATTATTTATTTGCAGTGGATATTCTATTCAAAAAAATAAATCAAATTCACATCGCAAACTATTTTGATTGAAAACATTTAATAATTTTTTACGTGCTAATTATTTGGATTTCAATAAAAAAGCAATTTCATAACGATCCAAATAAAAAATGAATCAAAATAGATTTGCTTGCAAATATTTATCATATATTAAAAAGTGCTTTGCAAAATTTTGTTCATTATTAATTATTAATTTATTTCAAAGCACTTTTGAATAATGAAATTCTTCATTACCTACAAAATTTGTGTTTTCTTTTATGCGATAATTTATAAATGATTAGAACACAATTATAACATAACATACGTTTCCAACAAAACATACAAAAGAAGATCAGTATTACATACTGCAATATCCTGAAGCAACTAGATTTAGTGTCTCGCTCTGACTATAGTTCGAAGTGGTACAAAGCCAAATGGGAGACAATATCTGCTGGCATGATCAGCGAACCGATTGGTCCGGAAAAAACCATAGATGAAATAACTATAGATTCAGTTGTTCCTAAGATATTTTGCACTCAAACTTGTCATCAAAAGACCGCAAAGCCCATGACGACCAAATCTGTGGAAGAACCAACAGACAAAAGGCTATGTAAAATCAAAAAATAAATATACATATGAATTTTTTTTCTATTATATATTTCTTATAACATACCCGTTTTTGAGATATCAGAGAATATTTAAATTTTATTATTCGTATTATTCTTTAAAGTTTACAAAAATTAAATCCTTGGAATATTTTGCATATAAAGCCAGAAAACATCATAATGTTTTTGCTGTGATTTTTTTTTAAACAAACAATACACGAAATATTATAAAAAAAATTTAATAATTGATCATTTTAAAATGATTATTTATCATAAGACTTTTTGTATTAATTCAATTGATCAATATCATCATCATATAAAAATGTCATTGAAGAATTTTACTCATATTATCTTATTTCGTATTTTTTACAAACCAAATTGTTAGTTTTTAGCAAATTAATATAACCTAAAAATACGTATTATACGTTAATGAAATAAAAACCAACGAACTTTGTGGTTTTAACTGTAAATAGAGTTAATTTTATAAAAACCTTATTTTTTTTAAATAACAATAAAAAATAATATTTAAAGAATAATATTTTGTATCCCATAGAAAATAAAACAACATCACAATCCACAAATGAACATACTAAAGGACAGGTTTCTATATAGACTTTCAGAAAGAAAAAAACAATATATAAAAATCAATCATATTTAAATTAATTCTTTAAAAACATTTTTTAATTCAGTAAATTTTCCTTCAAATAATGCTACAGACTTTTAAATATTAAATATGTCTGATTTTTTAAGAACTAATATATTGTTTGTTAATATTACTTGGATAAGCACCATTGATAATCATTTTTGTGGTAAATCTTATTTCTTTTTTTGTAAAAAAAATAATAGCATGCATAACTTTAAATGTTAAAATAAAATATATCCGATAAATAAGAGCACTATTTAGTATTTTACATAAATTAGTGTAAATCTAAATTTATAATAACATGTTTATTTAGCAAGTAATACAGGATCAAATAAATGTATTTCTTATATATACAAGTTTCTATTTACTATCAATTAACCTTAAAGACAAGTGAAATATTATAAAAGGTCGATTTTCAGATGTGTACATTGTCAAATTCTAAGTGAAGATATATTAAAATCTGATATAAATGAAACTTAACATAAATTTTTATTTGCTTTATTAAAAATCTTTAATTTTTGTAAATATGAATTTTATTTTTAATTAAAAAGATTTAATTATTAAAATTGATAAATTATTCAATTTATAAATAAAAGTAAAAATGAAGATCTGAAAAAGAGAAAAAAGATGAAACCTAGAGTAAAATACAAATTCGGAATAAAATTCTTAAGAAATCATATAATAAAATTCAAAAAATCAACAACATTTGCATTAGAAAAGTAGCCTTTTTCTAATTTTATCTTACAATCTTGTATTTTTTTCCCAGCTTTTCCTTTTATTTTTTCGTTTTTTTTTCTCCTTTATAGTTTCAAAATATTCTAAAGTTTTGTTTTATTTCGATTTTTTACCATAAAAACTATATTATAATTTTTTGGCAATTATTTAAATTTTTATGTTTACTAAAAACGTAACTTATATATTTTATGTAAATTCTTATATTTTTTTACGTCTTTATTCTTACATTTTTATTTCAAAAAATTTTCAATAGTATTAACATAGTAGTGTTTAAACTACTAAATTATAATGGTTTAATATGAAATATTCTTTATGTTCAAATTTTCAAATCATGTTTCTTTATTAACAATTATTTTTGGTTGACATTAATTTAATTTAATTTATTATCATGTGTTTATATTTTTATTATTCTTTTAAAAAAACAATTCACTTGGCTGAATTTTAAATATAAATTTGTTGTTATCATAAAGGCTCTAAGAAGAATGTTTTTATATGTAATTTTTGAGACAGGACGCATAAAAAATACAGATATATACGTTAAACCTAACATAGATATCAATTAGAAGGTTTTGCATCCTTAACTTCTATTAAAAATTATATCGCATATAATATATTAACTATTTTTTGATATAGTTTTCATTCTTAATTTTAAAAATTTTCAGAAGCAAAATAAACTTTAACGAGAATATTTATAAACTTTTACACATAAAATATGTAATTGGTTTTTAGAATAATAAAGTCGTTTTCATGGGTTTTTTTTATAATGATAGCATTATTTAATATTTAAGACCTATAAAAAAAATACTATATTTTTTAAAAAAATATCAGTTTTTTATATTGGAGTTGCCTTCATGTTGTATTGTATAAACAATTTTTAAATAGAAAGCTCTTAAATTTTAAAATTGTTACTCTAATGACTGTTATACGAGATAATTAGTCAAAAAGTTTTATTATTTATGCATTGAAGCATAAAAAAACAAAAAATAGTTTGTATTAAGGTTTTTGAATTCTAGAAAAATATTATTGGTAAAATTGGAATTTTTTAATGTTGTAATTTGATTTAAAATAACCATTTTAATTTAAATTTTTAAAATATAACGTTTTCTTTCATTTCTTATTCTTAAAAAAATTGACTGTGTTTATATACGTTTAATATTAAAAAATACATGTCATTCAGTTATTGAAATCAAATATAGAAATTTAATATAACCTTTGGTAATTTAATAAGATAGTTATCTATGATGTTATTTTTTGTGTAACAAATAATAGCAAACAAAAATATTAAATGATTTAAGTAAATATTGTCCAAAAATTGTATTTTTAGGATTAAATTTTCATTCTTTATTTGCGTGACTTAACACAAAAATATCTAAAACACGACATTTACATTAGATAAAAAAATTTTTTATGTATTTACTGGTGTGTTTACTCACATTTAAAAATGTTTAAATTTTTAATAATTAAAATTGACTATAATGTTTTATCTCCAACTGTTATATAACGTTTTATATGATGGTCATAATACTTAAATATGCTAATCTATGTTGAAATATGGTTTAAATAAATAAATTTTTAAATAGTATAGATTTTTATTTCGTTTAAGATATTTATGATATATTATTACCTTAAATAAGATGTTTAAGATTATGTGAATTGCCTTTTATACGTTTTAAATATTTAATTCGGATATTTTTGTTCAAAAATAATGTAAATCATTTATCATCAGTACTTATTACATTTCAAAATTTTCTTTGTATTTTGACAGTAAAAAGCATTTTTACCCCCTTAAAAAATATAATATATAATTTTTAAGTTTTTCAAATATTCATCAGCTTAGATTATTTTTTTTATTAATTTTATTGTATATTTTAGTATAGCTTTTTCGTATTAATCTAGTAATACACTAATTTTTATTAGATATATTTTATTAACTTTATGATATAATCTATTTTTCATTATATTTTTTGATTTTTTTCATAATTTAATATTTATTGTGTTATATGGCAGATCAATATATTAAATTATATTTTTAGAAAAATATTATAATTTTAATGTAGAACACTTGGTATTTTTTTCATTAATTTTCACATTCAACTGATAAATTATATTTTACGACCTTTTAAGAAACACTTCAGAACTTATTTAAAATATTAAAGAAATTTGAAATACTCAAATTTAAATCTGTCATAGAATTTGGGATGTCTTTTTTAGACTCTTAGAGTGTTATAATGAAATGGAATGCCAAATAATATCAATATTTTATTAAACACAAATTAATTTTATAATAATTGATATGCTCAAAGGGAATATTTTGGATATCTTGCGCTTTTATAGATTAATTTACATCTCTTTTAACAAACAAATTAAAAAAAAATTCATATTTTTATTCTTACAAAAATACTTTATCTTATATTTTTAACATCCCTAGCTATTATATAATTTCATATCTTAAAGATATTCAGTTTTTTTGAAAAATGTTGAGCATTTTTTTTGGGGGTTTATTTCTATATACAGGTTTTTTTACATATTAGTGTTGATGAGTATAAATTTTAATTTATTTGGTATTTAAAAATGTATATCTAAAAAGAAATATTAAATTTTAAAAATATAGATGAAATTTTTGCATTCAAACCAAGCGTGATTCAGTCAATTCATAGTGTTTTATCAATGTATACTTTTGTATTGACGAGGATAATTAAATGAGAGCAAAAAATCCTTTTTGAAACATTAATTTTTTAAATACATCCTGCGCATTCGTGCCGGGCTTTCTAAAAACACAACATTATATACAAATCAAAAATTTGAATTTTTTATTAAAAAATGTGTAATCCAACTATAAAAATAAAATTTTGTAAGCTAAAAATCATTAACATATTTCAAATATTTGTACGATAATTTTCCGTAAATAAATATTCTAACAAATAGAAAAACATTTTTTGTAAGGTTGTTGCGTACATTGTAAAAATTTGAACAATTTAATATTGTATACAGTATTAGTTTAAATATATTATATTCTAAACGATGCAAAATATTGGTTTTAAATAAATAATTTAAAAAATATTTTTAGAGTAAGTTTGCTCGTTTTTTCTTTTTATAACTTTCTTTTTATGTTTGAATAATAGATGCCACATTTTTGAAAAATGGAATTTTAAGGATCCTGTCCGTTCTCCATTCATGATTTTTCTAAAAAATTTAAATGTTTTAATTTTTATATAGTTCTTATAAATATTGAAGAATCGGTTTTTGTACTATTAATTAATTAATTTATTTTTATGTTATTTCTCGACATATATTCTCAATTCTCATATTTAAATATATTTATTAGATCAATTATATTTAATTCTTACAATATAAAATTCAAAGCTTTATATCACAAATATTTTTTTATTACTATCTTGATTGCTCACAGTTTTTTCATATTATAAATTGGCTTATAATAAAAAAAAATTTTAGGTGAATTATTATCTGAGCATTTTAACTATGTATTTTCAAATAAATTTGAATTAACATTCAAATAATGAGTCATTATATTGTATTTGTAACATTTTGAAACATAAAATAATAATTTGTATAAAATTATTAATAATATAATTTTCACATAAAAGAATGGTTGAATTAGAAATTTGAATTCCTGAATCTATATTTTTTAAATGCAAAAAAAAATTTTTGAATGTTCGTAGTCAATGAATTTTTTATCATAAGTTATATTCTCAAATTTCTTAGAACAAAAAAAAGAGGAAAATTTAGCAATAAATCCCGTCGATATCTTTTCTTTTAATTGGCCTATATTTAATTCAAGAATAATATCTATTAGTAAAACTTACGAACATATGTTTTAAGATAATAGACTATTAAAAACGAAAAATTGTAATTTATTGTAAAAAATATTTAGAGAAAATAATTTATTTCCCTTTTGATCTTTAAACAATGATCGAGAAATAAATGCATTCAAAAAACGAGAAATAAAAAAAAGATATAAAATATCTACTTGATTTTATTAATTCGAATTTTGTAAAAAAGATTAGATTTACCTCTTGCATCTTTCTCGGATATTAAAAATATAATAACTAACAACGTGTTTTAAAATATTTGTAATTTCATTAATTAGTTCATTAAAATGTTAAAAACTTTAAACTTATATAATTTTGCGAATCTACATTATTTTCAAGTTAGAATATATCTTTTAAAAAAATAGAGTCATTTTTCAGCGTTATTTTTTTTCGAATAACAGGTTCTCTCAATTTTTTTTGTAAAGTTATAATCTAAAAAAATTAATCGTTTTCTATAGCAATATATATGTTTTACATAATACACAATAATAAATTACTAAAACAAAAAATCATTATAATTTGGTATAAATTAAAATCGAAGAACTTTTTTTTAAAGGCCACTTATATTTTATATATAAATAATTGCAAAATATACTATGAAAGGTTTTGAAGGCGAAATTCTGATATTTAGTAAAAATACTTTTGGTTTGCTTTAATTATTTATATTATTCAACTTTTAATTTTTAGAAATATTAATGCCTTTAAATGGGTCTTATCATAACACTTTATTTGTTTTACACTTGAAATTAAAGTAATAGCAAAAATATTTGATTGGTGATATGAATATTATACAACCGAATTTTTGCATTAATGAAAAATGACAAAGATATATTTTCGGCTTAATAATTCACGACACAACATCTATATTTTATGAACCAAATGTAATGGTAACTAATACTATAAATTACAAGTTAAAAAAATTAAACTAATATATTTAATTTGAAACCAAATAAAAATAATTAGCATTTAAGAATGTAAAATTTTGATCATTCATAATTTTTTTAATCGAATTTTTTCAAATTAGGCCGAGAATAAACAAACAATCAATCAAGAACTTTTAATGTGTTTTTTGAAATAAACCGTTAAATCACATAGTCCATGAAATGATGAAGCTAGATATGCTCTTTTGTATTTTTGCTTTCTTATAATTATTTTTTAAATATCTTTATGCCAATTTTAAGAAGATACATAATTTAAGAAAAAAATTATTCTTTTTATTAGAAAGCATACATTTACACCTTTTTGCAAACCATTTCAGTATTTAAATTATTGGCTACAACGATTATAAATTTTGATATTAATGTTTAATTTTTTAAAATTTTTGATTTTTTTATATTATTCAAAAAATCAAATTCTTTTATCTGTTATTGAAAATTATACAACGCGTCAAAAAACTGTTTTTATACTAACATAGCTGTCAATTTTATGAAGATATTATATTTAATCATTTATTTTTGTATCCTAAAAAAAACAAAATTGATTCTTAATTTAAATTTTTCGAAATTATACTTGTTTTAATCGACTGTAAAATTTTAGTCATTTTTACGAATTTTGTATTTAATTTAAACGAATTTTCATAATTTATACAATTAAAACATTCACTGATTATCATAGTGAAAAGTAAAATAATTATTGTTTGTTGAAATTTTGCACGCTTTTCTTTTTAAATAATTTTTGAAATAAAATTTACTGATTTCATATCGTCAAAATTTAAATTATTACAATTTAAAAAATATTTGTATTATAAATTTTATTATATGATTGATTCAATCTTTTAAATTAGACCAATTTATGTAGGTAAAGAAGCCTTCTATGTATTTTTCATTTTTTTGTTCCAAATATAATTTTCACATAGCAACACTAAATTCTTTTTGTTATCTATTTAATTGATTTTTGTGCACCTACTAAGTAAAAAAAGGTCTTTAAATTGTAAAATTTAACTCTATATTTAAATTTTTACGATTTTGTTTGAAAATTTGTTGTAAACATCAATAAAAACTCAAATCGATCATAAATTAATGATATGATTTATACACACGAAATAATTAAATACAGAATTTATTGTCATAGGAACATTAGAATTAATATGTTACTAGCAAGTTTTTGTTATAAAAATTGCGTTTTTACACATATTTTTATGTGTGAATTCTTTGAAAAAACAAATAGATAATTTTAATGGTTATTTACGCAGTTCTTTAACATAATAATATCTATTGCGCAATTTTGTTGATTCTGAATTACTTTAATTTATATTCACTGTTGCAAATGCTTTTTATGTAAGATATTGTCATTTTTGAGTGGAATTCGACGCTATGATTTTTTGCCTCAGATTAATTTTACCTGCGGTAACCCATTCAAGATAATTTTGAAGTCTTGACGATTTTTCTTTCGTCTATTTCATACAAGATAATATTTTGCTATAAGATAAAACATTTTTAAAAATTTGAAAATTTCAATAAAATAAATTTACTTTCTTCATTTAATTGAAAGCACAGCTAAACGGAATATTGATAACTTTTTTAAGAATTCTGTTATGGGCATTTATTAATATAAGAAAAAATATTTATTTTTTAGGGTTTTTCGGCCGCTATGCTGATTTTACTTGATAAAACATTTTCTTAAAAAGAAATATTTTTGTTTCTTCAAATAGTTTTGCTTCAAAATAATCATTAATTTTTATTTTTTTTTTTATATATCGGTGCTATCTAACTACAATTCTTCACATTATACCGGTGATTATACATAAAAACAGATTAAAACTTAAACTTTAAATTCAAAAAAAAATTAACACATTTAATTTTTTTTTATATTTTAACAAATATACCATTTAAGTGTTTCTCAAATTTGTTCTTTAATCATAATCTTTTTTTAAATTATTTTATTCTGTATGTTTTGAGACAATTTTAAAACGAATTTATTAATAAATTTAGCATATTTTTAAAAATTCATGTTTACACCTAAAATTATATTATAAATATACATTTGGTATAAGTTCAATGAATAAATTATCTTTTGACAAAAAATATAACAATACGCTGTTTCATATTAAAATTTACATCTTTATACTTTAATAATATTGCAATTATTATAGATCAACTTTTTTGGCTTGTTCCTATTTATAGAATCTGTTAATTTAGTTAAAAAGTACAATAAGAAATACATTAAATATTAAGAGCTTTTTTATAACTGCAAATAGGGGATAATGTTAAATAACATTACGAAGCATAAGATAACGAAGGTGAAATAATCTTCTTAGGTAAGAACTATTGCAGGTATTTAGTAAAAAGTAAATATTCAAAACTACCTATTTTTCGTTTTTTTTTGTATTCAATATTATTTAGTTTAAAAATAACTGACATAAATATTCATTAATTTCGCATTTAAAATGTATATTTTTCATTTATATATGTAATTTTTGTTTGTTTTTTACTATCGTTTCTCATTAGATATTTTAAAAATTTTCATTTTGTAAATTATAGTTCAAAATCATCTTGCAGAGTGACTATTATAATTAAAACTGTTATTATATGTTAAATAAATTTCCTTGATTTAGTAGGTAAAATATTAAATTTAAAGCTTTTTAAGGATGATTGTATATAACGCTTATTTTTACATTTAAAATTTTCCTCATAAAAAAAATATATTGACTTGTTTTTCACTTTATAATAGATATTATTTCATTATTTATAAAGGCGCAATTAAGCTGATTTTTTTTCTTTCTGTAACTTCTTTGTCTATCAAAAAAAATTGGATTCGATTTTTCTATATCGTAGTAAAACTATTTATATATTGCCTTTTTAAGACTTTTATATGCATACACTAAATAAAATTCCCAATTATAATAGATTCTGTCCCAATTATTATTGGTTTTTTTCATATATATATATTATGTAGAAAAAAAATTATTATTCGATATATGCAAAATCACTTTGACAAGTATCTTTTGAAGCTGTATCGTATTCTAAAATAGCATATAAATATATTATAACTTTTCCCCATGTACTCATTCCCTATAAGATTATAAAAAAATTAATAACTCAAATACTTATTAAATACCACATACATTAAATTTCATTGTTAATTTTTAAATCCTTACAAGAAAAACCAATACCGCTCGTTATTTACTTTTATCATGCACCACCTACATTTATTTTTCCGCATTTATTGCGTGCAACATATTTTTTTGTAAATCAATCACCTTTTTTGGTTATGCATTTTAGTTATGTATAAAAATATGAATCATTGATATAAATTTGTTTCTATAGAACTATGAAAATCACTTATTGGATTTCTATCTTTTATTATTAATTGATAATAATTGATATGTAGGAATTTTGTTAAAGATTTATAGAAACTTAAACTAATAATCAATTTACTAAAAAAATTCATTAGACAAAATTATGATAATATAGTAATTTTTAAGATACCATTTTTTGAAAATTTTTGTGTTTGAGAATAAAAAAGTTAAAGCTGTTGTTTTTAATCAAAAAAATTAAAATTGTTTTGTTTCCTTTACTTTACAAATTGTGTTTAAATTTTTTTAATAGCTAATTCATTTCAATAAATCTATTTGAGAATAAGGATATATAATTTTTTGTCATTTATAAGAAAAAGAATAACCATTAAAAATTAATCGAGAAGATTTATACAAAGAAAAAAAATTTAAAGTAAGTTTTAAACTATCATCAAAATCTATAATTAATTATATCATTTATTTGGTTGTTAATTTTTATTATATATACTTTATAGTTTATATTTTCTATCTATTAACTAATTAAATGATGTTTTTTTTCAAATATTTATTCAGGTTTAGCTGTGCTTATGCCGAAAAAGTGTGTATGTATTAAATTATTTTAAATATATTAAAATATTGTGGTTTATTTTATTATAGAAAATATCAAAATTTGCGCATATATTTAAAGTTTTATCACTATATCTTGAATCGAAAAATCTGTTGAAAAGGCTGCGATGATACAATATTTAACTAGATTGGTATTTTTTAAACTTAAAAATAACACGATCAGTTTTAACACAACTTAAATGTATAAATATGTTCATTACTTTATTTTTAAATATTTATCATAGTAAATATTTATCATAAAAGACATTTCTACATAATATGTATATTTTATGCTTAAAAAAGGTTATAGTCGTAATCTTAAATTATATTCAACTTCAAAAATATTATATATTGCGTCTAAATCATGGCTTAAGGATAGACTTTGCAATATAAAATTGTTATATATTAATATTCAGAAACTTGTTACAATACATTCTGTTCAAATTAATTGCCGACTTTTTTGGTTAAACAGCAGTACACTATTGCGTTTGCATTATAAATTCGTTGATGGCAAAGAGAAGGCCTTTGTATAGTTCCCAAAAATTAAATTCTTACAATCTTGATAGTTTACCTTTCATGTTTGCCATAAGAAAATAATGTTTTTTTTGTTGTATGATTTCTTACATATCCATGTGTTAAAACAATTTTTCTTTATTATTAAACAAAGAAAAAATATATTTTTATATGTAATATTTTTTTGTATCAAAGCAAACATAAAAATCTTATATAAATTATTATAAAATAATGTTTAATTCAAAAAAAATTGTATTTTTACACTAGGAATTAATTAAACCTTTCCTTTTTAAAATTAATATTTAAAAGGATTTTAAATCATTTTTATGGGACAATAAAAAAGAAATATATTTATTTAAAATAATTTACACTGCTCTAAATTGCTAAAAGGTTGTATTGGTTACATTTAAACAATAAATAATTTTTTTCTTGTTTTTATTTATTGATTTTCGAATTTTCATTCTAAATATCACACAAGATGTTCTTGTTTCATTGTATTCTTATTTGTTAAGCATTTAAATTTTTCTTAAAGATAAAACCAAGTTATGAAAACCTATTTTTATTACTACGTATGCATTATTCAAAACCAAAAAAAATTAAAAATGATCTTAGAATCTAATTTAGACTTAAAATTGATTTCTAGTTAAAAAGACAATTATATTTATGTTCTGAAATTGCACCATTCCATTTATCGTTCTTTGTGAACATGATTTTTTTGAATGGTTTATTTCTTTTAAAATGCATCTTTTCATAGAAATAAGATTTTTTGACGCAAAAAAAAGCATTAGAAAAAATTTGTAATTGTCTTGCCTTGGTTCTTTAAAACCGTGAGAGGTATATATGTGGAGTATAGATATGGTTTGTGGTCAGATACTAGGACCTTTGTGTCAGCAGTCATGGAATGTGGTTCGTAATTAGGTTCTTAAAAATTAGGAAAAAGAAAATGAAGGTACATTGTAATTTTAATTAACGATTATATATATATATATATTTATATACCAATATAAAACAATCATGTTAAAGTGATGTACACTTCAACAGTAATATTTCATTTCTTATTTATTTAACTATGATATAATTTAATTCATCATAAGATATTGATATTGAAAACAATTAACATTTGTAGTTCAAATCAGCATAAATTTTTATTCAAAAGAGCTAAAAAAAATTACCAAAATTTTATAAAAATATTTTTTGAGTAATCTGTTGGAAAAAACAAATAAGTTATTAAAAATGATAGTATGTTTATTATCGTATCGGATCATTCAATTAAAAAAACATCTTAGAAAATTTAGAATATTTTTGATTTCTTAAGGAGACATAAAATCTATTCATATTTTACACAAAAGTATTAAGATTATTTATGTATTGACATCATAAGATATTTAAAGATCTATATTTGTATTCTAAATAAGAAAAAGAAACATTTAGAAAAAAGGATAATTTCTATACTAATAATATAGGAAGAGGTTCTGTCACTTTTTTTTTCTAGTGTTTACATTATTTTTTATCACATGAAATCCTATATTTTTTATAAAAAAATCAACTGAATATTTGATATTTCAAAAAATAGATTATATCCTGACTCACAATATACTATAAAAATTTTGGAAATTTGAAACATGAATTGCATTTTACTGCAGTAGTCCTGATATTTTGCACCACTTTTAAGAAGGTTAATAATAATTCATAAAATTTGCAAAATTAATCCGGTCTTTTAGATAATTATTATTGAAAATATACTGGGCCTTTCAAAAGCATATAAAATTTGTACAAAAAACAAAAAGAAAGAAATATTATAGAATTCAGAAGAATATATAAATTTAGTTATGAGAAAGTCATACCAATGACACAAGAAGCCACAAAAGTTTTACAAAACGAACTAATCCTATCGGAATCAAATTTCTTAATAATATATTTTATATTTGTATTTATCCAATTCAATAAATCATTAATCATGGAATTAATAATAATTTTTGTTTCAATTGATTCTATGATACAAATTTTTATAAATCAATATAGACATAATTTTTAAATAAAATTTCTATGATTTTTTGATTTAGTTTGTATAGAATTGTTCATTTTTTTTGAGCTTGATTATATTTTGAATGCTTATGCCATTTAATTTACAAATTGATTTTCTCTTAAATTTATAATCAATAAGACTATAGTAGCCAAATATAAACTAAATTTTAAAAAAGATAGGTATATTTAAATTGTTTATTTAGAAAATTTATGAGTAAAATGCGGACTTAAATTCAAATTTGAAAAGATTTTAACCTTGTTAGCATTTTTAAAATTTTTTAAAAAGCAAATTTTATTATATAATAACTAGAAATTTGTTACCAAAAAACAGTAATATGAAGGTCATTTTGTTTAATATTGTGGGTGATTATGCTTATCAACCATCTAAATACACTACATACATTTTATAGTGAAAAACGATGTTTTTAAAATAATAGAACACATTAGATGTATATCTCTATAATTTTTATATAAAATTAAAATGTGAATGTATTCTTTTCATGTATACTAACCATTAACATGATATAAATTTTTGAAAAAAAAGTTCTTAAATGATATATACAATGCAAATAAATGAATTCACGATCGATAATTCTAAAGTAATTTACTGTTGGTATTAAAAAGGCAAATATATTATTTTTTGTATATTTAACATATAAAAATTGATAGATTATAGTGTTTAAAATATATGAAAGGCTCGTTCTGAAAATAAAAAAAGAAAGAATATTTAGGAGTAACGTTTTTGATGAAATCGAATACTGGGCAAATTTAATTGCATAAAAAACTTGATAACATAATTTCTTTTCATTATTATATAGTTTCTATCTGTACAAAATTCTATGAATATTATGTAAAACATTTACGAATATTTCGTTATACAAGTTATAAATTTTTGGATTACACGCATATAGTGATTTAAACAAAAATAAGTCGATCAGTTGGTTTGGTTTTTCTAAGAACGATATTTCTTTGTGATATCTGTCTAAAAAAAATTATTTCTAAATTCTAAATCTAATTTATAATATATTAGTTATACTGTAAATTCTATCAAATTTTACTGCTGATTTTTTCCCTCTTCTATAGTTTTCTAAATACACTATAACATCTAATATTTACTGCACAATCTGTTATAATACAGAAAACGTTTTTAATGGAAAGGAAGACTTGGAACAAACGTAATAAATAATATAACGGAACACACTGGTCAGAGGGTGCTTAAAATTTAAAATAAAGCTAAAACTACATTTTTATTGTCAAACATAATATTTTTCTTGTTGTTAGTAGATTATACGTAGTTACAATAAATTACATTATAATTTGAGCTATTATATAACTTTTAAAGATTTTTTGCTATAAACAACCTTTTTATACGTAAGAATTACATGGAAAAATAACAAGATTAAAAAATTGCAACCTATATTATGATTTAAGTATATTTTTTATTAATTCGACCTCTAACGTAGATTGAATCATATCGAAATCAATACCCCGAATTGCCCTTAGTTTTCTTTATTTCTTATTCAAGTACTTTGTATCTGGTATTCATATAAATGGTTTATGGGTTTGAAATATTGGTGTGAATTGGTGATTTTGTAAAACCAACATATATGATTCTTTCATTATCTATATTGTCAGATTCCCCGCCTGGAGAATAAAAAGGTGAAGAAAAAAAAAGAATTGTAAAGAGATGATTCAATTTAATTTTCTGCATTCGGAATGCCGGATAGTAAGGCGGTAGCTCTCAATCCTTGTTCCTGGGATCTTCCTCTTCTGTCTCCGTGTTGATTTCGCACATTTTAGAATACATAGATTCTTTTGTTCCCGAAATCAGTCCGGGTTTTTTGGTCAATAATATTACCACAATTGGCAGTATCTGATTGACACCAACGCAAAGATCTAATTGGTCGATCTATTCCGTCTATATCTTTGGCATGTCGGTTATTCACTTATTCGACAACATTTTTACATTAAATTTCTGGTTTTTTTGCAAAATATTAAATTTAAAACAGCTAATTGTTTGACGAGCATGGCAAAGTATTTAAATGAGAAGTAGAAGAAGAACAATTTCTTTAATCATATTTTTTAAAAAATTTGCAATAAAAATTTTAAGTGACATGTGATATATCAACAAAAAACATTTTTTTCACAAACAACATGTCAAAAAAGTAATCAGCTCTGTTATTTGTTGTTTTGACCAGAAATCAACAAATCAATATAAAAATACGACATCTTATATGTATTAGAAAAATATAAAAATTATTATTGCGTCATTGACTAAAGTGAAACTCGAGTCAAACATTTTTAAATTACTTGAGTGTTCCTTTTAATAGTGACACAACAAGAGCAGTTTTAGTCTCTTAGGTCTTTTTGTATCTACACTACTAACTAAATTATTTTTTTTAATTAAGGTTTTTTTATCTAAATATCTATATAAATAGTATTTGCATAAATTATAATTTTGGATTAAAGAAATATAAAGAAGTAAAATTATTGGCCATTTTAACTACTATAAAGAAAAAAAGTTTATAAACAATTATTCAAATTGTCTTTTTCTCATATAGTCGCCAAGAATCTGTTTATACCTTTTAAAAAAATTAAATTCTTAAAATATGATAAAAAAATTAGTATAGATGAATATTAAAAAAAATATTTTAGAATAAACAATATAGGATAATCACAACAATTGTATTACCAAAAAAAATTACATATTATTTAATACCAGACATTTTCTCAAATATGAATTATATAATTAATTTTGTTATAATCATTGTTTGGTTTTTTGTATTTTGTTTGAGATTATCAATCTTGAATTTTTTATAGAATGAAAGATTTAAAACCAAAAAATATATGGTTATTTATAAAAACGAGCCGATGTTGTAAAAATATTTAAAATTATGGCAGAAAGAAGGTAAGATGGATAAAAAAAAGAGTGTAACAAATTTTTATTAACAAGCCCCTCTTTTTCAAAATCTTAGCTAGAGAACATAATAAAACTAATTTTAAAATAGATTTTTAATTATATCTTTTATAGGACAGCCAAATGTATTTATATAAAGCATAAAAGATAAGAGTATAGCCTAAATCACTTTCTTCGCATCGTTTATGCGGGCAATCACGTTTTATTGCGGACCAATTGCCTTCAATTGTATTGGTATATACATTTTCACGTTGATTAAGAGATTTTAGACAGTGTATAACAGTCTTATGGGTATGAAAATACTCCTAATTTACTGTATGCTTTTTAAATGTCATTTTATATTATGTTTTACTTCTTCACATAACTTTTTAGCACAGAAATTAATGTTTAAGTGTTTCGTTGCTCTACGGGGTGTAAAATAATCCATGGATAATAAACCTCTATACCATTCCAAATACTCAGACACACTCTACATAATGTCCATGAATGTAGGATCGCTTCCCAAAGTTTGACTCATAAATTTTAATGATAATGAACTCTCCATATATCTTTTTAAATTTATTGAAGATATTTTGGAATAAAAACCCAAAAACTAACAGAAGAAACGCACGCGTACTGGTCTTCTAACACAAAATTCTTGGCATATTTGTTCTTTGGTGTATTTATTCATCCAAAGATACAAAATTAAGATGTCTTTGTCATTACCAAGCTTTAAGTTTTCGAATTTTGTGTTAGACCAGAGAGTAATCTTAAATTTGCAGATTTTCCATCTGCATCTGATATATTCCGTCCACTGTAACGCAACAAACTTGCTCTTTGGACGTAAATCTTGCACACTAGATTAGCTTATGCAATGATTTCTTCCTTGATTGTTGCCACATTCTCTGAAATGCTCATTTATGGGGCTAAAAAATAAAAATTTTGCGCACACATTTTTTTTGTCCAGCATACTACTTCCACAGCTCCAAAATTATTGCATATTCGATAATAAAAAAACAGGTCTTAAAAAATAAAAAAATTCATTGCTGCAGGATTCTTACGCATATATATTTTATTTGTAAGTTAAAAAATTCATAAGATGAATTTCTATTGTTTTCAATCTATTGCAGTATTCCGTAAAAAATTATATGAGACAGATTAGAATTAAAAATAAATTGTTTCAAAATGTTATATTTATTAATAAAATATAGTTTTTTTCAAGAAGTCTCGAAAAGAAATAATGCTATTTTATAATTCATTTTTTCGTATATAATGTCGAATTATAGTTATGCATCTGACAATATGTTTCGAAGTCCATATAATTTTGCTTTATAATTGCATCAAGTGTGAACTATTGTTGTGTATTGATCTTCCAATACTCCTATAAATTAAATAGGGAACTATTTAATTGTTGCAATTTAAAATTTTACCAATTTTTTTAGAATTAATTAATTTTTTGACAGTTAATTAACTAAAAAGTTTTAAAAAAATATTTATTGGTAAAAAATTTTAAATAGAGGAATTTGATGTAAAAGTATTTTATCTCCGAATTAAGGAGATGAAAAGTATTTAAAGAATTTGCATTTTGAATTGATGGTTCGACATCCAAAGAAAACATCTTTAATTAAATCCGTGCTATCCAACAACTATGACCACAACTGCACTTATCAATCTTATTTATTAATTTTTGATTATTCATTTTTATTTAGGTTTAGAATTCCTAGTTAACTAACCTAAGATTTTTTAAAGCAAAGATTAAATTCACTAATATATTTTATTTATTTAGAACAATACTTTTTTCATATTTTCAACTATATGTTCAAAATAAAAACAAAATTTTAGATATTTTTATTTAACAAAAGCTAAAACATTGATTGACGTGAAAGCAATCAAATAGTTTTAAAATAAAAAAACCTTTATTCAGAAAGGATAACATAAAAATTTGAATGTAAAATTTGTTACTAGAAAGAATATATAATACACATCATTAGCTGATCTTTATTGTTATACCATGAAAATTAATAAGTATAATCTAGTCAAAAATCACAAAAAACAAAATCTTTTTATTGATTTTTTGACATCTAATTCAAATTTATTAAAATTTGTATGCAGCAACTTTTCAAAATTATAGAATTTCTTAACATTAAGTAATTTATGCAAGCATCAAAATGGAACAATTTTTTTAACAAAGAACAAATCCTTCAGATCAAATATTAATAAAAAAATTGTCTTCCATTTTTCAAAGTTTAGAAAATGTGAATATTGTGTAAATTTGTAATATATTTTTTAAAATTGTAAATCCTAAAAAATTTTAAATGCCTTTAAAAAAGTGTTGATCTTCATTATGTGTTATGTATAATTTTTTAACTAAAAATTTATGTTTAGATGTATTTTTTTATAAGTATTAATGTAAAAACAACATTCTCTTTCACCATTGGTACACTTATTCATAAAAATTAATATTTTCGTTATAATTTTCTATAAATAAATTTCTATATTATACCGAAATTATAATAGTTTATATCACATTGGATTGTACTAAAAAAATTACACATTATAACAAGTAATTTTTGATTAGGTTTATTTTTATATATTTTAAATTATGTAGTTTTTTAAATATTCTTTATTTTTAAAAATATGTTTTATATCATATATGAACATTATATTATTGTGATTTATTTGTTTCTCCATAAAATTATTCGTATTTGATATTTAAAATGGTATATAACGACAAAACCTTACATCATAAAAATGGCTTAAATATATTTTTATTTTTTTAATAGCCTTTTTTGAGCTAATTGTTCAATTTGATTATATAAAATAAGACATAAACGAAATAAATATCTTAAGAAAAACACAATATGATACCTTATAATATATATCTATTTTATAGAATATGGAAATTACATATTTTCCCATTTTAAAATTATTTTCATAAATAATGCATTCAAAATACACAACTTAATATGGTTATTTCTTTCCTTAGGACGCAATTTTATAATTTACAAAAACTAATATATGTGTATTATTATTCAATTAAAGTACGATAGAAATGCTAAAGATATATATTACAAATCCGAAATAAAACAAACTTAGAGGTCTAAATAAAACTTTAGTAAAAATTTATAAATTTCATTTCACTTCGAGTTTATTTAAACATTTCCTTTTACACTATAAAAGTATTTTGCGTTATATATCATAACTAACGTCATTATGTTTTATGCATTAAATAGCGATAACATTTTTTTTAAGATTTTTTACTTTTGTTTTTTTTAAATGTCTAAATTTTATTCTTATTACCTTAATAATATAAATAGAAAACAATCATAATCTTTTAAACTTGGGAAAACCCCGAAATGTTTTTTTAATTTTTTTATATATAATATGTTAGTTGTAGATAATCATTTAAAATTTATTTAGACAATTTATGTGAATATAGCGTTGCTAGCATACCGTAATTTGTTGAAATACAATTTTGAGACACCAAGTTTTAGTAATAAAAACATTTATAAAATATTATAAAAAGAATTATACGTAATATGGTGAAATCAGAAAGATTTTATACTTAATATAAAAATGACAAAGAAATGTTTTCTGTATTTTTACTTTAGCAAGCAGCTTTGAATAGAACCGAATTGTTAATAATATTTTAATTCTATAAATCAAAAAACCCTACTTTTCGTCATAATATCATATGAAATATTTCTATATGGTTCTCTTCAAATATGTTATTATATTTTTTTACCATTTTTGCAAGCATAAAAAAACTTTTTGCCCGGGTTTATAACAAAAAACAAAAAATTTTAATAAGTATCATAAAAATTATAAATAAACTAAATTTACGTCGCTTCTTGAACTTTTCTATATTTGAGTACTTATGCAAATAAATAAACCAATGCAAAAAAAGATGGCATAGTGTATTTTAACATAATACTAACATACAATTTTGTAGTCTTTATTATAAATACTGGTTTCTGTAATTATATGTGATTTATAGTAAACCTATGATACATGATCTAAAATCTTCTTTTAATCATTTAAAAATTGAAGTATGTACTATAAAATTTTTTTACTAGTATATAAATCAAGTTTATGTTTTAGTATAACAAATAAAAACAATCATGGCTCATAATAAGCATAATAATTTTTTTTCCAAAACTAAATTGCCTTTTTTTATTTCGATACCAAAAAAATTAACAAACAAAAATTTAACGCTTAGGTATTTAAAAAATGATTTAACATTTAAAAAACAAAAGGTCTTGCATTTCAAAATAATTTTTAGTTGGAGATTTTATTTTAAATTATGTGGGCGAGTTTAAAAAAATCGAATAAAAAAATATTTTATTGCATTAGATCAAACAAGAAAAATCTAAAAAGCATTATAATATATTAGACGCCAAATAGCTATAAATATAAAAAGACAATTAATTCAATTTTTTTATGTATTCTATATCAACTTAAAAAGTGATATATTAGATGAATTTATTATTTAGATTTTTTTATATCTATAGTGTGCCTAAAAATACATAAATGACAAATTAAATGACTATTAACTTAGCATTTAGTTGAATAAAACTAATGATATTTTAAAAAAACAACCAAAAACATTAATAATAAACTCGATTGAATAGAACTTATAAATTATTCTATATATCTATCTTTATTTAGCAACAATGAAAAGTATATTTCTTTATACAAAATTTATTTGATGTTACTTCGTTATGTAGTTCTCCCCATTTTTAATTTTCTTTGATCTTCAATAATTTCATTCTTTTTTAGATCAATATTTTTTTAAAATATCTTTTTTTTGTTTTTTCCTATTATTTTTTATATAAATATTAATTATATTGTAGATGAGCCTAAAAAACGAATAAAATGTTAAGTTTAAGTTACTTTCTTGTAATAATTGTACATTTTTCATATTTGTTTAACTTGGTGTATACGAATGCTATTAAATCTGATTTATAAAGAACTTTTTGAAAACCATTAAGAAAAGATGCCATATTGGAAATGAAGAATAAATGTATTACAAGTAGATATGGTAATGCAAATAACCTTAATTTACTTACAAGTATGCTTGTTTATATTTTGATCATATATTTATGTCTATTTTGGTCACACACAGTCAGTCTCTAATCCTTTTTGTATAATCAAGCCGAAAAATGCGAATGTAAATTTCTGGTTGCTACTAATATTTTTTATACATGTAGTATTAACAAATTGAAATTCTAAAAAATAGCGTTAATAATTTATAAAAAAGTTAAGATAAACTAGTTGTTCGAAACTTATAATTTTTTTGCAAAAAATTAGAATACGAGTAGTTGCTAAAGTTGCAGTTTAGTATATTAATACAGGTTTTATTATATCAATTCTATAAAAAAAATGCAGCCGCTTTGGGTTAAATATTTTAAAAACGTTTTATTTTGTCGATTATATCATTTCATAATAAGATATATGGATCATAAAGCTATATAGTGAGGTTTTAAATGAAATATAAAAAAATAAAATATAGATAAAGTTTAATAACTGTTTTATTAAAATATTATAAAGGCGTTGTTTGGCACAAAGAAACTCACAAATTCGATTGATTTTCTAGCCTTTTTTATAATATCAAGCTTTATCTATTAAACTATATCGTATAAATTCACCGAATAATATTTTTGTTTCTTTAATAGTTTATAGTTTACCGAAAATTTAAATATAATGTATTTTTTTATAATTTTTATTGTGGTTTATCAGGAAATATATAAGTATTCTAATTATTTTTTTGTATAATTAGTGATTTTTTTTAATGGTGTTGTTGATCCAAAATTTTGTAGATCAATGAATTTTTTTATTTAATAATAGAAAATTTTTGTATTTAGAAATTATAATAAAACTAGTTTTTTTATCTGTTATTATATATGGTATTTTCTTTAGATTTTTTTATTAATTTTTTTTTCGTTTATGTGTTTAATGTTTTCAAGAATATAAATACGTTATATAAATACTTGAATATTTAAAAATTAAAAAAACTTAAATTTTTTTTCTGTAAAGATTATATTCTTAGTTTGTGTTCTAAAACTAAATTGTTGGTCATTTTCTATGATAATTATAAATATATAAAAAAAGAAATTTCTACAAAATCCTAAAATGAATTTGTTTTGCGTATTTAAAATATATCGGAAAAGTGATAAAATTTTAAAATATTTTCTTATCAAAAAAGACACCAAATAACAAAGCAAAGGCAAATTAAACAAAAAATATCGTTCAAACTTTTTAGTAACAGAAAATGAAGCAAAATTTTATAGATTTATACTGAATAGTAAAATAATAACATTTATAAAAAAAATTAAAACATTAAATTAAAACAATTAAATGTGATAATCTAATTTCTTTGACCTTACTGTCGTATTTTCATAAATTCAACATTTTTAGTACATTTGATTCTAGTTGAACTAACACTTTCTATTTTAAACGAAATTTTAAAAAGAAGTTTCTTATTGATATTTTTATATATATTTTGTCTTTAACATGCAGGTTGTTTGAAATTTTTATAAGATGGCAAATATTACAAATAAGAATATATGAAACATTTACTTTTAATCAAGCATGTTTGAAAAACATAAATAATGAAATATAAAACAAATTTGCTATTGCATAAAATAAAATTGAATAATCATTATAAAAGAAAATAGATATGTAAAAAAAGAATATCATCTCTTTAAAACTTCATGCATTCTTTTAAACAAAATAACTTTAATAACATGATTATTTAATTAGTCTAAATAAACATATAATTATAAACATTGTATATAAGACATATAAAATAAACAAAATACATTACCGAAAAATTTATAATTTATTTAATTAAAATACAACACAAAACTTTACATTATGTATGTGTTTAAAGATACGACTAATTAAAAATAATATTAAAAACTTTATTTCAATGAATATTTTTGTTTTTGCTAAGATCGACGATCTTTAAGAAAATCAATAAAGACATTAATGAAAAATATTCGATAAAAAAACAAAAATATATACTATTAAAATAAAAATATCAAATTTTAGGCGGGTTCGTACCAGAGTTTTTTTAAATAAATTACTACTAGCAGTCGTATTTTATTTTAAATTTGTTAAATTGTTATCTACGCTACTTTTTTCTGTTTTTAGCACAAAAAAATCTAGATAAAAGTAAAACTTTATTAATTTTTACCTTTAAATTATTATTTATTCTTGATATTTTTGTGGTTAAATTCTATCAAATAACTTTAGATTATAAAAAATAATTTGCCTAAATATATATATGTATGATTTTTTTTGATTTGATGGGTGATAATTTATAACTGATTTTATATTTACAGTTTTTCATTTCAATGAATTTTCTGTGAACCTTGCCTTATTTTCTATTCGCTATTTTTATTAGAAATTTTCTAATAAACTTTTCTGCTCAATTAAATCTCAATTCACATCTTTTGCATGTGATGAACAATCAAAATATTTTTATATACACCAGAGTAACATAATAAATAAAAAATTTAAAAAAATTCGTGTAATTGTAATTTAAAGAGTATAAATAAAGATCGAATTCAATCAATTCTTCTTTTAAGATTATAGATATTGGAAGTGAATATTAACGCAAATCAAAAATATTATGTAACAAAAAAAACCTTAGTTTAAAAAGGGTTTTATTTTTTTTGTGATGAATGTTTATTAGCAAACTTGACAAAAATTGTGTTTAATTTCGTTTATATTACAAACCTTTTTTATAATTTTTTGTTTTTATTATATAAAATATTATTTATAATACCGAGAACTTACTTAAATTGAAACATTTTATTTAATTTTTCTATCCTTTTTTTTTATGGAAAAAAACCAAATATAAATGTATAAAGAACTGAATTGTTTTTCTAGGTATTTTTTTCTTGGTATATTTGTAAACAAAAAATATATATTTTTATAAGAAACAATAAAATACACTTTAAAAAATATACTTTATCTTTAGAACAAAACCCGTACAAATAAAAAAGAAAATTTGTGTTATTGTGTGTTTTATTAATTAAAACTATAATGAATCGAGATGGTATTAATATAAATCCAAAAATTTTACAATACAAGTTTTAAAAGAGTAATTTTTATTTTATAGTGTGTGTTAGTAAATAGATTTTAATCTTAACTAATTGTTTAAAGGGTATATTTTATATGTTCAATTATTGGAAAATCGATTCAACAATGTCCTAAAATGTTTTTATATTTTTAGTCAAGAGAAGGCGTAATCCGGATGGTAAATCTTGAAAGTAACACTTTAAACACTAAAAATATTTTATTATTACTGAAGTTTACAAACAAATTGGTCTTAAATCTTCTTGTTTTATACTTGAAAAATGAATAAACTAGTAGTTATAACAGTGTTTTTTTGAAAATATCATACAGAAAGATTTGCATCATCTACAAGAGATGTTACATGAGTTAATAATCTCCATATTATCCAATCATTATAATATAAAATCAAACAGGTACATTTTTTAATAATTGGTTTATAAATGAAAGTAACTGTCATTGTTAAAAAATTTATTTGTACAATATATTGTTATTGATTTATTTTTAATATTAATTTTGTTTGAATTGTGAAAAAAAAATCACATATTAATTTTTTTAAATATTTTTAGTTTTTTTATTTGCAGTATCTTACGGGTGGATTGGTAATATTTTTAATATACATAAACTAAAGCAAAAATTTTTAAAGAAGACGTTCATTCATAGAATCTTTACTATAAGAGTACTATATAGACACACTCATGCACTGCTTGTAGCAGATGTGTTCATAATCTGCCGCGATATTTTTCGTTCTTTTTTTTTTGGGTAGGGGATAACGCTGTTACATATGACGGTGGTTCAAAAAATTAAGAATGTGTATTTATATGCAGGAAAACACATCTTAATATTTGATGGTGTTAACTAATGCATTAAAAACAATAAATTTGCATAAATTTGTTACGAGAAGATCATTGATTCTTAAGTTACATGAGATTTTAATATTATATAATCTACCAAATTTTTTAATATTTGAACGAATTATGCGTTTATTCATTTTCAAATGAGTTTTTCTGGGATGCAAAAATCGAAATAAAAAAAATTAATATCGCATATATATAGTATAATTTTTTTATATTGATGGAAATTATATACGACCCTATCAAAATAAAAATATTGAATCATAAAGCAGATATCAATTCAAAAAAATCACATTTTTTATATAGCAGTCTTTTTCATTATTTTTTGACCATACTCTTTTTCACTGATAAGTTAAACACATAAAAATATTTTCAATGATTTTTGTTCTTAATCTTTGATGTAATTATATCTAAACAATTTTATTCATAAAAATTATTAAATGCGTTTTAAAAATAATATTAAAAGGAGGTAAAAAAATAATGTCAGATAATCTATTCAAATATACTTATACTTAAATTTATGTTTTTTTTAAATATAAGAAATAAATAAAAAATAAACTTCTTATTTATGATCAAGTTGTTTATCGAAATCTATAGTTCTGTGCATAGATTCGGAAATTTTATTTTTCAAATCAATTCACTTTATTTTCTTCGGAATTATGCAATCTTATGCCAATAGATAAAAAAATTATAAATACCAAAATGTTCATGATCAAAAGATCGGTTTAGAGAATTTAGTTGTTTTAATTAGATTTTAATATCTTATAATAGAAATATTAGAAGTATTTTTGTTTGGTTTTTATATAGTATCAATTTAAAAAATTAATAAAATTTAAATTAATTATATTTTAAAAATTTTTTTATGGATTTGAAAATTGAGACTAATTTGCGCAATTTTTTTATTATTATATATTTTAAAGTTTTTAGTTTGGGTTAGTAAGCTCAAATATCAATTTTTTCAGATTTCTTGTATTTAATGAATATCATACTAATGAATCAAACTTTAAAGTTTTATAACCAAAATCAGAGTTACTATTAACCAAAAAGTATTTTTTTCACATTAACGATCAGCTAAAATTTTTATATTAAATTACATCAATATTTGAATTTATTTTCAAAATTTTTGATACGATATAAATATTGTTTCATATAAGTTTTCTAGTACATTTTAATTTTGAAGTATAATTTTATTAAGTGAAAAACAAAAAAATGTTTGCAAATATATAAACTGTATCATTCAAATATATTCATGTTTTTTTTATTTAAAATTGATTGTTGTTAAAAATTTAAGGTCAAAATTTTTTTTCTGAATAATAAATTTATCGTAAGTAGAATTTTGATTTTAGTAATTGATTATACACGATATTAAAATTTTTTAGAAAACATTAATATCGAAACACTAAAATCAATTAAAAATTTAAATATATAAGAGCATAAATCAAATATAACAGTTGGATGTTTTGGACGATCTCTTGGTCTACCAGACTTTTCGCAGGTATTTTTGTTGATTAAAAATGAAGACATTGTTTGAAACTCGTTATATTTATTTATATGACTTTATTTAAGCCTTTTAGTGATCAAATTGAACGAATAATATCAATTTGATCACAACGTCAAAACTATCAATATAAATAGATAAAACCTTTGACCAATAATCTCGCAATTATAAAATGCCAAAAACATCAAGCTAATCGCACAAATAGAATAATTTTATTAAAATACCCAATAAGATCAAACTTTATCTTTATTGAGATCCAAATATGCAATACCAAACATTAAAATCTGTCCAAAATACTTTCAAATGCATGAAACAATTGAATTTAAGAATAAGTATTTCAAATTTAGTTTACTGATAGAATAAAGGTTTTAAAAACAAATTGTAAGTGTGTATCTGTGTCAACTAATAATTTCTTCCTACACCACCTGCCATTTACCATCCCAATTCTGATGGTTCATTGTTATGGAAACATCTAACAATTGACCATTAGGAAAAGAAAGACAGGAACATGTAGGGAATTCAAAGGTATTGAACGATTATATAATCTGACAGGCAGCAACACCTTGATATAAATATATTTTAAGCATATACTACGGGATAGCGTTCAGTGATTATGTAGAAAGATATATAAGCAATGAGTTATTTATTAAATGATGTTTTTTCATTTTAAATGAAAGGTTTATCAGAAGGTCTCTTATAAATCCGAATTGGCGCTCCAATAAGCGTGACCTCTATATCTCTGTCGATTTCAATTGAATATCTTGTGTGGTTCTTTTTCCGAGATCTAACAAAATTTTCTTAAATATATTATCATTATCCCCGCTTTAACCGAATCCATTATAACCAACAAACATGAGTAATCTTTGATCGGACAATTAAAATTGACCTTTATGTATACTGTGTAGCATACACGGA
The DNA here is from genome assembly GCA_000230595.3 of Edhazardia aedis USNM 41457. NCBI lineage: Eukaryota > Fungi > Microsporidia > Culicosporidae > Edhazardia > Edhazardia aedis. The sequence goes on along the minus strand of AFBI03000001.1, from coordinate 1,052,756 downwards.
AATAACTTTGATCATTATTTTACATTTTTACTTTTTTTGTATTGAACTCTATGAAAATGCATAAAAATTATATAATTTCTAAATAATTCAATTGTTCTATTTTACAAAATTTTTATTAAATGTTTAAAAATTTACACCCATGACTTCAAAAGGATCAATTTTAATAATAACAGAACGGGATACTTTTTCATGATTCTGGGGAAATCTTTGGTATTTCAGACAATGAAGAATCGACATGATCTTTCAAAATAAGATCACACAGTAAAAATGATCGACGAATCACCTGGAAAAATTATAATGTGAATAAAACCATATAAGAAATACGGCCCTAAAAATTTACGAAAAAACGTAAATATAAACTTAGAAGTGATTTTTAAATTAAAAATTGCCCACAAAATATAATAATTATCAAATTTGTTAAGAAATCTGTGTTAAACGTCTTTTGTAATAATTTTATTCAAACAATTAATTAAAATTTGGAAATGCTTAAGTATCTTATAGAATATTTTGCAATGGAATTGTATTCTTATTTTACCATTTATATCCATATTTTTCTTAATTTTCTGCGCAAACCGGATATATTATTTTATTTTATAAATATAGTGAATTACGTTTCTAAATTATATTGTATTTCGGAATAAAATTTCAAGTTATAGATGTAATTTGATTATATTCACATAAGTAATCCATTTAAATATAGTTTCATCAAAATAAGTTTGTTCTCAACCACAATAAATTTATTTTATGCCTAAAAATGTTTATAAAGTGATACAACAATTATTTTTTTGCAACAGTGGAAAACAATCATTCGCAGAAAAAACGCTCTTTAAATATTTCACATGTTTACTAAAAGCTTAAAATTGAAAATTACACAGAAAAAACTATAAAAAAACATACAAATCGTTCTAGTTTCTTGAAGCAAAAAAAAACAAAATTTCTGTAAAGAATTTAATTTCGAATTTTAGGAAATCCTAATTGCGAAAATGATCTTTTTTTAAAAAATCTGCTTCTGATTTGTTTGTTTACTTATTTTTTGCATATCTTTATTTTTAGCAAATAAAAAGCGTTTTTTTCTAAAAGTATTTGAAAAAACATCTTAAATTTTTGATTTAATATGTATAATATTTTGTTAAATGATTTATGTACACTTTTATTTCATTATAATTTTCTCTGATTTGTTTATTGTTATTTTATTTATTATTGTGTTTGATTCGCAACCTAGATAAATTTTTTTAAAAATATATTTTGGTGTAAAATTGATATTAACATACAAAATCGAATAAATATTCAGTAATTAAAATATAAAAAAGTTGATCGCTAGATTGATTATTGTAAAAATAGATTTTTTGGAATCGAACGATTTTTTATAAATTATGATAAAAAAAATGAACAAAACTTTAATAAATATTACTCTAAATAACACCTACCGTTTGATATAGCTATGTGTGTCTGATTATAAGGATGTTATTTTTACATTTCAATATTTTATGCATACAATCATTTAAAATCTTGCTGCACAGTTATAAAGAAAAAAAACAGAAAATTGTACAGAACACATAAGAATATTACTTGATTTTTTATTTGTAGGCTATGAATTACATTTATTTATAAATTTGAAAAATCTGACCGAGATCTTGTTTTTAATTTTTTTTGTTGCTTAAAAAAATACTTAATAACCAATATTTAAAATGAATGCACAGAATATTATACCAACATGTATTCTCATTCCATTACGCATTTAATTGTTTGATTTATAGCATATATTAATAAGTAAATTTTAAAAAGCCAATTTAATGAAGATTCATTTGAGATAATATATTGATTTTTTAAAAAACAAGAAATGAAAATTTTCTGCCTATTGAAATTTAAAATCATGATTTGCTTTTTGAAAAATTAAATTTAAAAATATTGATAAATAAAAATAGTCTGATTATACATAATATAGAAATTTATTAAATAAAAGCTATAAAAACCATAATATATTTTAAGAAAATTATCATTTTATCAATAGAAAAGTAGCTAATCTAGTCTGTCTATTTTTTTCAAGAGGTTTAAAAAAACTTCCTGTGCTGTTTCTATATTTTTATCTCTACCTAACCATGCATTTAATACTGGATTAGAAAACCCATTTTTATGACTTAGAGATAATTTCCATGTTGGGTGTTTGTTCTGTGATTTTATTTCATGTAATAATTTTTGAATATCTTCCATTAGGTATGCTCCACTAGAAAATAAAATACCAGCTACACCGACGGGTATAGTGCTATTTAACGCTGATATGTTTTTTTCTACTGCTTTTTCAAAAGTAAATGTTTCAGTATTATCCTTTCCAGGTATTATAAAGGATATTTTAAGCAATATTCCGGGTAAATATACATCATTTAAGTTCATATGATATACTAAGCAGCTAAATATTTTTTTTGCGATTATATAGGCATGATCAATTGTATAGTTCCCTTCCCAAAGTACTTCAGGTTCAACTATTGGGACTTTTCCACATTTCTGACATATTTTGGCATATCGGGCAAGCACAGAACAATTTTCGTTTATACATTCATCAGTAGGTGTTTTATCTGTAATGATAAATACAGATCGCCATTTTGTCAACTCAGCTTTAGATATAGATTCGGATCTAAGGCGCTTTTCCAGATCCTCGAGGCCAACAGACACTTTTTCATTTTTTCTAAAATCGATTACACCTTTGTCAAGTTTAATACCAGGCAAAATGTTTTTTTTTGAAATCATATCAACTATAAAATTTTCTTGATCATCTTTTTGAATAAACGCCTCTTCTGAAAGTATAATTCCTCCGATATATTTGTTCAAGCCTTTAGTGGATAATATTAGCTCTCTAAATTTACATCTATTATATAGTGTATTTGGAATCCCAAATTTTTCAAAAGAATCATGAATTAATTTTGGATCTTCATCAACCACTAAAAGGTTTCTTGTATTTTCTAACACCTTACGTGCATTAATGCCTAGTTTATAACATATTTCGTTTCTTTTACCCATATCATAATAATTGCTTTTAGAGATAAATTAATTCCCCTTTAATAAAAACCAATTAGATCAATTCTTTAACAACGAAAAAATAAAATCAATTTTGGTTAACTAATTTAATTTAAAGACTATGTTTCTGATATTTGTTCCCAACAAAAAATATAAATAAAATTTCTATTTACGAGATTTATATTTTCTTTTCCTTTCTATTCGTTATTTCAATTTTTAACTATTTTTGCACATATTCATATGCTAGTTATTTTTTCAAATGCACAATAAAATAAGCAATTTTTGTTGATTTTGTTTTGTTTGCCTTTTGAATATTCTTGCATGTATTAAAATAAAAATGAAATGAAAAGTGTTTGAATTGTGGCAAGTTTATAAATAAAATAACATTAACTATATTCATAATCTAAAAACGTAAGTATTTCAGCTTATAAAATTTTATTAACTTAGGATGGCGCAAACACAGTATAAAGATTTTAAAAAAATACATTATACTTTGTATGACATTTTCAGTCATCTATTTGTATTTTCAGCCATTGATAATAATCTATTTTATCATTCAATAATATTATTTATCTTTAAAATATAAAAAAAGTTTTTAAATAGATTTATAAAAATTATTGTTTCTTTTTAGCATTTTAAATATTTGTTTAAAAATTTATACTCTCAACTATATGATTTGAGACGCATTTTAAAATTATGAGGTAGTAGCTCAATAAGCATTGAGAATAAAAAATAGTGCAAAATTAACTATAATAGACATTTAAAAGAAAAGTTGTCTAAATTTGAAAAAAATAGCCAATTTATTAAAATAGTTTCGTATATCAATAATTAAAAATTTCCAAATTTTTATAAACAAAAGATTGTTTCTAAATTAAAAATATTTGTGTAAATTATTTTAAAAAATTTACAATGATTTATTTTTTTAAAAAATAGTAATACTAATATTATCAAAAAATTTATTGAAAAAAACTTGTATTCAAATATAAAAAATTTAAATTTTCTCTAAAATTTTATTTTTCTTCATCTTTTATTTTTGAAGAATTAGATTTAAGAAAATAATCAAATAAATTATTCAAAAAATAATTCAATAACCAAAAAATGCTAATATTTTTTTAAATTATATTATTAACTTAAAACATTTGCATCTTTTAATATTTGAATTGAAGACCAATTATACATATAATTTTTTAATTTATTTAAAAGTTACAACGTTTAGACTCATTTAATCAAAAAAACTTCAAAAATTCCATGAAATAATCAAAAAACGTTTTTATGCATTTTGATTATTGTTTTGTTAAGTTTTTTATTGGTACTACAAAAATTCAGAAAATAATAAAAGTTTTTTTATCAAAATACGCGATTAATATCAATCTGAACAGCAGATTTATTAAAATAAATTTGTCAAGATTGATTTAAATTTGATATACTTGAACGATATTGTAATATAATCGAATAAAAATGTATAAAGCTATGGTCTTAAAAATAATTGCACTTCTTCTAATAAGAGATACAATAATAAGAAAATAAATTAAGCAATAAAAATAAGTAAAATAATAATGAAAAATCGAAAAATACCATCTTTTTTAAAATGCTGAAATAAAGTTACCCAAGAGAAATAAAAAAGAAAGAAGATAGGGATGGAATTTCATCTAATTAGTGGTCTTTTGTTCTCAAGAGAAGTTAAGTTTAGTAACAGAAGTCTCTTTAAAGAATATTGTAGTTTCATTCAAATTCACCAATCGATTCGTTCTTTCTACTTATATTTCAATATACTTATATGGTTATATCATCATACAAATGACGCAGGTTGGGAAATTTTTATTTAAAAATAAATATTGTAATTAAACCATTTCTGTCTTTTTTGCAAAAGAAGATGTAATAAATTTTATGACACCAAAATATTGAGTGCAAATGAAACTTCTAAAAATGTGATATCATAAATAATTTTATTAGTTTAATCTTGTTGTTTTTGAAGTTTTTGATATTTATAAATTTTTTCATAAGAAATCGATTAAAACTATGTGATATTTTTAATAAGTCAGAGGTAACAAATGATTGATGAGATTTAAAAAATTGATTTTTACTAAAAAAAATTATTGACTTTTTATGATACAAAAATTTTCTTCAATTCTATTGAATAAAACCCATCGTGAAAAATGTGTTTTATTTTTCACATTAATTGATCTGGAGGCGATAAATAGGAAATTTCTTTTAGTAGATCAAGAATATCCAAACAATATTATGACAAATATTTTTTTATAAAACCTATCAGTAAAATTTAAGAAAGATAAAAAGGTTTACATATTTGTTTGACCATATCAAGAAAGATATGGAAAAAAAAGCGAAAAAGGGATATCTAAAGACCAAGAAATTGCAAAATAATTATCTAACTAGGGTTTATGCTTGTTCTACGACACAAAAAAACAACAATCAGAATTTGATAACATAAAAAATTATTGAAAATTAATAATATGAAAAAAGTAATATAAATTGTGCTATTGAAATTATTTAAGTATTTTTCTTAATAATGTTTTGAGAAAACAATTTTTTTTTAGATAAGTAAAGGTTTCCGTTTATAAATAAAGGTGTAAAGAAAATGATACACGCGAATATCAAAATTTATAAAATTTAAAACATAAAAAGTTTTAAAAATAGCAATTTTTGTTAAAAAATGATGAAAAAATTTTAAAAAAATTTCAGCTATTTAATTTGAGCATTGGAAAAACTACGCTTAATATTGATCATCTAGGCTTGAAAAATATTCGAACTTAGTTAATTATAGAATTTAATAATTTTTGTATTATAGTTAATTTAAATATATTTCGATTTCTAATATTAGAACAGCGTTTAAACAATTTATGGGATAATCGGTAAAAGATTGATTTTTTAGTAAAAATGAAGAAAAATATGAAAAAAGCAAACAATTTAAATTTTTCATTCAATATTTTAAACAATACACGAAATAAATCAATTGAATATAATGAAAAACAAACTTAAAACAGTAAAATTTATTGAGGAACTATATTTTGTTTTATTGTTTTTGATTATGTCTATTTTAATGATAAATTTCTTAGTAGTATAGATGTAGTCAAAATATACAGGTTTTTTAAAAGTTATCACAAAATACGGATTTGCGGGAATTTTTAATGCAAAAAATTACTGATTGTTTTTTTAAAAAAAGATATCTTTGTTGCAATTATTTATAAAATCAATCCGTCTGAATTTTCATATGTTTTATACTATTAAATATATATGCGTATTTTAACTAATAATCAAATAAGAATGAAAATGACAATGACAATTATTTACATTTTAGAAATGAAAAAATCTTTATTTCAATTCAATACATAGCATTTATATAAAATCATTTTTTTGTTTAAATTTGATCTTTAAAAAATTGAAAAGCGTGTATTTGAACATGGCTCAATATTATAACCATAAAACATAAAAATTTAAAACAAGAAGTTGAAATATATAGATATATGTTATTTAATGCGTGAATATTAACAAAAATGAATCTTCTTTATTAGAAAGTTTGTATTAAAGATTTTTTATCATTGTATCTATTTTTACAATATAAAAAAAGACAATAGGTATTAAATTATATTTTTTGACAACTTTATACCACATTTTTTTTAAAAAAATACACTGAATTATATTATAAGTTTAAAAAACTTACTTCACTTAACTTATAAAAATAATTGTTTTATTTATATTTATATTAATATTATATCTGACATTTGCATATTGCAATAGAATTTGTTTAGTTTGTAAAAACGCATGTATATGTTAGATTATCAAAGTAAATAAATAAATTGTTAAGAATATATATTTATTTAATGACTAGAGTTGTTTGACTTTGATAAATGGTATTTTACAAACAATCCAACTTGATTAATAATAAAAAATAAGAAATGTCTTCACTGATAAAATATAATATTTTTATTCGGTATTTTCTTTATCAGAAAGAGTGAAATCATCCCTAATAGAACTTGTTAACAAGTTTGAATGTTTGTCAAAGAAATTTTTCTTTTTGTAATAATACAACTTGTTTGCCCAATTTTTGCATGTATGTATTTTGCTTCCTAAAATCGATACAACATCATTTTTTAATATTTTTTTAATCGAAGTTTCAGAGGGCCTTTTTTCATTTGATAAAAATTTGCTGAGAAAAATACTTTTCATCTTCAAATCGGTGAAAACCCACAAGGATCCGAAAAAATCATCATTCAATAAATCTTCGTTAATATATTCTTCGATTTTTATTTTTTCGATAGAATATTGCATTTGTATGTTTTCTAATTTTTTTTTTAAAAATTCACGATTCAGAAATGCCGGATCAGTAACATTTATTCTTTTTAAAATAGCAACAGGATCTGCTGTTTCGGATATGATCAGATTATTTAGAAAAAAATCCAAAATTGTATTAATATCATGATCGTTTTTTCTCATAATTATTTCATTTTTTAGCATATATTCTTCCTTTAAATCTAAGCGACGTTTTGCAGGCGGACTATGCTTCACAAAATTTTTTGTATGTGTTTTTAAATGTTTTATTTCTGGTAATAGTGTGTCATCATCGTCAATGAAATCTTTATTTAATTCAAATAGTTTGTTTTTTTTTGTTTGAACATTTTCAAAATCTTCGTTATTTTTATTCGCAATTTTATGAATCTCAATGTTGGAAATGCTGCATTTATTATCTACTCTAAAAGTATCATAATCAAATATTGGAAGATTTTTATCAATGCTACTTGAAGATTTTAACACATTTTGCGGAGGGATAAAGTTATTATCCAATGACTTCTCCGAACAATCTAAATTATTCATTTGTTCAATCTTTATCTCATCAAATGCATTATGATAATTAAAAGCTGTAGATTCGACCATTTTATTAGAATTTCGCTTAAAATTAACAATATCATTTATTTTTGGGGAATGAATTGTATCTTTACAACAATGATCATCGTTGATAGAAAAAGATACATCATTATAATTTAAAGATTCGAGCTTTGAGTCACAATATGAGTTAAACGTGCTGGATTGTACATAGGAATCATCTTGTGGTATTTGATATAAACATTGATAGTCTGAAATCGAATTGTTGTGATTTAAAACAGACTTCTTTTTTAAACTGTTATTAACATATAAAATGTTTTTTTTATGTGTTACTTGATCATTTATTATGGTGTGATCTTGGTTATTTATATCTTTTTGAAAAGATGTAAGATTAAGTGATTCACTTCGTTCTTTATATGTCATATTATCAAAAGAACATAGTGAGTTTACACGCTCGATTTTATCTAAATTATCGAAATTTATGTCACTCGAATAAGCTGAAATCTGTTTTTCGGTATTTTTTTTATTTTTATTGATCTCTGATTCTTTGTGAATATAAAAATTGTGTAAATCTTTGGTTAATACATCTTTTTGGGTTTTCGCGGTCTTAATATTTTTTTCTTCTAGATTTTGTTTTGAATCTATTTCACTTGATGATAATTGTTGATTTTTGTTATTATATTCTGTTTTACATGAAGTAAATTCATTCAAATGTTTGTCTTGAGATATATTTACATGATTTTTTTGACTTTTCTGATTGTTTAGATTGTTTATAATTTGTGTTCCAGGATAACTAGTATCAACAGATGTTTTTCTTTTTATTAAAAAATCTGGGCTAGCATCTAAATTTCCCATAAAACTTTCTTTTAATTTAGATCCATGTTTTTTTGATGTGTTTTTGTTTTGCGATATCATTTCATTTGAATGAAAAAAATTTTCTGGTGATTTTTTTATCAAGATGGTCTTATGATCAATTATATTTTCTAAAATATTTTTATTTAAATACATTTCATAGTTATGTTTATTATCAGCCGAAAGGTTACATGAATCTTTTTGAAATTTTTGATATTGATTAGACATGTCAAAAACATCTAAATGTAAACCATAGGCTGAGGGTTGATGCGTGCCTAAAAGATTATAAGTTTCATTCTCGTTTGTAATTGTTATATTTTCAAAACAGTCGGAACTACATAAAGTATTATCTTTGAAATTGTTGCCTGTTTTTTGCTGTGATATGAAATCAATTATATCACATGGATCAATATTATCTAATTTGTTTTTAGATTTTTGTACTGTTGTTTTTTTCGGATTTTTAAAATAATCTTTAGGTGATTTATTTCCATCATTTGAATATTTACTATAATTATCGATTTTACTTCTTAAATTGAATGATTCTAATCCATCATCTGCTGTATTTGAAAATTTATTATTAATAATATCCGAAAATAATAAATTTTCATCTTTGTGAGAGTCATATACATCGTTCAAAATATATTTTTTTTCATCCTTTTCACTTGTTTTATTATTTTTAAAACCACATATTTTACTAACAAATTGAGGTTTTGATTCAGGATCTTTAAAAACATTGTTTATTATTTCCTTCGATAATTGTGTTTTATCATTTACTTCAACATTTATTTTAACATTTTTGTTTTTCATAGTTGAGGCATCCACTTTTTTGGATATTTTTTTATTGGATATTATGTTGTTTTCAACTTTATCACATTTTTTTTCTTTAGAATTTTTTATTTGGAAATTTATTAAATTCATATCATTTTTATCGGATTTTTTGTCCTTCTCTATTGGTTTATACGTTGGTTTTTTAGTATTTTTTTTTGAAATTTCTCCTATTTCGTTGTTAACTATTTCATGAATTTCTCGTAATTGATTACTTGGAAAAACTTCAATTTTATCATTCAGTTCTATATTTTTCTTTTTCTTTTTTGAATTAGAAATTAGGTCTTTAACTTTTCTCTCATTATTTTCTTTTTTTGGTATACTAATCTTCGTACCTTCAATTTCATTATGGCATTCTTGAAATTTCGATTTACATGCAAGATCATTTACATCATAACGTTCTAAAACACTATTTGAAGACAATACTTCAGTAGATTCGGAAATATTTTTATTATTAATATCTTCTTTTGTCCCTATTTTAAAAAATAAATTGGCTTTTTCTGATTCTGTTTCACTTAAACATACCGAATGTTTTTTCCCGATTTTTTTTTGTGTTTCTTTTTTGCGGTTGTTTTTTTTTGTTTCAACGTTTTTAATTTCAATCTCGAAATTTTTATTTTCTTCTAAAAAAATCGGTTTTTTTGTATTCATATCATATGCGGATAATCTCTTTATCTTTACTTTTTTTAATTCCAATTCATATTTTTTTAAAATTCTCTTGTAATCATCTATTGCACCACTATAAACAAAAAAATTTTCTATGAACGGCTCGATCTCAACTGGTTCAAGTTCATCATCATCCTTTTCAATGAAATCATCTTCATAATCGAGATCATCAACAACTTTACGGCGCTTTTTTTTGATCTTCTTTTTAAAATTAAGCTCTAAGCATTCGTTTATATTTATTGGAATATTCAATTCTTTCATTGGGGTGTGAATTTAGTTTTATTTTAAAGACTTTCTCCTAAACTTAAATATAAAGATAGCTTTTGCTAATTTTATGAATTCATTTTATCATGATCTGCACCATTTTGTTAAAAATATCTTAAAAAACATAAGTTCCTTGCAAAAAAAAATTTATAAAGCAAACAATAATTGATATTCTTGATCTAAATTATTTAACAAAAAAAAAGATATAATTCAGCTATATAGTAAAACATTTATTATTATTACGATTCAATGATATAACATTAATCGGCTCTATTTATAAAATTATCATCTCTAAAGAAATAATAATGAATATATAGCAATACTTATTTAACAATTACTTTTCTATTAAACACAATAAATTATAAAAAATGATATTTATAGAATACACACATATATATATATATATTAAAAATAAAAAATTCAATTAAAAACATTCAAATTGTTCCGAAATATGTCATGGAATATGAACCGTACAGAAAAAAAAACATACGAAAGGTAAAACTATAAATTCAATTTTGATTTATATACTTTTAGATTTTTTTAATTCTGATTCCTCAAAGCCCTTAGGGTACAGTTCATTAATATTTTTACTAAGATCAAGTTGATAGGTGTTAAATCATAAAAAATTGAAATATATATTTTTAAGTATTTATTTATAGAATTATAATTTATCTTCATTTTTTTATATTTATCAAATTTGTAATAATAAAAACGACGTCTTTATTTAAATGTGTGTTCCCAAAAACTAAAAAAATCATATGTGAATTTAATAATTTTAAATCTTAAACATTAACGTTTTTATTGTTATGTGTTAATAAATCAAAATAAATTGATTTTTTTATTTTTTATTTTCCTACATCAGCTTCTTCAAGCAAATATGTTGATTTTATGGAATAATCACTAGATTACTTTGCAAACCTGGGACTTTTTTGAAGGAGATGTTGTTTTAGATTATTTTATTTGACGATAATAATTTAATTATCCACCCAAAATAATCGAGAAAGAATGAAAATATAAAATTTAGGTTTATTTATTAGACGTTTTTAATATTATTTTTCCTAAAAAAATAAATGAGAACAATTATGGCATCAATTGAATAAATCAATCACGTCAATAAATTTAATAATAATGAATTTAATTATATGATGATCTTACTACAAACCTTTCGGTAAATATTTTAAAGTTTTGATTGCTACTAACCAAGGTTTATTTTTTATTATTATTGACACTCTCAAATAACATAGCTAATAAAAAACGATCTCAATAATTCCCATATCACACAAATAATTAAAAAGAAACAAAAAACAGATAAAAAATAACAAATCGTCATATTATATTCTATAAAATTGGCTCAAGCTAGTTCTGGAATAATTATAGTAAAAAATTTTTGAAAAATTACAAGATTCTAATCACTATCTTTTGAATTTGGAATCCTCAATAAAAAATCATCAAAAAGATAATACATGTTCAAAGATTTTTATTGTTTATTGTGCTATTTAACCATAAAAAAATCTTTTTGTTTATGTAATTACATTTTTGATATATCTGTTTATTGCGTTGATAATTATTTATTTTTGTGGTATCTTATTTAAAAGGCTATTAAATAAAAAAATTAAGCTTATTGTAACTAAAGATCTTAAAATAAAATAATTATAACCTGGAATGTACTATTTTTCGGTTTTTAAAAACGGTTTTAAATTTTGATAAATTAGAATTCGGAGAAAGACCAATTGGGGTTTCGGTGAAGAACAATCGATCATTCCGACTTTTTGTGCGCAGAAAAAGAATTTATAAACCATAAAGTCATATTAAAATATTTATTTTTGATTAAAATAACAAATTGTGGTACTAACACTGTTTTAGACCACAAATTAGAAGGATTTAACAGAAATTCTATTCGTCATAATGCAACGAAAAAACAAGAAACCAAAACGATCAAAGAAAGAAAAAAATGGGAAATTAAAAATAAAAAATATCGATTGAACGAGGAAGGGTAGTATGATGTGGGGGAATGTCGGGATACGACCAGTCTTGAAGTAAACTTCAAGCATGGAAGAGTAATAAGTGTTTTCCATTTCTTTTACCAACCCATATCCGGCTTTCCCGCTTTCTTGACCGGTTCACACTTTACAATTTATATTGTATGTGCCCTTGGGCGTATTATTATTTTGGTTGTACATAAAGATATATAAATGTTTTTTTTCTTTTTTTTGAAGGGTTATTTATTTATGAAATGATAATATATGAATATTAATAAATGTGGTATTCCATATCTGTCATTAAATTAAACATGTTTTAATCAACTATTTGTTGTGTTCTTTATCTGAACACAACAGATGATAAGGAGTGAAAATGTGACAGGCAATTGACGCAACGGCGAAATGAAAAATTCCATAAACACCAAAGATTTAGCCATTAATAATACCATTTAAGTATATTTTAATAAATCAGCATTTAACTATTTTTTGCTTCATTCGTATTTCGGAAGCATTATCTTTTTATAATCAAAAGAAACTATAGTTTGATTTTTTTTCAATTATCTGTCAAAATATTAACTTTAATCTTATATCTTTATGTACTGTTAGTAATTTTTACACATTGTGTCAAAAAATCATTTTAATATGATGTTGAAAATTTCGCATATTATAAAAACAATAATTTAAAATAGAAATAAATATAATTTATCAAATAAAATTTCGCTTAAATCTTTAATTTGACTATACTGTCAAATAAAACTATGTGCATTATAATTTCATGCCCAAAATGGTTACATCCCAAGGTTTGATTATTATATCAACAAATAAAAGTGAATATAATACATGAAGATATCTTCTATGTAAAAGAATTAATCTATAAATCAACGACTAAATTCTTTAAAATATTTTTGATTGATAATACTAAATAGAGAATGGCTTTTAAATAATGCACAAATAGTAAATCTGTATATAAAATATAATTAGGTGTTATCTTAGGCGAAATTTTAAGTCCTACTACCAGAAACACATTTTAAAATATTATATTTATTTGCAAATAAGCCGTGGTTGTTTTAAAAATATTGATATACTCAAAACAATGCGAAAGCTACCTTTAGATTGAATACAAGGATTTATAGATTTGTTTATAGTCTAACCATAATTTTATAACACAGCAGATTTTAATCGTTCTTTTGCGAAGTTCACAACAATAATAATGAATCAAATATATAAAACTTCATAACAGTTATACCTAAAGATCTCTATAATAAATTAAAGTACAATCGCGTATTTTTTCCATGAGATTGATTTAAAAAAACCACGTAAAAAACTAATCGTTAGATACTATGAGACGGCTATGAACACCCAAAAAATTTATTTGTTTCATCAATTACTATACTTAAGTGTAGATTAAGTATTTTCTTAATAATCTATATCGAAAATTTTAAAATCATTTTTTTTATCATTTTATAACTGTTACAAAAGGTTTAATCGCTTCTTTTTATTAAGCATGTAAATTATTATACTATCAACACACCAATTTTATACATAAAAAAGCGGAACTATTTGAGTTTATATATAACTATTCAGCAAATGTTTTTAATAAATTGTATGGTTTTGGCATCCAATTAAATTAGAAATTCGCAAAAAAAAATCATTTACTATTGAAAAAATAAAACAAAAATTTGCTTTATCACCGTTTTTATTTTAAGGCAAATAAATCGAAATAATTTCCATTTTAATTTCAATTTTAAAAAAAAACATGAGAGTACAATTAAAACAATTATAACATGTAATAGCTAAATGAATTTCTAATTTGTGATATTTTATTGTTTTAGATAAACCATGCACAAATACCGTACAAGTGCTAAAAGCCGATAAAAATACATTAAACCCCCAACAAAAACACGAATATAGAAACTTCATTTTATTGTTAATTTACTTGCATTTTAAAATATTTGTCTTCTAGAATTCCTCCATTATGTGTGATTGGTTAAACCCTTTTCGGATTTGCATAATTGTTCTAAACTATTTTATTTATCTTTTAAGCGATAAGGAAATATCTTGCTTATGAGGTTTACTTATGGTTTTGGCATCGATTTAATATTAAAATGAATAAGAATTACTTTAAAAGGCAATGAACAACGTTTTTATATTCAAAATTGTCTTGCAAAAATATAGATGTTGTAGTGCGAATTTCTAAATGATACATTTTCTTGCTTTCCAAACGTTATTACAATATCAGTGTTCATTTTTCTAATCATTATAAATGATAATGATATTATTGCTATTATGCTATCAGCATAATTTTTATAAAGATATTATCTTTCTTGTTTTTTAATTTATAATTTAAATAATTTTATTTAATTTCTCGTATCTGTTGTTATGAACGTACAAAAAATATATTTTTGATTATTTTGTATATTTTTTCTTAGAATTATTTAGATGTTTTTGGTTATATATTAATTAAAATAAATATAAGATATAAATATAACGGTATTATTTATCTTGTCAAATATTTATTAACAAAATTAAAAAAAAATTATATTCGTAATTTTTATGTTTGATAAATTGAAAATATTTTTATAAAAAATGTAAAATAAATTGATCAATAGATAAAAAGATTTAAGTTTGTTGGTGATTGATGTTGGTTTTCATAATATCATAGATCAGATAAAAGATTCATTCCATGTTCTTATGATTTTTACAGAACATTTATTGAAGGTTTAGAAAGAATGTTGCGGCAAATAAAGTTGAATAAAAAAACAATATGATTTTTATTTTCAAATAATTCTAATTACAATTTATCCAACATTATTTATAAAAATCACTTATTTAAATATACATAATTTTCATGCAAGTTCTATTGTGAAATAAATTCCAAAAAATCCAAAATATTAGATAAAATTGTTGTTTTTAGGTTTATAAAATGATTTATTCAAAATTATATTTTTATAATTTTTCAAAAACTTTTTAGGTTTTTACAGATGAATACATTTATGTCTTGCAATAATAATGATAAATCAATTAAATTTACATTTCTGATTAAAATTTTTGAATAATATATTAGATTATTACAAAATTAACAAATTATTGGTTTAATATGTTTATCATTTTAAATACATTGTAATGAATACAATTAAAACTATTTTTTTGAAACCTTATACAATTAAAAAAAACCGAAAAACAATTTATCTATTATAAAACATTGTTTATTAACTGTTCGGAATTTTAAGTTATTTATTTTAACACCAAAATAGAAACATTTTCGAATAATATTTTTAAAATATCAAACTTATTATTTCTAACATATATTTTTAATAAAAACCAATAAATAAAAATTTAAATCTCTATATGATATTTTCTTATATAATTACTTTTAAGATTTTTTAAATTGGTCTTTTTAAATAAAGATACTAGTTGTTGTATATTTATTACATAATCGTGTGTTTATGTTTTTCTTTAATGCAATAGAATCTAAATTATATACTTTTAAAGAATGTTTTAAAAATTAGAAATCATCATTTAAAAACAACAATTGATCATTAAGATCGAATTAAAGTGCCAAAAAAGGTTAAAATGACGAAAAGTTTTTTTAGTTAATATTCAAATAAAATATTCTTATTTAATCCAAAAAATATAATTAAGTGTATGAATGTTTCGAGTACTAATCATTAAACAACAACAATATGAATTGTACGCTTTCTAACAAATTCTTGAAAAAAACGATAAAAATCGGGATTTTTCAATGAATCACGGAAAAAATATAGTTTTTATGATTAATAAGATTATAGATATTTTATGCTAAAGAACATAAAACATTTAGTTCTTGGTTTGTTAATCCTCAGATTCAAAAAAAGATATATTTCTTAAACTTATTATATCAAATATTGTGATGAATTAAAATTTAAATAATTTATTCATTACATGATTCATAATTTTTTAGATGTTACAAAACTATATGTTGAAAAAAAAGCACTAAAATAATGTAGGAAAATATTTTTTTTGTTTCTGTAACAAAAATCCAACAATTTCAGCGTAATTTCTAATAAAAGAAGATCTTTTAGAGAAAACATTTCTAGTATTATGAAGTAATTACATGTGACTATAATATTGTCTTTTTTTAATCGTGTCTATATATGTTTTAAAAAATTATATTTTAATCATTATGATGTCATAATTTCCGCTTAAGCTCGTATATATTTTTCTTTATTGTGATCTTTTGTTCTGCTATTAAATATAATTCAAAAAACAAGATTTTTATAAATTTAATAAACGATTCGGTGGAAGTGTTATAAGTGTGTTTTATTGTTTCTTTTTTACACTTTAAATATGAAAATGCTAAAAAATGAAATCAAGTTTGTTTTCTTGTATTGCTTTGTAATTTACACTATTTTCTAATTAAAAGCATGATCATTTTTTGACTTTCTTGGTTGTGTTAGAGACAAATCGCGTTTCCCTAATTCGTCACTACTTAATCAATTTATGCAAAATTTAGAATATATTTTCTTAATCATCAATTTAATTATAAATCTTTTAAACACTTTGGTAATTGTCACGTTTTGTATTTTCTTTACCTGGATTGTCGTAAATACATAGCAAAAAAAATAAATATCCACAATAATTTGAATCTGTTGGTTAATGAATTTTAAATTGTCAATAAACACCTCGTGATAAAAAATAGATTAATTTTTTTTATATATTAAAACAAATAATGTTATCATTAGTTGCAATAAATCATAAAACTTTGCATTTCATTTATAAAATCAAACATAAAAAAAACTTCAAATACAAATTTAATCTCGAATAGTGCATAAATGTGATAACAAAGTTCAAAGATGTAATTCAAAAAATTAAAAAATATTAAATGCGCCCTTTAATTTAGAAAAAAAACATTTTCATAGTTAAATTTTCTGCTGCTACAATGACCGAAGCACTGATCTGATACAATTTTTATTCAAGTATATATCTAAATAAAAAAATAAAACATCAAAACTATCTAAAAAGACAAATAAAAAAAATATCTATTCTAGAAAATTTTTAGAGGTTAAACTACCAATTATTTTTTGATTTATTCACAAATACCCATCATTTACAAAAAAGGTATTTTTTATTCGCACTACATAAATGTTTTGACAAAATTTGGCATTTTTTGTTTTGATTAAATAAACCTACTTATTCAAGCCTATGCCTCAATCTCACGATTTTCGAATAAGTTTTTTGATGGTTAATTCATAATTTTCATTATTAGCTCTTTTTTCTTTTCTGTTGATTTTTCAAGGTATTTTTTTATCATTGCAAACGTCTTCAATTTAAAAATTGGCGATTATATAGTATAATTGTTAAAACATGCATGTTTAGTTCTTAAAAAAAGATTAAAACCAAATTAGATAATTTTGAAAATTCATGAGAGGCCTCCATATATTATTTACAGTAGTTTCATACTTTATTTTATTGATATAACTTTCATAAAACCTTATATTGTCTGCTACAATAGTTTAGGACATTCGCTTTGTATGAATGCTTCATAATATTTAAAATCACTTTTAGAAAAATATAGATTTTATTTAAAAATTAGCACTTATATTAAATTAAAAAAATTGATTATCATTATTATTATAATTTTTAACAGATATTGCACTATTGTTTTATAATATGTTCTTTTAATGGTAATTTCTTAAATCTATTCTTTAATAAGTTGTATTAGATTACACAAAAAAATATATTTTAGTTTTAAAATTTTCAAAACCATTGTTGATTTTGTTTATTTTTTTACTATTTTTATGGTTTATTTACATTTGACTTTTTAAAAAGCATTTTAACTACTGAAGTATAGAATAAAAAAGGATTTAATAATCAAAATTATAGTTAAAAAAACAAAAACCCAATAATTTAAAAAACTTAAAAAAGGTTGCGTTGTTTTGGCTTTTTCATAATGTTTTTTTATAAAATTCTCAATTACTTTTAATTGTTTCAAGACGCTATAATTATTTATTTTATATCATTTTGATGCTTTTTTATTTACAAAATCTTCGAACAGCGCGTCTAAACACTACTTGATATCTAATTATTTACTTATTCCGGTTGAAGTGTATAATACTATTATTCTACAGTATAATTTAAAATTCACAATATTTTTTGAAATCTTTCTGCAACAATTTTTCTGTATGATAAATTTTATCTGTCTGTAGATTATAATTAACAAGTGTTTTATATAATGCATAATATATTTGTTTTATATATATACAAAAATTGAAATATAGAAAAAATGTTTGAAATATCAATAAGAGGTTATTATTATATTTTAAAATATAATAAAACTTTATAAATTCATCATAAGTTGTGATTTCTGTAAAAATAAAATGGTTATTAATTTGCAAGCTCGATAATATCTTGATCTTAATACCACAATAATAATTAAATATGCTATTTAAAGCATTCAAATTGATTTTTCTAAAGATGTTAAATAACCAATAAAATTTATTATGATAAAATAAAATAATTTTTACAATGATTATCATTGATATGACTCGTATATTTCTGCTTCATCTGTTTACCATAACTATCAACAGAACTGAACATTTTTTTATATTCCGCAACTTCTTAAGAGCAATATTGTGTCTGTTTTTCAGATAAATTACTTGCTTTTTGTCATAAGAATATATATTGCATAAATTATGTTTTTTATTAAATTTATATAAATGAAAACAACTTTCAATGAAAAATTTTTATCTGAATTCTTTTGATTTTTACATTCTTAAATGTTGATTATATAAAGTTTCTAGAATTTTCAAAAAAAATCTTTGTGTTCTTTCTTTAAATTATGAAAGTTTAGAAAATTTCTTTATATTTAAATATTTATATTTAAATTTGTTTTTTATCAAACATACTAAAATTATATGAAGCATAATGAGAACAGAATTCTATTCTTTATCAAATACAAACCACTTATGAACGATTTTATATTTTTATATTTATGTTAATTAAGATATACATTTTAAATGATGATTTTTAAAAAGATATAAAAACACTTACTATGTTCTAATTTATGTTAACTGGAATGTACGTTTATTATTTTTTCAACTTCTAGTATGTGATTCACTTATAGTTTAAAAAAATTCAGCGCTAATATTAGGTATATTAATTATATAGACAGAAAACATTCTATTTTTATTTTTTTCCTCGAATGCCGTATGAAATGATATATTGAAACAATTTCTAATATTAATTTTTATTATATATTATCAAAAAGCATTTAAAACTTTTTATTCTGTTTTAATAAAGTAAGATATATGATAATGGTTAATCTTTTTTTACGTATTTTTTTATGCATTGTTTTAACAAAAAACATAAAGTTTACATTTCTAAAAAATCATTAGCTCGCGAAGAAATACATATTTGAGTTTTCTGAGTATCGGTTAATCGAAGTTTTCAAATTTTACATTTATGTCATTTTGTTATTCATATACTATCACTGAAATAGCATTACTTGAAAGTATTTTATTTGTGTTTCTCTTTTATATGATGCATCAGTATTTATAAATTTAAAAAAAAATTCATATGTTTTGCCATCTAAAATTAATATATAGACGTACTGCAAAATTTATACCATCTCTTTAACATGTAAAATAGCGGGAATTATTCAAAGTTTTATAATATATTAAAAAATAGAAGGAAATGAAAAAAAATATAATAGATGTTATAATGATTTTTTCTGTTTTATAAAAGGATCATTTTGGTATCTGGCCAATTATTATCATATTTTTTAAAATTTTCTGCTCTTTGAAATGCTCAGATGCAAAAAAAGATTTTTTATATAATTTTTTAAAAACTATTTAAGCGAAATTCGTGAATTAAGGGCATAAATTGTTTCGGATCTTTATATTTTTTATATGAAAAAGCAATAAAATGCAATATCTATAATTCTTTTTCTGAATTTAAACTTTTAGATATTTTTTTATTTACTAAAAATTTATAATACGGAATGAATAAAGTTTTGAACTTTTTTATTTTTTGTGTGTAAATATATATCGATATATAAATATAATTTGTAAAAATATTTGATAGACAGATACTTACAGTCTATTATGTAGAAATATTTTTTTGAGACCTTTAATGAATAATTTTAATAAAATAAAATAACAATAAACAGTATCATTAATAACTTTTTCTCTTTTTAGTTCAAAATGATATAAAAGGAAGTGTGCATTCTAATAATAAATTAGTACAAACTAATTTATAAATTCAGAATTTTTCAGCTCGGAAAAAGTGAAAATTTTTATATACAGATAATATTCATTTATAATATTTAATGCCCTATTAAATAGCCTTTTTATAACTTCGTTCAAATTTACAAATTTCTAGCATATTTCATTGAGCGTTAATGTCTTTAAAAGATGAATTATTATAATTTAAACACACAAAAAATTCATATTGCCACTTTGTAACAGGATCAATTAGCTAATTTTGAAACACTGAATATTAATAGCGGGTCTGTTTATATAATTTAAGTTTTAATTAATTTTACTAACACTTAGTTTCATATTTAGTATCATTAAAAATGTAAAAAAAACATAATTGAACGCCTAAAAAGCTTAACATGATCAACAAAGAAAAGCGGAACTCTTATAATTCAATAAAGCGCCAAAAATTATCAAAAAATTATTTACTTAAGAATTTTTAATGATTTGCAAAACAAAAAAAATAATTTAAGTATTTTAATAGATGAGCGGGATCATTATGAATAGAAAAAAAAACAAAAAGCAAGAATATTGCTTAAATAATATGAAATAACTGTCTTAACAAAACATCTATGAAATATGCTAATATTAATATATTATATTAGTCATTATGATATGAGCAATACATGTGGTTAATAATATTAATTCGTTTAAATAATTAATATAACCTTCCTTTATTTGTTTGATAATTTACTAAAATAGATGGGTGGCATATTATACACTATCGTTAGCTATAATGATAAGAACATATATCAACAAATAAAATATAAAAGAAAGAAAATATTAAAAAATAGATAATATAGAATGAATTATGAAAATATCAGCAGCCATAAAAACTACTATATTTTTAGTGCTGTCAATGATATTAGTAAGAATAATAGTTTATCTTTTAAAAAGTGCTAAGAAAAACAATTATAACTAATTAAATACAAAAAAAACATTTTTGTATCAAATATTCTATTTACGACTCTGAATTTACATCCTTATAGACTAACGGTTATTGAAAATGTTTTAATTTTTTCATTTTTCTATTTTTACACTGCGTAGGTATTTTTTTTATCGCACCTGCATCACTTTAATTCACTGAAAAGTATTAAAATCTGAATTATTGCATTTAAGAAGCGTTTAAGAACAATATAAAACTTTCATCTTAATCTCGTATTTTTTTTGCGACTAGTTTAAAGTAAAATTTTCAGTACTCTTCTCATGTCAAGTGATATAATTCATTGTTTTATGTTGATAATATTGAATTGTATCAAAATTAAACATTTAAAAGATTCATTAAGTTTTTGTCATGGTTTGTTCAACATTATAAGCAGTATCAAATGTATATTTTGAAAAGATTTTTTGAATTAATACTCAAAATATACAAAAACCGAAAAAAAAACATAGAAAAAAACAATTTCATATGAAATTTATGCATTTTTATCACTTTCAATTAAAATATATTATTTTTATCAATTTGCAAATATGTTTTTTCCCGCTATATATTTATATTATTGGATATATTTATATACGGATATATTTTATTACAATCACACAGATTTTTTATCATTCATAAATGAATATTTGTTCCTACATTATACAAATTTTTTTTCTGTATGTTTATAAATTTAAGGCTTCGTTTTTTAGAATAAAAATTCAGCAAATTAAATGAAAATAAAAAAACTTCAGATTAAATGTTTTCGATTACATGAAAAACTGTTTTTTAAGTTATCAGTAATTATTAAAATTTATATGTTTGATTAAAAATGTGATTTTATTTTTTTCCAAAAAAAGTTAGTAATAGAAAAAAAATTAGAATATTTTGCAAATATATATCAACTGGTTATATTTTTACATTTATCAAGGACGTGATCACAATCATATGCTAAAAATAACCATATAGTTGAGAAAAGAATGATTTTGGCTGTAAAAATATCATTTTTTTACTATTTGTATATATCAACATCAATAAAATCTATTGGGGGTTTTCAACAAATTTAAAAAATCTGAAACAATGTTTTTTTTTTAATGTAGAAAAAAATTAAATAAGTAATCTCATAATCTTGACATTTAAATAAGGAAATAAAAACGATTTTTTTGCATAATTTTACAAATTGATAGTGTAGAAAATCATGGATTAACAACCTTTGGATTTTTTACCGTTTTTCTGGTTTACTATTTTTGAATAACAAATTTATAAAATAACAATATTTGCTGATCGGTTATGTTTTAAAAATATGTACAAATCATAAAAATCACATAATTTTGAATTGTTTTTAATTTTTTTTAGGATTTTTTAGTTATGTATGAATATTCGTGACAATTTTAATCGAATTTTCTTTTTAAATTACAATTTGTTTAAAATAAACTTTTTACAAATAGAAACAAAATCTGAGTAATTTCTATCTAATTTTTGTTTAAACACAAACTGGAAAAAACCAAATGTTTTTTTGTTTTTTTTAAATGTCATAATATTCTTAATGACATAAAAAAGTTTGGTGGTGGTTTTTGCGGCAGATATAATGCGCAAGTTGACTTTTTGTTTCAAAGTTAAAAAAATATCAAGCAGTATCTAACAATAAAGATGCAATAAGACCAATAATATTTTGGTTTTTTGTTTTTGTTTGTAATGTTTTTTCAACCTTTATAATTCAATCAAATATTTATTTAATTTTTGTAGGATATTATTCCATTTTTGATATAGATAAAACTAGAACTATCTTTTTTATGTTTATTAATTCAAAATTTTAAATATGCAGGGTTATTTTAATTGTTTCATTGTTCATCAGAATATTTAAATTGTGTTTCGACATATTTTAATAGATCGAATCTCGTTTTAGTCATATATGAAATCAGTATTGCATACTATATACAAATTTCTGTATATATTAATTTTTACTGGTGATTGATTCATATTTAAGTGTTAATAAAATATAATAAACCCTGTATTTTTAAAGCATATTATAGCTAGAAAAACATACTTTTACAGAAGGAAAATAAACTATCCTTATAAGCAGATCTTATAAATTTTTTTTATTAAGAATTTTTTTTATTACATAAGCAAATGAATAAATTGAAAATTTGACTCATTATCGAGTAATTTTAGAGACTAAATCCTTTTTTTAAACTATCAATTGTATTAAACGCATATAATTCTCAACAAAATGAAATTCTTAAAAAAATTTTATGCCTTAAAAATTCGAATTAAATAAAATTAACAACACAAACATTTATTATGCTTGGAATTAACAACATTATTTAAGCCAAAATAACTCTTAAACCAAAAACCGATTAATTAGTATTAAAAATGTTCCCGGCTCTTCATTCCATCTACTTCTACCGCCACATCATATTTTTATATATATTAAAATATGATGATGGTGAAAGGATTTACGTTGCAAATATATTATAATTCATTTTATAAGAATTTTTTTTGATTTTTATAAATAAAAATGAATCAATTCAAATAAAATAAGGTTAATCAACAAAATTTTTAAGTTTAATTGTACATTACAAAAGATATAAAATATAATATTGAATCAAAAATTTCATACATATTATTACTCAACTGTTTTTATATAACTTTAAATATATTGTTTTAATGAAATAGTAATTATAAAAAAAATCCAAATTGTATACCATTTAAATTAAAAATGACATAAGGTGAATTTAATTTTTTTAATTGCATAAATTATGTCAACCACCCTTTTTTTCATTTTTTATAGAAGTGAAAATTGTTAGCCATTTAATTTTCTACAATTGATCAACCATAAATATCATCTAATAAGATGTGACTTTTGCAAAATATAAGCTCTGTAAAGGCAAATTACGTAGTCTAGAATGATAAAACTATCCGTACACATAAACATATAAATTAGCTTTCTTTTGTAATTCTACAAAAGAAAGCTTTTAGCAAACATGAATTTATATGAAATTATAAGAATAGTCAAGAGACAAAAACTTAAGCATTGATAAGTATATATTTGAATGAAAGCCTTAAATACTTTTTTTTACCTGTAAGCCGAAATATAAGTTGGCATAAAACCTGAAAAACAGCCAATATAAAAAATTTTTATAAATTACAGTAAACCAATTGTCCCCGCAAAGAAACAAAAGGTTTTAGAAAAAATTTTTCGGCAAGATTCCGGTAAGAGGCAATCAGATGACTATGAAAAATCCGGACCGAAAATTTCTTTACTTAAGGGTTTGCAAATAAAACCTAGATGCATTCCTATAGTGGAGACAAAAATAGGCGAAACTAATCGGAGATATAGTGGCGCCAGGTAGAGCACCGGGTCAATTCCCAAGGACCAAATAAATTGTATTTCATCCATTTTTCCCTTTTTAATATATTTTTTTCAAAACCTAATATTTTAAATTATGCCCACAATATGTATCTTAATTTCGTGTTTTATACTATTATTTCATCTTTATATCTCACCTAATGTCTCAAGTATACATAGAATATTTAAGGGATTTGAATAAATAAAAACTGCTGCAAACCCAAAACAAATAGCGAACTGTGTTTATAGTTTATTCTTGATAATAATCAATTCTTAAAAAAGAATAAAATTGAATTGTTCAGGAAATAAATCAGATACGTTGTGGGGTTTGATATATTAACAATTCATCGAGTGATCGTATGTGTGATACCAAAATCTAAATATTATATCTATAAAATGATAATATGTTAATGAATAATTTATAAAAATATAAAAATTGTGTTCAAAAAATATTTTTCATAATGTTGATTTAGTGATAAATATGTAGTTTTCAGTTATTGGATTCTAGATTGCAGGTATTTTAAACTATTATACATATTTTTAAAAGAATTTGAAGTTTTTATTGTAAGGTAAAGGCTTTAAATTTTATTTTTGAGTAATTGGAATTTTTCAGAAGTAAAAAGATTATTTTCAATTTAAAAAAGAAATCAGTATAAATTTTAACAGAGATAAGAATATAAATATGGAATTTGATTTTAAAAAACTTTGTTAAAATGAATTTTTTAAAAGTATAAATAATTTCGTGCATCAAGTGATCAAATATTAGATTTTATAATTTTATAAATGCCATTTTTTTATTATGACACGATATTTTGTTTTTTTCAGGGTTTGGTCTCATTTACAATTTTTTTTATTTCCAATAAACTTGATAAACCAATTATCGAGTTTTGTAACATAAAATTGGAACAACTATATTTCATACACATTTATGATCAATTTAATTAATTTTACTGAAATCTATTACATTCATTATTTCTACGTTTTTTTAATATATCTTTGTCAAATAGTTTTTGTGGTGATCATATTTTCAACAAAAAAATTATTCTTTTTGCTCAATTTATTAAACACACAATTATATATTGAAATAGCAATATATCTTTAAATATGTTTTTTAAATTATTCTCCTTGTAAATTAGCCAAAATTATCGTCGGTTTTTATTATATAGTAAAATGTAATCTAAACTTTTAGTTTTAAATCAAGATGAAGTAATTTCTATAAGAAACATTTGAAAATAATCTCAAATCAAGGGTTTTTTTCAGTATCAACAGCATATAAAGCGCTTTACTTATCATATTTTTAAAACTATAAGAGAAAAACAAATTTCTTTCAATCATTTTTTAGATGACAAAAAAAATTATAGAATCTGAAGTAAGAAAGTTAATGTTAAAAATAACATTTCTATTCTTCAAAAACATATGTATATACTATTCCGAGCGCAAAAAAAAATTCTCGATAATGTAACTTTCTTCTTAAGTAGAGATATAGCCATTATATGTTGATTTCAACATAAAGACAAATGATTTGGTAAGTATTTTAAAAATGAATTTAATCAGAAAAAAACAAACAATTCAACCATACGACATATATAAATTTTTCGCACACAAAAAACCTCAAACTGCTTTTTTTGTGAAGAAAAACAAAATATTTCAATTAATTGCAGCTGAATAAACTTAATAACGCGTAAATAATTTCCATCCCTTAGTTTCTTCGTTTGAAGATCCAACAGCAATGGAATAATTATTTTATTTTCTTGGGACTCAGATGACAGGTTGGTATAATTTCCGAATGCATAGGATTTAGAATTATGGTTCATATAAGAAATAAAAATATAAAAAAATTGAGAAATAGGTTGAAATTAGCAAATTTTGACAATAAATAATTTTAAGCGTGAAAATTTTTTGAATGTACTATTGACATCTTTTCGTTCCTCGTATTTATATATTTATTTGTTTATCCTATATTTTTTAATTAATGCTTTTATTATTCGTGAAGAAAGTTATTTGTGTGAGAAAAACGCAAAAAATAATAATAACTTTACAATCTTTTATTTTTTAATACTTAGATATTCCGCTGGGAATTATGTAGTAAAGATATAATTTAAAGAGATCGTTATTGAAGGATGCCTTATTTATTAAGAGGAAGGTGTAATGGGGAGGTACCTAACACTGAATTTATTTGATATTCAAATAGAATCGTATCCATACCACTAACTGATACTCATTGATGATCGCTCAACACGGATTCAGTCTTCTTTTATTTTTTTTTTCTAGAAGGAATAAAAATTTTTCCCTGCCTAAATAATACACACTCTTATCAAGCCTATTAAGGGGCGATTTTGATCGGTCAAATAAAATTGAAACCTCTTTATGTTGTGTATTGCTCAAAGCAATACTTTGAATCAAATTTAGCACAAAAGTGCCATAAAACAAAAAAAGTATTTTTACGCCTTTCTCTTTGTCTTCACATGACTTTTGGAATCAATAAATGATTATTTGTGAATTTCTAAATGAAAAACAATTTGTGATAATTTTATAAATGTTTTTTTTCATATTTGCTTTTTTAAAATGAATATTTCGATTATTTTTTTTGTAAAGGTAAAGCATTTATATTTTAAGACTTATGAAATAACTAGGATAATAAAACCAATTAGATTTCTATCATAAAAATATAAAATTGTATTTTATGTTAAAGAATAAATAAAGTGACAATATTTAAAATTTATTTTCGGGAAAAAATTGAATTAGTTCCTTTTATAATTCAATCTAATAAACTTGACTTTCGATTTGTTTACATAATTGCCAAAAACGTATTCTAACATAAACTAAGTTAAACTTTTTTTAAATTAGCTTGAAAAATAAGGTTTTTTTGTGATTTTAACAAAAAAATCTATAAGAACTATTTTTCATAACGCTATGAATTCATTAGTTTATAAATTCACATTATAAAAAAATAATTTTGTACTTACAAGATTGAATAAAAAATATCTTTTTTGATTGTGATATTAGTATTACAATACCAATTAGTAATTGGATGAAAATTTTTATGTCCAAGAAATATCGTTTTTAATTTTTACAAACTAAACAAAATTATAAGTACTTAACTTTATGATTGAAATATTATATATTAAAACTTATTTATATAGTAAATAAATTTCATATTGAGAAAAGTTCTAAAGATTTTTAGTTTGTTTTTTAATGATAATAATCATATATAAATATATAGTGAAGATCAAAAAAGAAACAAGGTTGTTATTGCGTGTTATTTTATTGTATAAAACATCCGGAATCAAAAAAATTATGAACACATAATTTTTTTTATAGAATGTTAATATTTATGCATGCATATGCGCGAAGCGCTAAAAATGTTTTTGTGGCCAAAGTAGTTCTCAAGAAGAGATAAACAAGTGTTTAGGCTGTATAGATATTTACTTTGGTCTTATGAAATTATTATTAAGATTAAATTAAAATTATTATTATTAATTTTTTATTATTATTTTATGTTCTCAATACTATTTTTTCAGATCAAGCATAACTAATTGAACAGATTTTCTTTTTTAGTTAGTTATCAAGACTTCAGATAATCAGTTAATTAAACATCTCTAAAAATGTCAAAAACTAATTTATCTCTTATCTATTGATAACCTAAAAATTTTAATTAGCAAAAAAAACCAATTCTTTTTGTTGCAATGCAACAGCATACAATTAAAATATACCATATTGTGCTACTTTCAAAAACAAGAAACAACATGAAAAAAATGAAAAAATAAGAGCCAATATTAACAAATATGCTCTAAAAAAATTAAATAAAAATAATAAAAAACATGTGTGTTTTTGTCCTGACACTATTCCGGGCACCAGTTTGGTGATAGTTGTGAAACAATGGCCGGTTCCTTTTGACGATGTTAGCGCGGTTTTATCAATTCGTGCCGGTATTTTAGAATTGTATATTGTGGACGTGGGACAATTTAAACATAAAAAAAAGCTTTTTATAAAAGAGGGTAAAATATAATTAAAAGAATTTGGTACATTATATAAATCATAAAATTAAACAAGCTAATGAGAAGCTGTCAATGGTGGTTGCATCACAGTTTTAATTTTTTTGTTATTCTAAATTATTATCTTTTAAATAATAATAAATTAAAATCCGTTAAACAATAAAAATAACACATTTATATGTTATTATATATTTGTGTATTTCTTAATATTGAGTTATTCTTGATTGATACATTTTACTTAAAAAAATTATTACGCATGATGAAAATATTAATTTCAGCTAAAATAAATTATCATCTCAATACCCATGAAATTTGTGGTTTTCTAAGTTCAACAATCCTGCTAATATATCCTTTTAGTTTCTCTGCTTCTATCTCTCCTTCACCCAATGAGCTTGTTAAACAGAATATTTTAACGATATAATTATCATCCGATGTTTTTTGACTTA
This sequence comes from Edhazardia aedis USNM 41457, assembly GCA_000230595.3. Classification (NCBI taxonomy): domain Eukaryota; kingdom Fungi; phylum Microsporidia; family Culicosporidae; genus Edhazardia; species Edhazardia aedis. Next base: position 1,023,376 of record AFBI03000001.1, on the reverse strand, counting down.
TTTCTACAAAAAGCTGTCCTTTCTCATATATTATTACTTTTAGTTTTCTAATTTGCCTAACTTTATTGAAATTACAAAACTCACTTGCGGAAATAAAATCGAAATCACTATTTAGGACATCCGAATATTTATAATTTGAAACTAAAAAATGTGTATGTTGGTTTACATTTGGACGTTCTCTATAAATTAAATATTTTTTAGATTGGGCACAATCTTCATCATTTCGGCTTAAATCATGACAAAATCTCAGCATATTTTTTCTTGAATCTCTAAAAAGAACAGAATCGCGAATGATAGTCCTTTTTGTGAATCCTGTCTTTAGTAAGATATCATTTATAATTTCACATTCTTTAATATTACCAAACATTGACAATTCATACATCAGGGTATCCAATTAGCAAACTTAAACACCCGTTTTATAGTATTAAAATAAATCCAAAACAAAATAAAAAAGCTTTGATGATAATATTTAAAGAAAACTTTTTTTACAAAATAATTTAGTTAAGTGTATTTTTACGCTGTTTTACATTTGGAAATCATGATTTACGCTGCAAAAAAAGAAAACATGGCTTTAAATTGTGTATTTATAAAGTTATAATTATTAGATATAGCTAAGATCATTTTAGCGCTTTAAAAACTAATTATTGATATAAAATATGTATCTATTTTAACTTTTCACATAATAATCAATAAATAACTTTATCATTGAGAATTTTTTATCCTGTTGATTTTGTATATTATTTTATAAACTAATTATGAATACTCGAAATGTAATATATTTAAAATATTCACATAATAATCGATAAATAACATTATGATAGAGAATTATTTAACCTGTATTTTTCAAGTAAATTTTATATACAATTTTAAATTGAAATCATTAAAATTCAAAATTTTTATACTTATCTATTTATCCAATACTTTTAAATAAAAACATCAAAATATAAGTATTGATTATATTGAGTACTGGTTAATTTATAAATATATATTAATGGTTTTATTTATGCATTATAATGATTACTAACCATTTTTTTTTATATTTGATATATTAATTCTAATAGGTTTAGTATATAAGTATAAATAGCGGTCGTTTAATTCAAACCACAATTTGATAATAAGATTTAAAATAATAAAACAAAATTCATTTATTCCCACAAACATGATTTTATTTTCTTTGAAATGTTTTTTTTTCATTTTGATAAAAAATATTTTTCACGATTGTTATTTTAATGACAAAAAATTCGTTATTTTTCTACATCAAAAAAAATTTAATGTTCGTTCCTTTGTAATTTTAAATTAAATGAAATATTAAACCAAACATAATACTAATTTTTAAGAAATAGGAGGCACTCCTTATTATAACTGCAATATAAAATCTTTTTATCATTGATAATTCGTTACATTAGTTCTTATAATCAGGTAAATAGTTAAATGGAAAAAGAACAGAACGTTTCTAATATTATCTAGTGTCTCGAAACATGTTTAGCGCATTTTGTCGGCGAACAGATTGATGCTATAAAATATTACAAATTACCGATTATAGGTATAATAATTATATTGATTAAATATATTTATATCAGAATTTGAAAAATAAAAATTAATACAAGTGTTTAACCTAAGCTTTTTGGCAACACTGAAGTTTTTAAAATTTTACAGACATGAGAAACATAAAAGATCTAAAATACTGTTTCCGTTTGATAAAATATAACACAATTGAAATTCAAGATTAGATTCAATTTATTGAAATTTTGATATTTTTATTGGTAATAATATTGAATGAAATTGCTGAAGTAAAGTTATTTATTAGTGATTTACTATTTAATTTCTTACATCTTGTTAAATGCCAACATTTAAGGGGTAAAAATAATTGTAATTATGTGCTTTTATGGTAATTTATTCCAAATTGATAATGAACCAGTTTGATAGAATTTATACTGATTGGACATAATTTAATACAATTTGAAATAATTACCATAAATGAAATACAATAAAAAGGATATGCTCAAACTATAAAAGCATTCATGTATAAAATAAAATAATAAAAACTAACAAAAATAATTCTTTCAAATTTAAAAATAATAAATTTACAAATATCTATAATTTTGCATATAATAATAGAAGTAAAACCAATTCTGTTATTGAATTTTATTTTAAAAAATAAATGTATATCCGATGGATACCTCACTTCTAAAAATACTTTATATAATATTTTAGTAAGTTTATCTTTAAAATTAATATTATTTTTATATTTTTATCACTGGCACATTCTAATGTATTTCCATCAAAATTATAATAAATAGTAAATTATCATCGAAAATTAGTTAATATTTCTAACGAATAATTTCAAATATCTTAATGCAATTAAGCCATTTAAATCTTCAGTAAAGAGATTATAATTCATGTTCAAATTTTATGTGTTTTTTTTGTCGATTCTAAACATCTTGCTTGACCGTAAAATATTTTTTGCTGCAAACTTTTTATTTTTTTACGGTTTTCGCTTGTAGTTTACCATAGATGAAAATTTTTTGATTTTTATGTCACTAATTTTAAACTGTAAGTCGAATTTCGTTGACAAATAAACATATTGGTAATTTTCAAAAATAGATAGAGAAAATTTATACAAATAATAATTTGACCATATGGATTCAATACTTTTTTGTTGACCGAACTAAAAAGCCGATTTGATGCATGATTTTTGTAAACTATTATTTTCTTCCATTAAAAATTCAGCGTATTAGTCTTAAAAATTCAAGAGATTAGGAAATTATACAGATTTTTCTGTTAATTTTTTATCGGTCTTATTGTAATTGTGGAATACGAACTTCATTAAAAAGTTAATAATAAAAAATTGACGACTATGGTTGTTGTTCGTTAGAATCTATATTTGGTTCAGAAGTAGAATTTTGGTTCGAATGAATGCTTATCTAAATTTAAAGATTCGAAAAAAAGTAAATGAAATTTGTAAAGTACTGTTTCACGAAAATCATAGAAAATATTGCAATATTTATCATCTTGAAAGTTAAAGATGAAACAATAATGTAGAAGAGAATAAGAATTTAATGTGTGATTGTTTATTACATAAGATTTTAAGTTGCCCTTGTTATATATTTCACGTCTAATCTGCTGCCCTACATAGTTCTTGTGATTTCTATTTTGGGGTATTGTTATTCGTTATTTTGTTCTCATTATTTCCTATAGCTCGAAACATAAATTATTTTTTTATTGGCGTTATATCTCTAAAAAATTTTGCGAAAAGAAACCCTATTTTCTGCTATTATTTTACAGTAAATATTATAATACGTTTATCTTTTTATGTGTGAATACAAACTAAAAATTAAATAAACTTAGAAAATGTTATTTGAATCAATATAATTTACTTTTTTTGTTTTTTATTTTCTTATTTTCTTTTTTTTCGGTTTAATACATAACAATAGTACTTAGCATATCTGCTATTTTTGCAAATTTATGAATATGTGTATAGTTTAAGAAAAAGCACCGAAGTTATAATTATGACACTTGAATTCTAATAAAAATTGACACACTAACCGAATTTTTCTGCGAGACTTACCAACAAAAAAATTATTTTAAATTATATTTTTTGGTTTTATTATGTCCTTTTAATCTCAATATGTTAAAAATAACTATTTTTTAATTTTTAAAACATTCGATGTTTAATAATATACTTGTCTATTCAATAATTTTTATATGTTGTAATTGTGATATTTATTATTTTCATTCCGTGAGGTTTCATCAGAGTGTTTATTTGAAAATTTTCTATCTTCCATTTTTATTCCTCCTTTCTCAAATTCACACCTATTTATATCTTTATTTGATAAATTAGCAATTTACCAAATCTCACTATTATATTTAAAGTAAATGTTCATTTGTCATTTTATTTATCCATTTTAAATTTTTAATTCATAACAATTTTAATATGAATTTATTCAAATCTGAAATTTGAAATTGCATATTTCCGACAGTATACATGATATAAATACAAGATAGCTAGTTTTAGAGTGATTTTGATATGTAAAAATTTGCTGAGTGCTTCAAATAATTTTTTGTTTTTAAAAATCAATCATTAGTGTTTATGAATATTAATTAAGCTTGTGTATAATTTACACGGAATTAAAAGCAAAAAAATAATTGAAAATTGCTTGTATTACAATTTGTGTTTTTATCGAATTTATTTATATAAGTTGTAAATATGAATTCAGGACCACAAACATGAATATAATGTGCACATCTAGCAATATTTATTTTACTTCTTACTTCCTTTTTCTAAAATCTTTATATTTTATCCTTAAGACAAAAAGAGGAAAACCAATAATAAAGAAAAATAATTGAAATGATTAAAAATCCAAATAAATGTTTTGTCACTTTCTTTTTTTATTAAAAACATTAGTTCAAAATATCTCAGCATGTATATCGCGTAACATATCAACCTCCATGCTTTTTTACCATGCGTACCCTACAAAACAATTTAGAAGAATGAGATATTGGGTGTAAAACAATCGATATAAAATAAAATTATCACATTAATATGAGTATATGGTTCATTTTACAAAAATATACCTAAAAAGTATGAAGTAAATTTGGTTTAATATTGGGTAAATTTTTAAATTATAAAGTACATTCTGGAAGAAAATTGGATTATTTACTGTCAATTTTGTTTATATAACTATTCACATTTTTTCTGGTTCCTCTCATCTCTTCCTATCATCATTATTTTATCCTTAAACATTTATAATTAATTGATTTAGATTTTTGGTAATGAAAAAAATTAAAAGAAAATGAAATAAAAAACAAGGTATACTAAAAACCCGTAATAAGCGTTTAATTTATATTTTTAAAAATTTTAGCAGATTTGAAAAATATAAATTTACTTTCAAAAAAAAATAAACGAGGAAAAGAAAAGTTAAAGTGTTGTAAAGGAACCACAATTTAATGATTGGTTCTACATTTAGTTTCATTGTTTACAAATTTAACAGATTAAAATATTATTGGCATCTTTTGTTTAAAATTTATTAAGTTTATTGATTCATTTTTATTAGTGATATTTTATGAATTAAATATTGATGCAGAATAATTGGTTTCCTAAGTTTTATAATTATGATATTAATTTGTCTGATTAATGCATTGATTTAAATTTTTCAATGTTGATTGGTGTTTAAAATTAATAAAAGTATTTAAACTTTGTAAGTAAACTATTATTGTGAAGGATTATTTTCTGAATCATACTAATGCGTCTAAATTTGATAAATTAGAAAGACTGCGAGGTCGACCTAAATCCTATAACCGAAAAACTTTATAGCGATGACAATATTATAAAAAAAACCAAATTTTAACTTTTACTAAAAATTAACCCTTTTCTATATTTGTTAAGAATTTTAATATTTTTAATCAAACTAAAAAAATATGGAATTTTTTTATTTAAATCATATAATATTGTTTATGATTGTTATTTATTAAAGATGTACGTTCTGAAATTTAAAATCATAAATATAATCCCATATTTTAGGTAATTTCTGGAAACGATAGAAAAAGTAAAAAAACACTTTATTTTTGTAAGTTTTTTTTGTTTTTTTTACGAAGAATTATCTTATTTGTTATTATATTTATATGACAAATTAGCATCTAATCAATTATAATTTTTTACATTGAAAATGATGAAATATATAAACATTATCAATAAAAATAAAAAAATTTTCAACGTGACAAACCTTTTACAAGAAAAAAATTAATTTGTTCTTATTTTATATTTAATAACAGATCAATTGTTTTTCAGTATTTAGCTGAATAAAAAGTCTATTTATCAAAAAAATAGTTTTTATAGATTTGATATTTCAAAATGTGTAATAATAATATCATTTAGCTTCGATGTTTAAAAATTTTTTAGTATTCTTATCATATAATTCGTAATATTTATAAAGTCTATTTACATCATTCAAATAAAAATTGATATTAGAAAATTTTTATAACTTGCTCAAATTAAACTTTTTAAATTCGTAAAGGGCACATAAAAATAATTGTTTTAATTATTATTTGTATCTTCCTCGCAAATTATTTATCCTTTTTTGTTATATTTCAATTTTGCAATTTTTAAAAAAATTATAAGTTTGATTTATTTCTATTATATTAAAAATGAAATATTTATGAATATGTAAGTCGATGAAATGTATATATAAAACTTTTAAATTCAACTTTTTCACTATAAAATATAGTTAAAAATACAAAAAAAATGTTTAAAAATAGCAAAAAAATGGTTTTTCAATCCTTTACGATGAAAAACCCCAACATATTTTATGTACATATATATATTTTGAAATCCCTAATTCTATTGTTTTTAATTATCTAAATATAAAATTAGCAACCAAACAGATGAACTTAATTTTCAAATAAAAATTTTGAAAATTTAATGTATGGGACCTTCCACAAAGTTTGCTAGATTTTTCATTTTAGACATAAAAAAACATATATTTAACAGATAAACTATGTTTAAAAGAGCTATTTAAGATCATCTTTTATACTAAGGATATAACCAATAAAAATTTATCTAAATTTTCTAACTTTTACCAAATATGTAAAGTCTTTAAACTTCTAAAACTAACAAAAATTACATATAGAATCTTTTAAATAACTCCGAATCAGTAAACTGACCATTATAATAAGAACTCATTGAAAACACAATATCCATTAAGCATTGAATAAGCTTAGATTTTCTACATTTTTTTTATTCTAAATAAGCGACATTTACCAATTAATTTTTTTAACTTTTTTCAAAAATAATTACAATTAAAAAAAACAACAAAAAAAGTACATGTGATCATATTCAAATATGTCATATTTCTGTTTTTTTAGTTAGAATTATCAAAGAAAAACGTTTAAAAGCATTAAAAATATTTTTGCAACTTTTTATGAATATTTGATAAACAATATTCTGTAATAAATTTGATAAACAGAATATATTTTGATTTATTTATCTATTTTAAAGGTTTAATCACCAAAATATTTTATAATCGCTTTTTTTCTAAAATATTTTTGTATTGAATGTTTTTTAGAGGTTATTATATTTTATTTAATTTTTGAATAAAAGTGCTCCAACCAAAATGGGTTGATTTAAAAATCAAAACTAACTGACAACCAGTTTAGCTTAATAAGTTTATTATTTTGATTTATAGTTTTTGTTACATTTTGAACACAAAAAACCTTTTAAGATTTAGTAAATAAACGATCATCGAAAAAATGTCATTTTTGCTTTGCATTAATTTATCAAATGATAATAAATTAGAAAAGTTTGATAACGACCACTGTAATTCAACCTTTTCATTGTGTTTTCGAACGCATTAAAATGATGAAAAGTGATTTCCTCTATTTAAGACATCAAATTAGCTCGCCATTAATTAAAGACAGCAAACACTAAGATATATAATAGATTATACAACTATTTAGTGAAAGAAAACCTTTTAATACATTAGTTTTATAGCTCTGCACATTTTGTCTAATCAATTATCGTGATGAATACAAAATTTTATATGTTAATATATTAAATTATATGAATATATTATCAAAAAGAGTAATTTTAAAATATAAAAAGAGATGTTTTCTTTACTAAATAGCTTTTATTTTTACATTTATTACTTGAGAATAATTATAATTAAGAAATAAATCTCGAAATTTCATAATTTTATGTGTACGTTTTCAAACGACACTTTATGATATCTTAACATAGATGCATATAATAAGCATCATAGACCTTGATTTATTTTATTATAGATATGCAGCAAAACACTTTATAAAAAAAAGAAATATAACGATATTTTGCAAATTAAAAACAAGATAATTATATGATAATAAAAAATCTATACATGCTTCTAAAGCTAATAAAAACATTGTAATCTTTTCATTATTCCAAAAGTAAAAAAAAATTTATATTCATCCAATAAAAATAAAAAAGTTAATCATGGATAAATTCTATACAGTTGTCACAAAAATAAAAGTAAAAAAGGATTTCAATAAAATATACAATATGTTTTTTTATAAAAAATTTTGTTTTAATCTTAATAATTTAAATATCATAAAAGTGTAAAAAGAAAAAAAAAATGCTGTGATAACAATATTAAAAATCAAATTATAAAAAAAGTAAAAATTTTTATTTTGATCCACACAAAAAGTTATCAAAAAACATATTTTTTCTATAAAATTCACTAAATGGTTTTTTTTAGGTTCTATTTTATAGTTATGAAGTAAAATAGTCAAAAATATTCATTTTAATGTTTATAAATCTAAATATATAAGGAAACAGTAGGCATTTTTTGTGATGATTATCATATATGATATACAATATTACTTACAAAGAATAAAAAATATAGTTTATATATTTAAATGCTTTTTTCCTGTATTATTTAAAAGGTCAATCAAATTTGCAATTAAGTTCAAAGAAAGATAATCAAACGATCATGATAGTGATTTTTACTGGTAATTATTATATGGTCAGACACCTTTAGATATATATATAAAGAAATAAAATAAGTAATCGGAAATTTTAACTATTTTGCGTTTAATGCTTATAAATCATATGATTTTATAAAATGCGCATGAAACACAAAACAAATTACATGGATAGTAACGAGCTTAAAATATATACTTATAACTTTTTTGTATTTAAGTCAACAGTTTTTTGTGTATTCATTATATATGTACATATTTCTTAAGACATAAAAAATATGTAACTCGTAAATTTAGTTTGTGTTCAACGACAAAAAATATTATTCTTATCGGTAAAAAAACATTTAACGCAATAGAACGAAATTAGAGAGAAATGATCACATTATATATTTTTCAATAAATAGTAATGATGGGTTTTTTATCTTTTTTTATTTATGCTTTTTGAAATTCCGTGTTTTTTTATTCGTACTTTTTATGAAATAAATTTATTTTTAACTTTTAAATATGTAAAAAACGTTATAAATTTTATAAAATATATTTTTATGATTATGATTAAAACAAATTATATTTATAGCATTATTCATTTCTTATGAATATATATGTAAAAAAATCAATAACCGACAATATAAAGGTATTTTACGTTTTCTTGTTTATTTTAATTAAAATCAAATATCTATAGACATATCATTTTTTATGCAATGTTGCCATAAAAAACTAGAAATGCATTCATGTGAAAAGTAACAGCAAAAATATAATAGCATATTTTTAGTTTATAAATATTTTTTACCTATCTATTTATGATAATTATTTTCTTAATATATGCTTTTTACAAATTTAAATCATCGATTTTTGCGATTTGTATATTTTTTCGGTTTTTTATTATATAAAATCCTGTGTTTTTATATTCTGTTTTTTATAAGTGAATTTTATGAATTTTTTTGAATCAATGAATATTATGCATTTTATTTTTTTGTAGTCCTTGCTTATATGAATTACTTTAATTTTTTGTTTATCTTTTTTTATATGTGCGATTATATAGTATATATGGATATATATTAACACGTTCATTTTTAATTTATTTAGTCATAAAAATGGTAATAAAGTCATATAGTTGTTTGTAATATTAATGGTAAAAAATTTGCAAGATAAAATTTTATTTTTAGATTATAGCATGGCTTTTAAAAAAATGAATTATTGCAAATAGACAACAAAAATTTTCAATTCAAATGTAATTTTAAAATATAATGTTTATTACCGATCTCGAATAGCCTTAAACGTTGTTTTATACTTTTTATGGTAAAAAACGATTGAAAAATCAAATAAACAAAAGGTGTTTATCACACAAAGCATTGAATTTTTTTATTTATCTATGTGTATAAACGAGTAGAATTTGTTATAATTTTAAATTTAGTTTTTTTGCAACTAAAAACTGAGAACTCTAAATAAATATCATAATACATAAAAATTATTATCAATTATCGTGTTAGCTATTTACTATTTTATTTTAGACCATTTATAAATTAAAAACATAGTACATAGAAAGCTTACCTGAAAATTAGGCACTTAAAAATTCTTTCCTATGATTTTTTTTATTGAAAAAAAATAATTTGACTGATTTCCGCATATTAATTGCAATACAATCTTAATTTCAAGAATTAATGTTTTAAAATACTTGTTATTTAATTTAATACACAAAAGAAGCCATTTGATTTGCGAAGCAAAAAAATTTTTCTAAGATTAAAAGATACTCACCATTGTTTGCATTGCAATTATAAGTATTAAAATGAAATTTACATAAAAAAATAAAGCGGTCTAGAAAATTGCAATATATTGGGCCATGTTTACATACAATAAATTCATGGGGTAATTAAAAAACGATATCATTTTTTTAAATTTTTTTATTAATAAAAGCTTATTTAATATTCAGACACTCTTTTCATAGCATATTATCATTCGAAAGCAAATTGTGAATAAAGAAATTATCATAAATTGATTCTATCTTGTTTTTTAAAATAATAAAAAATGTTTTAATGCTGAATAATCTAAATAAATACATTTATAATGCAAAAAGAATTCCTATTTTGAACTATATGAGAAATTTAAATACTAAAATTACATAGTTTTTTTTATTTTTTTAACATAAGTCAATTAAATCATTTTTATTTGAAAAAACGATTCTTAGTATAATTTTTTGATTCAATGAATAATTAAGTAATAAAAACCCGAAATTTTATAGATTTTATATTAGATGTTTAAAAACATGTTTTAAAAATATATCGATATCATCTAAAAAAATTAAAATTAATATTTAGAAATTTTTGTGATAAAAGGAGCCGAATTTAAGATTCTCATATATAGGTTATTATTAAGGTATTCTAAAAAAAATAGTTTTATTTTTGATCGAAATGTTAACAACACAGTCTATTTGAGTTAATTTCAACTATTGGCTATAAGATTAACCTATTTGTTTAATTTATCAGAATGTGATTATAAAAAATTTTCAAATTTACCAAACTAAATTCTAAAATTAGAATTTACAAAAATTCGATTCCTATTATGCCTAACTAATAAAAAAAACCAAAAACCAATTTGTGAATAAATTAAATAAAAATTTATATATGAATATATATTTTTTTCATTTGATATGGTATGATATCATTTGTATATTTCATTTTTAATTTTATTTCATACAAAAGTAAAAAAATATATGCTTTAACCAAAAATTTTATTTTTCATCTTTACAAAAATAAATATATGTCGTTCAAAAAAAGTTTATGCAAGATTGATAGTGAAATTGGCTTTTAAAATTTTTTACTGTTGATGTATTTTTAAAAAATTCGTTTTTAAATTATTAATTATTTTTTTATAAATTAATGCATTAAAAAAATCGTTTATATGAGCATTTAACACATTTTATAGGAAAATATTGAATTAGATGTAATTAAAATAATATTATAATTTTTTTATTTGCTTAATTTTATTCTATATTCTTAAGGTTTTTTTTATTTACTTAATCTTAGGATAACCTTGTAATATACCTAATTTAATAGTTTTATTTCAACAAAAACCATGTTTTTTTATCTGTATCTTTGATAATTTCAAAAATCGAAATCTTCAATATATGGGGATAAAAGATTTATTTTAAAATTTTATACACGATCACACTATCCTACATCTTATAATTAAAATTCACTAAATTGGATTTAAATAACGTATACTTTACTTTTGCATTGTATTGAAAGCTTTTCTATAGGAATTCATAATTTATTGTTTTTTTAGACAAAAATGCATTTTAGATTTTTTTGCGTCTGATATAAATATAAATTTTCTAAATTTTGAAATTACTGTGTCATTGCTTAAACTATTCGTGTATTAATTTTTAGGCTTGAATTTGTAGGTTTATTTGCACACAATTTTGTATTTTTGGTTTCAAAATTATATATTGCAATTTATTGTTATTAAAATCCCGATGCCTAAAATTTTAACAATAAATTTGTCAAATTTTATTTGTTATAACATTAACATGTATTTACTTATTTCTTGTTAAAACCCAACAAAAATGATGGTGGGTATAAATGGTTTAAAACAGAAATAACATTGTGTTTCTGGAAAAACTTGATGTATAAAAATTTTTACTGGCGTATTTTTATTAAGTATGGTATACATATAAACATACATTAATTGTAGTATTTGTTTATATTGTTTATTAATCTGTAAGAGCTTATTTGAATGCATTTTAAATTAATTGTCTAGAAATTCATATATGATTATCTGAAATTTTTATTTTAATATTATAAACATAGAGTGTTTTTTCTTATTATTACTTTGCGGTTTGATAATTTTAAGTCTTTATTTAAAAAACTATAAATCACATTTTAAATAAAATATGTACGCATCATTTTTGATTTTTTCTCTGCAAAAGAACAAACCATGGTAGTGTTTAATTCGGATGCTTTCTGTATGGGCCATATTTAATATAACAATTATTAAATAACATAAATTCATTATTTTAATAAATACCCTTCAAAAAAACCTTTATAATTGCATTAATTAGTTGCAATAACACTTATGGCCAAAATAATGACACTGTTAAGAACTTTAAGTTCGTTTAAACAGGTTCTAGGAACGAGAAAGACGGTGCAGAACGAGTAGGGGCGGCAAGTTATGCCCATCACTAATCTTTGCTTGTAGATTACTTCAGGACAGGTCACATCCCGATGTTCCGCCACAATTTTGTTTGGTTTCAAATGAAAGAGAATAAAAATCTAGTATATAATCACGCGTTGAATTAGGAAATACAAGTGTAACATATAATAAATTTTTAGAGTAAATTTTTTTAGCCTTGATAATTAAAAAAGCGTGCTTGGTTAGAATTTTTTTGTTGAAAAAAGATTAACTATTATGTGATATGCAAATAAAATAACCGTTAAGGCTCTTAAATTGTAAATAAATTCACACCAAGTTTTATCAACAAGTCATGGACGAATATTTTTCGTTTTCGTCAGGATCAAACATGATCCAAGTTTATTATTGATTCTTGTCGAGAACAAGCTAAAATTATATAAGATCGTGGAAATAATCATTTACAGACTTTTTGAGAACTTTTATACACATAATTGATCGTATAACAAAACAATTTTTTTTCCGATAAAGGCGTCTCAATACCCTAATACTAAATATTTTATATGCTTTCTCATTCAAACATCTATTAACTAAGGTATGTATTATGCAGTGCTACGCACATATATTGAATTTATACTGTTAGACTTCAACATGAACATTGCTTTCGCCATTGAAAAATATTGCTTTTTCGCATGTTATTTTTAATAAAAGATAATTTAGTTACCTTTTTCACATCTTTTTATTGCTTCGATGCAAAATTAAAATTAAATTAGTATTTCAAACATTTTCAACGAAGCATTTTATATTTAATTATATTTCTTAACCACAAAATTTATACTATATTAATAACGTTACATCTTATATTTCGTAAAAAATAAATATAATATTTACTTCTATTAAACCAAATAAAAGGCTCAAGTTATCTTATTTGGTATTTTTTTTACAAATATATCTAGTTAAATAAGGATGCAACTTAAAGAAACTTTTGCTAGATAAATTTTTATATCGCACGATATTTTGATTAATCAATGAAATCTTCTTGATATTTTTAATGAAATTTATAAAATTCAAAATCTAAATATAAAAAAATACAAAAAGCCTTGTTAGTATCAAACTATTAAAATATCAAAGTGTCAGATAATTTTTTTAGCTTTTATTTTACGTCAAAGAAAAGCAGCTCATATTGCGATATATAAAAATACAATAAATTGAATGTCTTATAGATGAGTCTGCACAACTTTCCGAAAAAAACAACCCAAAGTGTAAAAGATTTTATTCTACAATATTCTACAATTATTATACATACTATATTTGTGTTTAAAGGTGATTATAAAGTCATAGAATCGCTAGTACCCAATGGTGTGCGCAACTAATTTTACAAATAAAGGTTTTTAGTGGAATAAAATTAAAAATTTCTGTTATATCTCAAAAATATTTTTGTGCGATTGTATTAGCAAATAAGCAGTTTGTAAAATGTGAAAACTCTTTCGCAAAAATTTATGAGAAAGGATTGAAAAAAGCAATGAATAAAAATTCACCTAATAAAAGATGTATAGTTTATAAAATTTTTTTGCACATTCATAAAGAAAAACCAATTAAATCTAATTCAAAACGTCGAAAAAGTAACAAAAAAAATGGATTAAATGAATAAGATAAACAGATTAAAATTATTTTCTATGAACTAAAAACCATTCAATTAGATTTTAATGAAGTAAAACAATATTAGAATCTAGTGAAGTTAAAATTTATTCAACAAATAAAAAAAAGTCCAAATAAAAACAAATAAAATTAACTTAAAATGCGAAATTTATAAAATTATAATTTTTAAAAGACAAAATTAACTATCTTACAGAATATTTTGTATTTTGAAAAGAAACCCTTTTTACACAAGTTTTGATTATAATTTCTAAATTTTTTTAAAGAAAAAGTTTCATAAATGATAATAATTTAAAAGAAACTATATTGTTGATTTTTTAAGTATTTTTTTATTGGGATTTTGTTTTATTCTTCTAAATATAAATTTGTTGTTTTGTTTCTAATATTTTTATATATGTTCATCATTTGATTTAACTTCTAATTATTTTGCTTATTCATTAAACAGTTTTATTCGTGCTGATACTTATTTATTTCTTGTGCAATTATAATTTTTTTTCTTATATAAATTAATTTTAACTTTCATACATCAAATCGTTTTTTTAAATATTAATTATTGTGATTATAACGAGTAATTGTCGCAATTTATTTTCATGCATTCTTTTTTTTATATGAGTTTTTTGACAAAACATCGTAATACTATATATTTTTTTGGAACAAAACTTGTTTTTTTCTCTGGTTATTTTGAGGGATTATATTTTTCTGCCTTTAACTTTTTAATAAAAAAAAGGTAATAAAGTACGTATAAACTCCTTTGATATTTATTATCGTAGAGCTCTTTTTCGATATGCTTTTTTATCATGCATACCAAAGAAAAAATTAAAGACAACCAAAAAAAAATAAATAGCAATGGAATTCGTTCTTTACTTTTGTTGATCAAATTAAATGCATTTGCATTTTATTTTACTAATTAATTATTGTGTTTAATTAAATTTTTTTTCCTCTTTTTTTTCATGAATACCAAAGTTAAAAAAAATGAAAAAGGGTGATAATTATACAATATCAAATATACTGTTCATATTCCAAGCAAAAAATTACACCCCCAAAATTTATCAATAATTAGACTTTCATTTCTTTGTGGCACAAAACTGCAAACAAAACATTTTATAGGAAGTTTAAATTTGTTTATAAGATAAAATTTTATTTACATATATATGTATATATATCTTATTGTGAATATTTGAAACAATAAATATTGTCGTTTGATTCAATTGGTCCGAAAAATCACCGAATTCTTTTTATTCATTGCCCAATATTTAAAATACTTTCACAGATATTTGAAAGTTTCAAAAAAACCGGTTAATGAAGATGAAAAAACACCTAAAAAAAATTTCTTTGTTTAAAAATAATATAGAGTATTCAAAACAAAGTAATAAAAACACAAAAGTACTATATGAATACAATCTCAACTTCATATAAAACATACAAGAAAACTTAGCGTAGAAAACACAACTTCATTTTCAAAACCATTTTAAACAAAAAATCATTATATTTTTTTGGACATATAGTTTAACACAATAACTATAATAACATTTTCATATATATAAATTATGTTTTTAAAGTTTTTCTTATATTTAAAATACTTCAGAAATATTATTTCATAAATGTATAAATTACCCTTTACACTTGTGAAAATATAAAAAATTAAACATTGCACTAACTTTACTAAAAATCACAGTTTTTTCTAAATAGTGAAAATATTTGATGTTCATTTTTAATTTAAAAATTTAAAACATATATTTTAAAGTTTTTTTGTTATAAAAAGCATATAACAATAATGAATATGTTACGATATATCATAAAATATCTGCAAATATGAATGGATTCCTTGTAATAATCAAATTCTTATAGGTTTTTTTTAAAAGATTTATCTGTTTTGAAAAACATGATTCTTTTTTATAGCATTTTTTTTATTCATAAAGCAAATTTTAAAACATGGTGAATAGGCTAAACTAATTTAGAAAAAAATCTCAACAACGCTATTATATTCCATATATTATATTGATAAATCTTGAACAAGAAGAAAACTAATATTAAATCAAACAAAATCTATGTGAATTGCGAATATATCGAGCGAGTATAGAGATTTATATTCACGTTTGAATTTTCGCTGTCATTTTTGTATTTAACAAAGAAGTTGTGTTTCATATTTGCGTTTTTTGTCATTATGATTTGTAATCGGAGTTGAAAGGTTTTAATATCTTCTTTTTTAAATTTTGATTTTTACTATTTTTTGTAATTCAGCAATGATAAATTGTTAACTTTATTACATTTTTGATAATTTACACAAAAAGATAAAGTATGTACAAAAGTAATTTAAAAAATGCAAAATATTAAACATAAAAAACTTATAGACAGGAATAAAAATTACTTGTTTACAAAAAAATTTATACATTGTTTTTAAATTGTACCTACGCGATTCTCACATTCGACACTTAAAATAAGACTGTCTGCTCCTCGACATACCATACTTTTAAATAATGAAAAAACATTAGAGAAATTAAAAGAATATAAATCGGGTGAAATATTCCTCAACATATTTGTTAATTCTGATTAAGCTACCAAACAACAATTTGATCAAAATTCAAAATGTAATTTTTATCTTATTGCATACTAATGATATTTTGTTTTGAGAAAAAATGAAGAAACAAAGAGTCATCAGAATTAAATCTTCGAATCAATATAAAAAAACACAAGAATCTAAAAATAGTAAGATTCTTATTGTTTATATGCATTGCCTTCGTACAAAAGTTGATATCAAGTTATTTTGGTTAGAATGCTTAAACATATGTTTTCAATCAGATTTTGTAAGAAATTCGCTCTTTTCAATGTTATTCTTTATTATTTAATCTGTTTTTCAAGAGAAGTTTTGTTAAATATCCAAAGGAAATGAAAAAGGTGTAACAAAAGAATGTCTTAATAACCTTTTTTTTATTTACTTGCAAAAATAGAAACCTACATTATTAAAATATTAGCCAAAAGAAATCATTGGTTTTATCAAAGAAAAATTAAATTATATCTGTTTATTCAAAGATGTTTGTTTTACTTTAAAAAAGATACATTTAGACATTCGTTTTTTTAAAATAACTTTATCAATAGTCGTTGCGCATTTTAATATATTAGTCTACACATAGCATGAATATTATCAGTTTACACGCATTTTTGTAATATATGGTTTTCGCACATATGAGTTAATGCGAGCCACTTCTATGCAATTAGCTATAAAGAAACTATCTAGTGCTTAAATACAATATTAATATTGTTGCAGTTATCAAATTGAGACAAAATAAAGAATGGAAATGGAATTATGTAAATAACGTTAATAAAATATATTTAAAACATGTTATAAGATATTTTATCATCTTTTTAATATTTTTTTTGTATTTTTTTACACTTTAAACCTAAACCTAATTATTAAAAATCAATAACTCTGTCACTCTATTTAAGATTATAAATTTTTGTATATAATAAAATCACTTTAATTAGTATTTATAATAGTATTTATCCATATATGAAATTTCTAAAGCCCTTCTATTAATAATTTCTATAGCAGAAAAATCTTTCTTAGTACATTACAGAAGGAATATTTATAAAATAACATTTGCTATGAAAAAATGAATTAAAATATAATTTTTAAGACAAATTTTAAAAAATTGAATAAAAATAAAAAAAGGTTTTTAGTATTAAAAGAATGTTTTATTTAAAAACAATATAATTACAAATTAACATCCGGAATTTTAAGAATTTCTATCACCATTCCATGGTTGTGATAATTACCGATTCATCCTAGTTGATATAATTTTTATAGGTTTAATACGAATCTGACAACATAAATAGTAATAAATAATTTTTAATTACAAGAAAAATAAAAAATATGATATTCAATTTTTTAAAAAATCTGAAAAACATGATCTGGTAAAATAGAATGATAACACAATCTAATTTTTTTTAAACATTAAACATTTTTTAAAAAATATCAATAATACTATTGCTAAAAAATGTGATGCATGTGCATATAAATTGACGGTAAACTGTAAGACGATTTCTTATGATTTTATGATTGTTTTTTTTGTATTTTATAACTATTTTATGACTTTTTATAATAATTAGGAAAGAATAAAAACAAAAACATAATAATTTACCTTAGAAATATCTTGAAATTCAGAAATTTTCGCAAATGCAATTAAAAATTTTTAAGAATATAAAATAATCACTATAGGCAATTATAGATTCTATGTAATGACATTGAAACAAAAATGAATATAAATATATTACTTGCCAATCCTTTTTACGCTATTTTAAAGTTTAATAATACCATAAAAATATACAAACCAAACATAAAATATTTATTTACATCTTGTATATGGAAAATTATCGTTTTATATTGTATAAAATTAATTGATTTTTTAAAAAAATATTTATATATTATATATTCAAACCATTTTAAAACAATTCATTATACTAAAATGCACCTTCGTTTTTCCTAATAATATTCAAAAAAATTTTTACGATCATTTTATGTTAAATAGCATAATTTACTCTTGTTCACACCACGTTTTTTGACTTTATTTATATAAATTTATATTTAGATGTTTTAAAATTTTATTAACAAATCAATTTGATATCAAACGTTAAATTATGACCACAAAAATCCAAATCGCTAAGTTTTTTACATAAAAAAATTTTATACTAACTAGTTATGCATTTTGAAAATGCGATTATATTACGCGGACCTTTTAGAGATTTCAATATGTTTATCTAGAAAGTACTATTCAAGCAACATAGAAAATGAACAATTGCACACTATTTTTTAAAATCTTGGTATTTTTTCTTAGCACTATTTCTTGAAATTTTCTTTTTTTTTATACTTTTTGTTAAGGCTTTTTTTATATCATTTCTATAATTGTGTCAATAAAAATATTTTGAGAAAATCAAAAATATTGTAATTTTTTCATTCAAAATAATATTTACCTATTTCAATTTATATTTAATCATTAAATTTGTTTTATATAAAAAGAAAAAATTATTTTATTCTAAAATCCCTTTTAACAAAAAGTTAAAAAAGCATAATCAACAATTTATTTTGTTGTAAATATTAAAAATTTGTATATTCAAATTAGTCTTATCGGTTTTATTCTTTTTGTTATATGATCCTTTCAATTTAAAAGTAGAAGTTTCAATATAAACTATCTCCTATCAACAAAACTTTGAGCAGTAAATATTCAATAATTATTTTTAATTTTTTAATATTAATACGGAAAATATGTGTAAAAGAATCAATTTATATCAATACAAATAGCACGGTTATTCCTTTTTGGGTGTTTATGATTTCTAAAAATGTAGATCATACACAAAATTTCCACCTGATCCAAGATTTTTCTTTTCCACACAATTTTTTGAAAAAGAATTAAAAAATGGATAGCAAAGACTATTTTTAAAAAAGGTTATTTTTTTAACGAACGCTCTGAGTCACTAAGAACTGGAATGTATTGAGCTGGCTCTGGAATAAATAAGTTATATAAAATTAACTACCTGCTTATAATATAATCATGCGATGCATGTAAAAAAATACATGAAGATATCGATTGTGTATGGTTTATTTTGTATAAACCGCACATGTCAGAAATACAAGATATATATGCCATTGATTTGTTTTTCCATAGACAAAACGTGGACTGCATAACTACAAAATTGAGTTTTTATACAAGTTTTCAAATAAAGCGCTATGAAATGAATCATAAAGAGTGTAAGTGTTTGTTTTAACACGTTTAGTTTAGGACATTAAAAATTAATTGAATGTATTTCTAAGACATATTTTCAGAAAGATAAACTTTATTGTCTAGGAAAATAGTCTGATCGACAAGACAATATTGAAATTCAACTCAATATACCTTGGCCTCTCTCTAATAAAAAGAAAAGAGGGTTGTATTTTTCCAAATCAAAAATTATATATTATGCGTTTTCTCTCATGTATTCTCGGTGAGAAAGTGTGATAAAAACGCGTATAATCCGCATCAAACTCTTGTTGATGGTCTTTTTCACGCAGATAATGCTCCATCTTATATTTTTTAAATAAATATTGGTTTACTCTCAGGTCTGTTATAAACGATCGTAATTTTTCGATCCACAATCGGATGTCCATGCATAGGCATTGGATTCTAATAATAAACATGTAAAAAATGAAATCATAAAAAAATTCGGTTACCCGTTCGTAATTCTTTTTGAAAAAGTATTTTTATTGATCAACAATAAAATTGGCATTATAGCAGCCATTCTTAAATAGTTATGTGTTTGATAAAATTAAATATGAATATACAATTTTACCTTCTAGGCTTTTAAAGTTATGTTTGTAATATTTGTTTTATCTGTTTTTCACATATTCATTATTTTGTCGACTTTTCCCACTGGGTAAAGGATGTTAAGGATGATCTCAAAATTTTATAGAAGGATAAAAATGAATTTGCTATTATAAAAACATATTTGTCAATTTTTTGTCTAGTGAAATATTAACTTAGAAGTTTATATTCGGCAAATATGTATTTTCAGTGGATATTGCATTTTTACAATTTTTATATTAAATTTGAATTAAAGTAATAGTATTTTTATCGATCTCAGAAAAAAGCATTTTTTTTTCAGATCCAACAACACTTGATATTCTATTTTTCTGATAATAAAAATGGTAATACCAATTAAATGAATATTTTATAAATATCAAAAAAATACATTTTGACTTAAATGCAATGTTTTTACATAGTTTCTAGAAACAGAAATACTAAAAACCATTGCATCAAAAAATAACTTGAAGTTAATCATTGAAAGCTGGGTAAATTTAGTAAAGTATATTTAGAAATATATTAAGTTGATTTCATAATATAAAAATATAAAAATTTAGTCGATCTTAAATATGTTCATTATTTTTTTTTCAACTTTTAAAACATCCAGTCTTCTTAAACCAACTAAAAATTTACAAACCATATTTTTTGTATTTGTTTGAACACTAGATTTGCACATAGTGTCAGGCATTGAAAATTTATAAATAAAAAAATTTTAAAACTTCAAAACAAACAATTTTAAATTATAATAAAAATATTTTTTTTATATTATTTCATAATATTTATATTGATAATTTCATAAGTTACGATATAATCAGGCACCATATGATGCGAAAATTTGCAAATACGAAATAAAAACATGTTCAGTTAATTAATAAAATGTTCAAAATCGAAAAAAATAATAAATGTTTGTTGAAACTACACAATAAGTTAGTTTTGGTAAAATCTCTTTCAATGTTATTTTCGTCAATTTTTTATGTTTTAAACGCATTGGAAAAAAGTAAAATTTAATGATATTTAAAAATTGAAAAAAATGACTAAAATACACACTGCTCATAAATTAATTATTTGTTTTGCACGACTACAAAAGAAATTCACAATATATCGTTTTTATTTTTTTTTGTGAATTATAATATTTAGTAATTTTTGCATGCCATTTATTATAAAAGTGTGGATCAATGCCCTTTTCATAAAAAAATTTTACTTAAAAAATATAAAGTATTGTATTCTGAATCAAGAATATGTGAATATTTTTAAGAATATTCAAGTTACAAGTAAAATCATTTGGTATAAAAGATCCGATTTCGCAAAAAACGCTTATTAACTATATCTTTATCATCAACATTTTTAAATTGCTTTCTGAATTCTTTCTTATTGCTTAGATTAACATTTCGAGAAATTTATTATCATTAAAAAAACCATGTATGTGCATTTTTATTTGTTTGGATCTCTTTAAAAATAAGGATTTTTGAAGACAATTAAAATATTTATAGGTATAAAATCGCTTAAAAAAATCTTTAGCATTATTTTAATCAAATTTCATGTTTTTGAAAACCCTTTTCGCTAAAGTGACACTGTAAATTGACTTTTTTTTTAAAAGTTAAAATAAACACACATTGATAATAAAGTATTATTTATAATTTTTTTGTTGATATATCAGTTTTTTTTTATTTTATCTTGATATATTTTTTTGTACACTTGTATAGGTTATCTTTTTCTTTTCGCTAATAGACTTTGCATAAGTTCAGTGACTTACTAAATGATTACTGTAATAGTAAAAAAACTTTTTTTAAAAATTTTTTATTTTGTTAAACATTGCATATCTATATAATTTTTTATCAAAAAATTTGAATGTTGAATTATTAAAAAATATTCATAAATGCCAAGATGAAATGTCATTTAAAATGGCTTTTACGATACAAACTATATATAAAAGTTTATTATAACTACTTCAGAGTAAATAAAACCATAAAAATCTATAAAATAAAAAAATTTATTTTAGATCGCTATTTTGCGCATTATATTTTATATTTTTAACTTTAACATCTCAATTTATTGAATTCGCACATTTTTAAAAATAAAAATATATTAAATAATTTTAAACTATTTTAGTTTGTGAATAATATATTTATTATAATAAAAACCATTTTGTAACTTTATATATTTTTTTAAAATTTTTATTTCATGTACAATTAGAACTGATTAATTCTTGTTACGGAGCAAATTTGCTTAATGTAAAATATTTTATAATATAAGTTTTTAAAATTCCAGAAAACTATTTCATAATATATGATTTCATTTAAAATATCCATTAAAGTTATATTAATATAATAAAATTTTTAATTTATCATGAAAAATTTGTAACTTAGGCTCTTATTAGTTAAAATTTGCAGCATTTTATAGCATTTTATCTATAAACCCATAGCTGAAAAATAGTTTTTCTTAAAATGTTTTTTTAATCCACTAAAATAAAATTAAAAAAACAGAGCACATTTAATTTGATTCGCATATAACGTAAATTGTTGATAATTTTTTTGGAAAATGCTGAGAAATTTCGCGTAAAAATATGTACAACAATCATGTAATCAATTATATAGAAGATTTTAACTTAAAAACCCGATTTAATATTTTTAGCTATAAAATAATAAAATATTGTTGCTTGAATTTGATAATGCGAAAATGAAATCCAATTTGATTAAAAAATGACGCAATGCACATCCATAGCATTGTAACGCATAAATTGACACAAATTTTCACATTTTTTTTCAGAAAAACATATTTAGGTACGTGTATTGACTCAATATACTATTTATTTTTGTATTGAAAAATTATTTTTTTTGAAATAAATTTATTTTTATAAGCATATAAAATATTAGCAAAAAAAATTCTTTTTTCAAAAACAAAAACAGAAAAAATAATTTTATTCACATCGATAGAAAAAAATAATTTTATTAAACTCATAATAATATAGCTATAGTAAATATTTTTTTATTGTTTGTGATAATATAGTTTGATATATCATTTGTTAATTTTACAACAAATTATATGATGAAATTCTTTTTTAATCTTGTTAAAATCAAAAAGATAATAATATCAGTATAAAATATGATTTGGTATATATCTAAAAGTTCATCAAATAATAAATTATACAATATTATTAATATTTTTAGTAGATTGAAAACTTAACAAGTAAATAAATCTAATCAAAATAAAACAGAAAAAATCTTGAATTAATTAATGTTATAAATATTACTCGATATAAGATGGTTTTAGTATCTTGGTGTATTTATTATGAAATTGAAAAGCCTAAAAACATAATATTGGAAAAAAAATTAAGGTATATAGAAAATTTTTTCAAGTTTTAAATTTGTTTTTGTTATCATAGAAGCAAAAAAATTACATATTGTGGCTTTATCGATATTTCGCACAAATTGAAAGATAAATTGACAAGAAATAATTATACTAGCTTCTTATTCATAAAATTTTAGTTTGTAATATTTTAGGAATAATATTATCATATGCTTTTTATAGGTACATATTCTATTTTTAGCATCACAATATGAAAATATAAATTAACATTAATGATTATCACTTATGGTGTCAAAAACAATCATTTGTTACAAATCAAATTTAATTTTATGGGTTTATTATTTGGAAAAAAATACTCTCCAAACAGAGTTAATTGTCAGATTTGATTTAAACCTAGTATGGTAACAAGTAAGAAAACAAACCAACAACAATTAGATCAAAAAATGATTAATTTTTAAATTTTAGAGACAAATAAAAAATTGTTTATTCCTTGTTGAATAGTAATTTTTCCGATTGGTGTTCTTTACCCTTACACAAGCAGTTTCTTTGATTATAATCCTTCCTCAAGTCTCGCTTTTAAAAAGATTTCTTTTTCAGCGATTAGTTTCTATTTTTAATTGTCTCATTTGTATTAATTAATTTATTTTGTTCTGTGTTTTTCTAGTGTAGACACGAAAAAACTTTCGCCTATTCTAATTTTCTAATGATAAAATGACGCAAAAATACAAAAAATCAAGAGCTTTACAACAATTTGATTTTATTTGTTAATACTTGATTGATCATTAATAAATTTTAAACTACCTGTACTATTATTTAAATTTAATTTTTTTCAAAAAGTTACTAAAATAATATGAAATATATTTCTTTTTTAAAACAATATTAAAATATTAAGTAAAATTGGATGGTCATCTTTTATAAAGAGACAAAATTAGAGAATCTTTTGCCGCAATTGTTAAAATAGTGATTGAAAAAAAACATTATTTATAGAGATCTATTTTTCGGCTTTAATCTTTGATGTGAAAAATACAGATGTAAAGATGTACATATTTGCAAATCTTTTATAATCAATTTATAAAATTAATAATACGTTATGAAAAAATATTTTTATACTAAAAATTAGAAAAGGGTGAGTTGGATGATTAGAAGGATCTTTCGCACGATTCAACTTTTTTGCACTGAAATAAGAATTTTAGATTAAAAAAATAATTAGTTAAATCTAGCTATAATAGCTAATTGAAGCTTTTCTGCAATCAAACTGAACTAAAAATCACAATTTGACCAATCAACTAAAAAATTACTTTTATAATTGTGAAAATTAATAATTTCCACGTATTATTTCAAAAAAATATTTTTAGCGAGATGTAAACAACATAAATTAACAATAATGCCGTAGATAAAAATACCAATGTTGTCAATAAAACAAAACATCTTGTTTTTATAATGAATAATATAATATCATTGATTAGATTTATTTGATCAATATTATTGAGGTTTTTTGGCATTGAATTTAATATTTTATTTATGATAAAAAGACCCTTTCTGATATTTTGTATTTTGATCGATTTCTCTTTCATCTGATATGACATTTGACCTTTATTTGGGTTACTTAACCAATTTTAATCTATAAAATCTAGAAAGAAAATATTAGGATGCGTCAGTTCAAAAAAAACTAATCTTAAAATATTTGCATTTGTTAACATTAGATCGCGCTCGTACAACAAGTGATATTTATATGGTAGCAAAATAACAAATCACTTCAATATATAATTGCTCCGACACTGTTAAACAAAACTGTTATATTTACACATGTAAAATCATATAATAAAATATATAGATACTATCGATTTTCTTCCATTTTAATGTACAAAAGAATATTTTTTAAAAATGTAATTATAATTTTATCTATTTTTAAGGACACCAGTAATATATTTTTTAACCCAAATAATAAATAAATTTTTTTGATATAGCCTTAAAAATGTGTTGATTAAATATGGTTAAAAGTACATTTAAACATATTTAAAATTTTATGCAGTTCGAATTCAATAAAAATTGGTTATGCATGATTTTTTTTATTTTTATATTTATAAATTACATATTGAAAAAATAGATAATTATCTAAAAAAATTTAGATTTTTCTATTATTTTGTAAAAAGAAATTTATTCATGGTTTATTTTCTTCTAAAAATTGCTTTAGTATGAATTAAAAACCTTTATAATTCACTTTTAGTGCATCCTGGTGGTTTTTATCACCAATGTTTATTTAAATCCGTATCAATTTTTATTAGATAATAGTAAATGTCTCAAAATTATTTTCACTGACATGTGAGTAAAATGACATTTTTTGTGGAAATATTAATATTATTCCATATGTTTTACATAAAAAAACATGTATAGTTTTTCGATAAAAATCAATCACAATATTAGAATGTTCACAGATTATTTATCAATATGGATATATGATTGATTTTAAAACAATTGAAAAGTGATTAGTCCAGTAAAAATCAAGAAAGCTATTTATTTCGACGTTATCATGCAATATTTTTTAAAAAATGCACTTTACTATTTCAAAAATATAAAGTTATCTTATTCATAGTATAACTTTTTAACATTTAATAAATAACAATTTAAAATAAAAAAAAATTACGAAAAAAATAAGGATTGAAACAAACTCTTAAACTTTGTAAAAAATAAAAGAACTTGTTCTGTTTGTGTGCTTATAATCCAAAATTTTATTCTATTCATTAATATGTAATGCATCTCAATCCTTCTAGTAATATTTTATATCCTTTCACAGAATTTTTTTGTCAAAAGGTATATAAAATACAAAATTTTAGTTCTACGTGATATTTTTATACTCCTTACATTACTTTTTTGTTTTTGTAAAAAATAACAGAAGTAAATTTACAAAATCAGCAACTATTGTGCATTTTAACGGATTTTATTTAGACTTAATATATTTTAAAATAACTAAACAAACACAAATTTTTGTGGTTATTTGAAAGTTTTGATTAGCGAAAATGAATCATTATTATATATTATTAACAATTTGCGCAATTATCCCTTATAATACTGTAGTGATGGATATGCTTGATAGTCTTAAGGAGGCAATTTTTATGAATGATCTTAAATCGATAAAAGAAGAAATAACAAACAATTTAAATTTTATTTTAGATGGAAGGGATATTTTCCATGTGATATGTTTTTATAAACTTCTTTTAATGATTTACACTGAAGATAATAATTTAAAAGATGAAGTTGAGAAAATCAAAAAGATTTTAAAATTAATTGTTATTCCATATAAACGTTAAAAATCTGAATTAAGGCCATTTAATTAATAATTTTTTTATTTAAGTTGCATGTTTACGTGTTTAGATACTTTGTAGCTATTACTGAAATAAATACTTTAAAAATCCAATATTTTCTAATCATTTTCATAATAAGCTTAAAAAAAGTTCCATTTTTTTAATAAAAAACATGGTTATTTTTCGAATATCTTGTATTTCTTAAATAATTAATTGTAAATTTATATTTTTTTTTGCAAATTTGCATAATTTTGAGGATAAAAGAATAAAAGATTATGTTTTTGAAAAAACAAAAACATTTTTAAAAACATTACATTTGAATTTATTTTATCATCAATTTTATTATTGTAATATAGATAGATTTATTTCATTGTAGAATAGCAAAATAAAAAAAATTAAATGTTGTTTGTAAAATTCATGAAAATAGAAGCCCATATCTAAAAAATAAGACTTTTAAAAAACAATAATAAAAATTTTTATATAAGCATATTCAATTTTTTTAAAGTCATGGATTTTTGAGCTATTTTGCAATTAGTTCAATAATAATCATAATTTATATATGAAAGTCTTGATATAGCATTTTAGTCCACATGCAGATTTGAGAAGGTTCAAAAACAAATAAATTTTATTTTTCAGTCTTCGTCATTAAATTGTGCGTAATTAGCACAGTTTTAAAAATTCTAATATAAAACATTTTCATAATATTTTTTATATCTTTAATTCACCATTTTTATAGTTTATAATAATATAATGATTAAATATAATTTAAGAAGACCTTAGAAACAAAAATAAAACATAATTTTGTATATACTATTATTAAAATTTAAAGTGTTTACCATCAAAAATTATATTTTATCGCTACTTATGTCAAAGCTAAAAATTTAAAACAAAAAAAAACAAATTAAATATTTATAAACATATTTAATATAATAAATTCGAGCAGCATTTATCAAACCGCATATTTTATTTCGAATAGAATCATTGTAAATACATTTTAATATTTTCTAATTTTTGATGCATTTATTTGAAAAATATTTCTTTGCTTTTGAAATCCTTTATTATATATCTAATTATCAAATATGACTTTCCATTGATTAGATCTGAATATAAATTGGTTTGGTATTCGTATTAAAATCTATTTATTTGAAACTAAAAAAAATTGAAGTGATTAAAATATACTATAAATATTTATATTTAAATTTAAGATTATTTTTTTATGTACAAAACAAACTAAACCATAAAATAATATGGTTTTTTGTAGAATAAAAAAATTTGAATAATATATTGTCATTTTTGGGTTTCTGTTATCTACTTCTTCAAACATAGTTAAACTTTTTGATCATATCACTATGAATTGGACAAATATTTTGTTTTTATAAATCAAACTAGTATAATTTCTTTGTGTTTATTTAAGTTAACATATTATGCAAAATTATTTGAAATTCGATTGATTAAAATAGAGTAAAGGTTCTTATTTTTTATTTTATTTAATATATTTGGAATGATCAGAAATTTACAATCTTTAAATATTTCTAAATGATCATTTTATAACATAAAAATGGGGTAGTTAGACACAAAGAATTGGTATTCTTTAATTGCCATATTATAACATCGATTTTAAAAATTTAATCACTATTTAGATGTCTTTAAAAAATTCATTTAAGCAATGTATTTTTGTAGCGTTAAATTTAATTTACCAAAAAATTACATATTTTTTTAAATACACTAAAAATGCAATTTCCAAGTTTTTAAAATTTTAGGAAACTCCGAAAGAACTATTGTAATCAGCTTAAATGAGGTATAGCTTCGCTTCATCATAAAAGTATAAAAAATCAAAAACTGTGGTGATAATATAAGCAACGGTTTGTATATTCATAGCGAGTTGATCTATATATTTTAACCTTTTTATTTTTAAAAATGCTTTCTTTTCAAAAAAATTGTATCTGAGTCGTTAATATTTACTCAAAAGTGATTATAAATGATACTAAATTTGATTTTCATAGATTATGTTGTGTTTATTTTAAGTAATATTATTCGAATTATCTTCTAATTGATTTCAAAATAATAAAATATAATTCTTGGCACTAAAATATGTATCAACATTTGCCGATTATATATTAACAAAAATGTTCATTTCATATATTTGAAACAGCTAATTTAATTGCTAGATAAAATATTTTTTCTATAAGAAAAATATTTTTTTTTAAAAATATTAAAACCCGTAACAAAAAAAGTGCAAATATATATAACATTTTTACTTATTTTATATTGCAAATAAATAATTTTTATTTAAATTTTAAACGCATATTTGCGCAAATTAAATATATTAGTAATTTTTTTAATTAGCGTACTAAAAAACTTTAATTTTTAGGAATCAATTTCTTTAGATTCTTTAAAGCTAAATTTGCATTGATTTATTCATTTATTTATAAAAATGCTATATTTTATTCTTTGATAAAAATAGCACTGTATTTGAACAATATAAAAAGTTTATAATTATTATTGGTTAATAAAAACTAGATAATAATTTACAAAATTAATAAAACAACAAGCCATTAAATTTAAATTTGTTTTATTTTTTAAGTAGTTCACAAACTTATATTTTCTAACGATTTTACAAAAATGAAAATCTAAAAATTATACAGAATACTAGTTTCTTAGTTTAAAAATACACACTGTTTAACTCTTAGCTTATTATTTTAGCGATTTTCAATTGGAATGCAGAGCGCAAAAAAAATTTTTTAGCTTTAAAAAACAAAAATTATGTTTTATTTTTTTTATCATAAAATCAATTGAGTATATGTTTCTTTAGTGCCAATTTTTTATTAATTTTAACATCCTTTTTGTAAAAAAAGAAAAATAAGTAAAAAAATCGAAAAAATTGATTAATTATATATAGTAGAAATTTTGGCAAAATATGAATTGGTTTTTTTTCAATTTTTTAATTTATGATATTTTGATGCAAAAATTTTAGAAACATGACCATTCGAAAATGTAAATTAAATTTTTGTGCTCTTGTTTTTTATGTATCTCATATTTTACGATACAATCTTACTTATTTTTGTGAACACAAAATTATCCTACTTTTGAATTTCCAAGAAAATTTTGCTGACAAATAACGAGATTTACACCTTTAAGACATCTCGATAATATAATTTATCAAATGAATTAAAAATATCTTGACTATTTAGAATTATAGGAAATATTTGTTAAACTTCATGTCATAATATTTAATTAAGTTTAAATGATATAATTTATTAAGTAAGCTTTTTATTGCTAAAAGCTAATGTTTTTAATTATAAAAATAAGATTTTTTCTACAATGTATATGTTGATAAAGATTTGCCTTTATTATTCGTTTATTAACAAATTTCAAAAAAAAATGTTTATGAAAATATTAAATCTTAATTGTTAATTCCATATGGATATCCCAAAATAATTTTTGTATATTTTTCAATTATATAAATTTACATACCCAATTTTTGATGTCCTTAAAAAGTATACCCGTTCAGAGGTACGTAATACAATATTTTTTGCAAAATACTACTGGATGTCTGTCCTCGACAGCAAGCGTGGTTTATAAAATCTTGTCATCACAATTTTTAAATAATGAAATCGTTTTTATTAGTCCACTTCAAAAATATGGTCGAATATCCAATTTGGTTAAAAGTGAACAAACAAAAAAAGAAGAACAGTTATATAATGTTGTAATTTTAGATTTAAACGATCGAATAGGACATAATAAGGATGATAAATCAAAAAAGAAAACATTTAAACATATGGAACTTTTTCGTATTGAAGAATTATCAAAAAATAGCGTATTAATCTTTCTTAAAACTGTTACGATAGATTCCCCATTTGGAAAAATGTTAAGACAGAATGTTCTTAATGATTTAAAAGTAACAGAAGAATTGATAAGTCATAAAAAACTTAAAGAATTTGTTATCGAAAATAATAGCGTTGAAGTAAATAATAATTTGCAAAATCAACCAACTACTTGTTTAAATATTGCTAATGAAGAAGAAGTTAAAACAAATTTAAAAAAGAAAAAAACCATAAATAACAATATGGATTTAAAAAAATTTCTAAAGAAAAACACGACAGGATCAATGGTAAATCAAAAAAATATTAACGAAAACGTGTTTTTGCATGATGGAAATAGGTCTTGTAAAGATAAATCCGACGTGTTTATGGATAATGTAGAATATACACGGATTAAAAAAGTAAAAAAATAGATAATTTGATAAATGTAAATGATGAGTTCAGCACAATAAATAAACTACGAGATTCTGAGAATAATAATCATTTTAAAGTTATCAAAAAAAATAATGAAAAACCAAAAATTTTTGAAACGAATTCAACTAACACAAAAAAATCAAACGACATGAAAACCATAAAATTTCAAGAACTTCTCACACAAAAAAATTTAGAAATTATTTCGAATACAAGTAATTTAAAATTATCTAAAAATTATAAGTCTAATGTACTAGATATTTCAAAACAGTTTAATATTCACCCTGTTGGTGATAATTCTATCACATCAAAAAAAGAAAAGAACCTAAACGTTAATTGTAACTTACGAAATTTAAAATTGGATAAGTCGGAAGATTATTATCGTTTTGTATTGAATAAAGACATTAATAAAACAATAGGAATTCCAAATGATTTTGATAATTTTTATGAAAATACATCTGATTCAATAATATACAACGATAAAATCAGAAAAACAGCAAAAACAATCAACTCACATGACAACGTAGCTATTACAGCTGGCTATCAAAACCAAAAAAAACTAATGATAAAGATTATTTTTATAATAATAAAGCAAAAAATACGAATAAAAATGTAAATACAACAAGTAATTTTCAAAGTAAAACACTGAAAGATGTTCAAGTGTTTGATACTAACAACAAAGAGTTTTCTAATCCAACAGTGTGTACAATAAAAAATAAACATATATTAAACTTCACCAAAAATCATCCTAAAAAAATTAAGCTATCACCAAATGATAAATATGAAAACCATAAATTAAACAACAATAACAATTTACACGGAGGAAATAGTTTATTAACTCAAAGAAAGGCATCTAACGAGCCATTTTCATCGGATGATCATTTAATTAGATCGAAATATAAGGATGGAATGTATGATGATGCGGAAAAAAGCGAGTTCTTAGTGAATATACCAAAAAGTGTTTCTTGTTTAAGATCTTCAATTCAAGAAAAAGTAGATTCCAAATATGAGGTATCAAATTATTTAGATTTAATAGACATCTCCAATAATTCATTTATAGTAGGCAAATTGCTTGAAAAATATCATAATAATAATGACTGCAGCAATAAAAAAACTTTGCAGTTGATTATACAAAATTTTTATGCTAATTATAATAAATTTTCAGAAAATGATTTTGAAAAAAAGCGAAATTTAAGGGATATAACCAAAAAAGAGCATGAGACTATAAAAACCGAAAATTCTAATCAGGATATACATCAGAATAAGGCGATAAGAGGCGATAATAATCAAAAATTCAATAAATATCCGGAAATATGGGATTTAAATGTCGATGGAACAAAAATCATAACCACAAGGTGTTTAAATAAGTCTGATATTATAACGTTTGATTCTTCTGATTACAAACAAAAAATATTTAATGATCACAAAATAAATGAAAAACATTTTGAACAAGATATTTTAAACAAAAGAAAACAATCAGGTTTAAGCACAAAAAAAGATATAAAATTTGATAATGAAAGGTTTTTACTGCAAAAAGGATTAACTAATATAAAAAAAACTTTTGAAGATCCATACGCAGGAATGGCGCCTTTGAATAGTGAGAGCAAAAAATTGAACAACAAGAATCGCAAGTTTCCAAAATCTTCCGAATTTATTCAAGAAGATACTGAAAAATATTTCAAGCGAATTAAAACTGATACCGATTCGCAATATACATCAGAGAAAGGCGCGAATAGTGGTAAAGTCTCTAAATTAGAAAATGTTTTTGAGCAATCATACTATAATGATGATAATTCAACAATTGAATGCTATCCGAATGGGTTCAAAAAAAATGGTTTGCTTAAAAGCAATTCAATTATAAGAAATCTAAACATAAAAAATTATTTGTCAAATAATAAAAAAATTTCTAATAATAATAACACTACAGTGCCAATACATTTTAGAAATACATGTAAACAAATTCCTGATAATTGTTCAAAAAACACAGAAAAATCTACTGTTATGAATCAAAAAATACCCATTTATAATAATATTCAACTCAAATCAGATTATTTTGAAGACACCAAATTTACGGAAAAGTTCAGTATTGGCAAAAAAATATCGTTTTCAGGTTTAGACTCAGTTGAGATTGAGCTTATCTTTCGAATTTTTTGCTTTGTAGATTATTTTTCCTCTTATTTAAAAATAGAAAATATAAATTTCGAAGAATTAATCGAAAACTTGAGATCAAAAAACTATAACACCACATACATAGCACATCTACATATCAAATTGATGAATCTTCTATTTGAAGAAATTTTAAAATGCAAGGAAGATTTTTTGAGCGATTGTTGTTCAATATCTTTATCCAATGAAGATTTTAGTATTTTTTTTAGTTCCTTCCGGCCAGATTTTTTTGCTGAGAAAAATCAAGATAAATCAAAAATACGTTGTTTTTTAGTGAACAAAACATCTGATTTCTTTGCTAAAAAAATATCTTTGAAGCAATGGAAAAATACATTGGTATGTTTTTTTACACGAATTGCCGAAAATTTTTCAATAAAAATTAGTGATCTGATAAATGAAGCACTTGATTTTTCAAATCAAAGCATTTCAGGCAATATAGACAATAAATCATTTGAGATACCAAATAACCTAAAAAAAGAAGATAATTTAAAATGTTTTACAGACGAAAGGAAATTTGATAAGTTAGATGAAACTGAATTGATCAAAAACAATTCTGAGAATCATAATGAAAATGTATTTATAGAGGCATTTAATAATGAAATAAACAAAAAAACTGTTATTTCCGTACCATGTGATCGAATTAAACACAGAGCAACTATACTTCTTTATATGATTGATATGGTTATTCAAACAAAAGGATTTAAGAAGCATATTGAATCTATTGTCGATATGGTTAAACAAAAAGAGAAATCAAAATTTGAACTGAATTCATCAATCAGAAAAAAAACACTCGAATATAAGAACTGTCAAAAAGACGATGAAATTGCGAAAATAAGATCTGATATTTGTAATTTAGATTCCCAAATGCATGATGTTGATAAATGGCTGGTTACAAATCGTTTCAGAGGTAGTATAGGAAGTATCGATAGTTGGGATTTTTTTTATCTTAATAAAAACCTATATTATAAAAACAATAAAGAAATTTATATAATTGACTCTACCAATTATGATAATTTAATACGAAAGCTCAGGTATAAATTTACGAAAGAAAATGTATATGTAATTAATGTCATTAAAGCACTAAAGAATGAGACCAGCATAAAAGAACAAACTTAATTCATTCCTGTATTTTACCAATATTAATAGTAATTAAAATAAAATAATCCTTCGATTCTTATTTTAGGTTTATCAAATATATCAATATAATAATTATTTTTTTTATTTTTCTTTGCTCTTTTGTTTAACTTACAAAATTAACAATGATATAATAATTTTCTTTTTATTTGAGTTAACGGATTTTCATTTTTTAAAATCTCTCTTAAAATAAAATTAATTAAAAATCTATATTTTGTTTCTCATGCATTTAATATAAATTACACTTTGAATACGCGATTTTCATTTTTTAAATCCTCACAATGATTTACATCCTTATATGATCTATATGATATAGAAAATAATACAAAAAAGAATAATCTCAATAATAATAAATTATTAAAAAGCTGCGTTTAATCTTCAAAAAAAATGATCCGTATTTATATTTATTCGCTTTATAGGATTAATTTTCTATTCAGGTGTTGAATAATAGATTACGAATCATATATAAAGGGTTATTGTTGTTCTTAAAATATATATTTCTTATTTAATCGTTCTTCATATAAAAATAATAGTATTTTGGACGTTAAGTTACACTTTCAGATCTGATATGCTATTATCAACAGTGATCTATTCATCTTGATAGTTGTGACCAATACCCTTAAATATATAAACAATATGATAACATAAAATTATTATAAAATAGCAAATCTATTGATATTTTATATAGAATCCCCTAAAAAATCTGGAATAATTTTAACTAAACAACAAAGTTTATTTTTATTTGAAAATAATTCCAACATCAGGATCTAGAATTTGCATTGCAAAATATCTAAAAATAATTTAAACACATTCGTATTAATATTATATGTTATTTTATTATCAATTTATTTTTGATAAATATGTAATTTTATAAGAATATATTTTTTAGTTCGAATAATATTTTTGTTCTCGAAATTGATTTTTCTGAATCTGTATTATAAATTTGTTAATTTTTTTATACAATAAAAAATTTAACCTGATTCTACAGAATTATTATTCAGTTAGTTAACTATTAATTTATTCTTTTTATCATATTTTTATTTTTAGAACATTAAACTTATTAAATCTTATAGTTTAAGAAATTTTTCATCAATTTTTTGATTTCACAGCTTTAATATTTATAATTTTTGTGTATATGATATAATAGTTTTCCACAATTCATAAAATTTTATTCAACCATTTAAAACATACTTTCTAAAATTCAAATAAACATAATGACAATAAATAATTAATAATCATTTTTAGAATTGTAAATCTCAGAGATTGAGAGTAGCGTACCTGTAAAATTATACTCAGTATATTCAAACCAAATGATTCTACAATGCATAATTATAATTAGATACTTATATTAATGCTTATTTTTTGCTTTATAATATTCTAAATACACATTTCATCAATATGCGCCCATTTTTTAAAAATAGCATACCTACAGTGTTTTTTCTTTTGATAATTTCCTTTATAAAGAATTATGACAAAAAAGAATATTTAAATAGATATCGAAATTGGAATTTCTATGTTTTTAAAGATAAATAAATAATTTAATTTAGAATAAATTACCTGGTAATATTTATCTACATAATTTTTTGTGATGCATATTGATAATAGATTTTACAAATTATTAAATATCGCTAAAAGAACCTAAAGTTGACCTTTATACAATTTATTCTTTATAAAAGAACTTATTTATTAAGTATTTGTATCATTACACTATGATATTCTTTTTGTGATAATATAACCTTTATATTCTAAAAGATAATGAACAATTTTAATTTAAATGTATCAATAAGAAATTATACAATAAAACGAGTTTTATAGGTATCATAATAAAACCAAACGTAAAATTATTCATATCGAAACATAAATTTTTTTTAGAGTATCAAATTTTTTGAAGTATTATTTAAAAGCACAATGAAATTAAATATTGTTTATCGCAAACTAAAGATAAAGTTGGATGTACAATTTAATTACGATATTTTTTCCAAAAAATTCATTAAGGTAAGAATTTCGTATTCACAGTAAGATGTCGAATACGGGAAACCTTTCTGAGATAAATGAATTTCAGTTAATACAGATTGATTTTTTTTTGCTTTAAATGTACGAGATTCTAGTCAATAAAATAAACAAATTTTTATGTAAAAATTACTAAATATCGCCGACAGTTTAATATGTCTTCAAAGTGATGAAAAAAACAAATACAACAGCAAAGGGAAAGACAAAATAATAACATAAAATATATTACAGCTATAAATTAAAAAAATACATTAAAATAAGTTTTTCAATATTTGTATATAATAGCACCCAGCTATTGGAATTCTTTGTGTCACTTGTGAATAACAATTACGCACATATTACTATTTTTCTGCTTTTCATTTCCTTATAATTTAATAATTTTTTTCTTATTTGTATGTATTGTGTATATATCTCATGTCTTCAATTCTACTTAATTAATGTATAAATTAATTTAGAAATAAATTGCTTTTTTAACGGCGTTATGGCAAAAATAATACTTTTTATTATTTTAATATTATTTTATAATACTTGCCTCTTTCGGTGTATTTCTTTTTTTAATTGTTTATTTGCTTTTGTATATATTTTTTCTGGTAATTTCCCGAAAATTTTTATATACATTTGAATAATTTTTTAGGATGAATTTATCTGGGAAATCAATATAAAACAAATAAATCGTATTTTACAAATTTTATTATATTGTTTATGTGATTAAAAATACAAAATTAAAATCTAAGTAAAGCCATAAATATATTATTTTATAATTGTATTTTTAAAGGCTAATTATAAAATAAATATTAAATTTCACAATTTTATACAAAAAAATTCTAATTCTTTGCTATATGGTAAATTTGTTCATTGATTTTATGATTTTTTTCCAAAAGTTTTTCTTTTGTAAATAAAATTATTCTTGTCACCAATATTTTTTAAAAAATAATTTCCCATTCATTTCTAACGATTTATCAATATTTTGTCTTCGATTCAGATATATTTTAATACAAATTATTAAGCATACAAATATTATCTCCTAATAAATTGATTCAAGACGATAGTTTGCCACACTACTTATAATTTAATAACACAATCATGTTTTTATGAAGTCAAAAATATTTTATTATCGATTATTCTTTATTTAATAAGCTACAAAAAGCTATAAAAACTAAACAAATTTTCTTTAAAAATTTAAAATTAAATTATTCTTTAACAAAAATAAAAAAAAGTTGTTTTATGCATCCTTAGTTGTTTGATTTATAACCATAAAATCTGTATTTTTAGATTTTTTTAATTTATTAATGACATAACTAACAGTTCAAAATAATTGTGTGACTATATTGATATTTTTAAATACAAAAAAATACCGTTTTGTTAACATTTTTTTATTTTATTGATTAAAAAAATTAAATTTATGAATTATATTATATCTTATACTTTGTTTTTTTTGCAAATTTTTGTGTTTTTATTTTTTTTTGAGTAGATCCTTGTTTTAATACTTTAAATATATGATTTTTTTGTAAACATTTTGATAGTATATTTTTTAGGGGATGTTTTTTTTAAAAAAATTACAATATAAAAAAACATAAATTTGAATAATTCTAATGTAATTTTTTTCTTCAAAATTTTTTTCGTTTAACATACACATAGTTATAAACAAAAATAAAATAAACCTTAAAATCAAAATAATTATTATTCTGTGAACAATAATTAAAATATTACGGTATGGTGGCGTGAATAATTAGAAATTAAGTATTTGAAATTAAATGACAATTTCGTATAAAAAATATTAATTATTAAGTGTTGTCTGGATGAAAAACTAGATTATGCTCTTCTTCCAGTGTTACATCGGATTCTTTCGTCTAGTTATCGAGAATTCTATAGTGGCTGGTTTATAGTCTTTTGTAGCTGCAGTAATATGGTGCATTTCAATTAATCTGATTTATTTCGTAACTATTTGCCGTACTCACTGGGTGGCCGAGAAGAGTGGCGTAAATAGTATGCATAAAGACAATATGGAAGTGATGACTGTTTATTTACGAAGGTGGCGGGTTCAGGCCTGCGCTCACCGTTAATGTTTAGGCACGTAGTGCCAGTATTCACCATCCTCAGTTCATCTGTGTGAGGGTAAGACGTATCTGCTTTTACAGCCTCTGTGGAGGTAAATTTGGGAGGCAAATGTTGGAGGGAAGCTTTTTCTGTGGGAAAAAGTTTTGGCTACCTCTAATACCAGAATGTGATGGACATTTCAACACACTATACATCTATTTTCTTTCTTCTTTCAAGATACAAGAAACCTCGGTATTTTTATTTGAATACAGCAATATGGAAATAACCTCAATCGATGAAGTTCTACATCAATTAATAATTTTAATGAATATCATCTAGATTTTTGCCGAAAATTTTTCAATATTTTTTTTTAGATAATAATAAAAAGAAGAAGAAGAGAGTACCGGATCAATATGACAAACCTTTTTTTATAAAATCCATATTAAAAAGTTCTTAATTGTTTTAAAAGTCTGTATGCAACAAAAACAATTTAAAAATTTATTTATAATGCAAAGAAATCACAAAAATCGCTTGTTAATCAAATTTAATCGCTTAAACCCTGTGAATCACTTCCTATGATTTTATCTAAAAACAAAAACTGCGAGAACCATTTATACAAAGAATGCGATTTCCTTTTACAAACACTTCAATATATAATGAAAAGATTCGTTTTGTTGGCCAAAATAATAAAAAAATAAATATTAAAATTTTTGAAATATAATTATATAAACGAAAACATTTATAAGCATATAAATATTTTTCTTCCTTCACATATTTGCCGATTCGAAAATCGCAAGTATATATAATATGAGATAGAAGTAGAAGACTTGGATTGAAAATCATGGTTTATATTACTTCTTATCGTATTACCTCTTTTTTTAAGTTTAATCGTAATTTCTTTGGTTCTTTTACTAATCTGTCCTAACTTTTGTTGCATACGAAGTCAATATATATATGTTTAAGAAAATTTGAATTTCGGGTGTGAGACACAAGATTTACTAATGTTATCGATTGTTTTCAAAACGAAAATATAGTATATTATAATGTTACATTTTTTTATCAAAATAAGCTTATAAAATATTTTCATGCTAAAAAACAGAAAAATATCAAAAAAAAATATATTGATGTGACTATAGCTTTTTATAATATTTTTCTGATCTTTGTATTTAAAATGGCTATAAACGACAATAGGTTTTATCATCATGCAGCCGATCATAAGCAGTTTTTAAGGATTCCTAATATACGGTATACCAGTATAATTCAAATAAAATGATATTAACGTATAATATACAACAAAGGAAAATAGCTGGCAGTTTTTGTTGTTGTAATAAATAACTTTTGTGTTATAAAAGCTCAGTTGTAAAAAAATTATTTTATTTTGAATTTTTGAATATATTTGAGAAGATATGTATTTGTATTTTTGTCTATAGTTCAATTTATTAG
The DNA here is from genome assembly GCA_000230595.3 of Edhazardia aedis USNM 41457. Lineage (NCBI taxonomy): Eukaryota > Fungi > Microsporidia > Culicosporidae > Edhazardia > Edhazardia aedis. The sequence continues at coordinate 983,188 of AFBI03000001.1, read as the reverse complement.
CAATTCACTTTGAAATTCAACTTACATTTTTATTATAGGCTGTTTTTTAAAATATTATTATCTTTAATATTCTCTTTTTCTTTCTCTATTACATTTAGTTTTTTAGTTTTTAGTTTTAATCCTATTTTAAAAATTTGTGCATTTTCTATTATTTTCTTCTACATCTCACCTATTCTAGTTTTTATTTTATCTTCAAAATGATTTTCTTTTCTTGCAAATTATTATCATATGATTTTAAGTCATTGTTTTTTCTCAATTTTTGTATAACTTTACTAATTTTTTTTCTATATTTTCAAATTTTTCCTTTTTTAAATGTAAAAATCTTTTCGTGCACGATTTATGTTTTTTTATTAATCTACAGATTCTTTACATTTCAATACACATAATGGGATTTAAATAAATTGTAAATTTGTTTTTTTATGTTATTCTTTTTCATTCAACGCTTTTTAATATTCCAATTATTTTGCATTTTTCTTAAATGCAATTTTGTAAAGCAATTCAAATCTATTATTTATAATTTTGCAATATTATAGATTTTTATTCATTTTTCGTATTCCATTTAGTCTTTTAGCTATTTTTTTCAAACAAAAATCTTTAACTAAAAAAGTCATTTCAATGTATGTTTCATTACAGTAAACCTTAAAAAAATACCTCTCAAATTATTGTGCAAAAAATTCATTCAGGTTAAATTTTTTTTGTGATTCATTATTCTTTATTAATAAAAGTTTTTGTCAACAGACTTGTGCATCGCTGAGATGTTAATTTAAGGTCTCAGTAAGATATCGAAAAACTTTTTATAATTTATGTTGTATAATGCTCCTTTAAATTATCAGTTTTTAGTTGACAGATAACAAATTTCAATATTTTAATTCGAATAATATTTTTATGTTTTTACTAAAAATTGAAAATATGCATTATTAAAGCATTAGAAATAAAAAAAATATAGCATTAATTTGTGTCGTCGGTGTACGAATCTAAAGGTAGTTAAAAGAAAATGCAAAAATATAGCACTTTTTATATATGGAAAAAACTTTTCAAAAGCTAGTATAGAGATTAAAAACTTTTATTGTGTTTTATAAATTACATTAACATACTTTAAAGTAATTCACGCATTTACAACGAATTTACATTAGGAAAATTAAAGTTTTCTTAAATTAATTGCACTAAATGTAAGATTAAGTATAATTTTTTTTTTGAATTTACAAACAATATTTGTGAAGAATACCTAGACACTATTATGTAAAGTTTTTAAATTATCTATAAAATAGATGAAAAATAAAGCATATGATTAATATTAGATTTATTTCTGTATCTTGTGAATTTTATTTATTTAATATTAAAGATTATTCGATTTTTTGTAGAAATAGAGCAATATATATTAAATTTATAAGTTCAATGTAGCTCCTTGTATACATTATTTAAAAGATGGTCTAAAGTATATAAATAGTAATAAGTAATATAAAACAAAAAAATATAATTCACAATTGTTGGCAAATAACATATTTTCATTGATTTAAAGTTTTAAAAAATTTGTTGTTTTTGCTACATCAATTTAATCTAATTTTATTTATGAAAATGAATAGATTTCAATGAATGTTTTGTGTGTTTTTTAGCTTTAATAAAGTTGATAAACATGTTTTGCTTTACGTTTCGTTTTATGAAACGATATGTTTGAAGTAAGCTATAAATAGCTTACGAATAAATAAAAGATGCCAAGCAAGAATTCTTTAAATCGTTCTAAAAAGTCTTTTACGGATACATCAGGACATCCCATCTACAATAATCGCTCATTGTATTATTGATGATGTACACATACAGTAAGTCGATGCATATTGTATAAAATACTTTAATTATAAATAAAAAATATGATTTAAATAGTAGCTTGTATTAAGATTCTAAATAGAAAAATTTTAATGTGGAGACTTTTCTTTTGTTTTTTTTAACTGTCCATGTTTGCTTTCACATTAAAATATGTTCTTTCATTGTATTTAGTTTTCTTTTAAGATTACCCTTCGACATATAAATAGCAAGATTATAAAAAGTTTTTGGCTCTATCTTGTCTGTGATTTCGACTTGACATTGTTTCAAAAGTTGCATTTAATTTGGTAAATGATATTTTGCATTCAGAAATTCGCAATTTAGATACAATAAACTAGTAAAAACCTTTTGGAAATATTTTTTATGTCTTTAAAAAATTGAAGTATAGATCTAAAAGATAAAATGAAAAATGAAAACGGAAAAACTAGGCGGAAACATTGAAAGTGTAATTTAAAAAACATCATTATTCACTTCTTGAAAATTATTTTGGTCTAGCTTTTTTCCAATATGCCACCACAGATTCAAATATATTTATACTTTTTAAAAATAAATAAAACCATTTATGATTATAAATATTGTTTGAACTAATGTTTATTGATTTTTATGTTTGTTGGCTAAGAAATGATCTTATAATTAAATATAAATACAATTTTATAAAAATTTCGCAATACCAGCTAAAAAACAAACATACTGGTGTCTAATAAAAAATTGGATTTTATCGTTGTTGGATTGTAAAACATCCATATATTATAAACCACCTGATACACACAGGTTTGTTGCAGATATTGTTTTGAAGTAAACCATAGTTGTTGATTGGTCCGATAACGGACACAGTGAAACAGTTATGTTTTATGTTGGCTATTTATAGCCAGTTAGTAAATAAATTATGTGTGCTAAGAAATCGTCAAACAAACATGTTTCTTTTACTTCTTCTGGTACTACTGCACTTCCCAACCATCGTTATTTTTTCACACGAAGAAAACAAAGAAATATATCATACTTCATATTTTTGTGCTTTAAAATATTTGAAATTTAAACAGTGGATATTAATAAATATATTCGGAATAATATGGAAAAAAATAATTAAATGCAAAAAATAGTGTTTTCAAATGTTGATTTTTTGCATCTGATTTTATAGATTTTGCAAATAATTTTATTGTAACAGAATTTTTTTCCTAGCTAAAAATATAGTATATCACTGTTTTGTACTAAGGCGGTAACATGTTTGTGGCAATTATAATTCTTTTCATAATTATCTTAAAAACAAAGTTTGTTTTATAAATCTTGGTTTTTGGCCAATTTTTTTATAAAAGATTATTCTGTCCATGTTATATATAGTTTCCTATATTTTATTTAACTAAAAGTGCTTTTTTTGTTTTTTCTATTGATTTTCTATCAATATGATCATTCAATTAATTCTTCAAAACTTTTACTAATATTCATTCTTCTTGATTTAAATATATTTTCCATATAAAAAAGACTTTCTGATTAAAAAAAATATATTGTTCAAATATTTCAGAATTGATTAATAATGTTGTTTTCATATAAAAATATTTAGCGTATTAAAATTATTTGCCTTTTCATGTGCATTTATTTGATTTTGATGCGCATAATTATGTTTTATTATGCAACTCTCTTTTCAACCAAGATTATCACATAATTTGTATTCTTATATAGGAAACATACTTTTATTGTTGCAAACCAGATGCATAATTGCTTTAGCTTCAAAATTAAAATCAATTATAAAATGAAGATATCCACAATTAAATTTAGATTCACAGAAAATGCAATCATCGACCGTTTTTTCTTAAAAAATTTCTTCTGTGTTTTAAATAACATATTGATGATTCTTTGTTTATAGAAAATATGTAAATATCAATATTCAAGACCTTATGAATTTTTAAATGTTTCAAATAACATAATTTTTAAATATAAAAAAAACTTGATTAAAAAGAACTTAGAAGATTTTTAATATACCTGGAAACGATATTAGTTTCATATATTGGTGATTTAAAAGACGCCTTTAAATGTTTGCAACATTTTGAAAATCTAAACCAAAATTAGCATCCGGTTTTAAACTCAAAATATGCATAGTTTGAATTCTGGTATTTATTCTTATTATTATTACATTCATGAATAAAATCTTAAACTATTTTTAAAAATATTACTTAAAGGTTATATGTCATAAGGTCATGAGAATAAAACTATTTAATTGATTAGCAATAAGCTATTTTAAGAAATGTAAAAATATTATTTGGAAAAATTGAATATAAAATTTTCAGAGAATTTACACCAACAGTTACAATTATTAGGAATTTTTTTCTCTTTTTTTGTGGTTAAACCACAAAAAAATATGTGTTTGTAATGAAATATGTGGCATAAAAGAATAATTTGTAATTCAATTGATGTTTTTGTCCTGTCAGATGAGTATTTTATATAAAAGTATTCATATGATTTCTAAAACTACAATTAATTGCACACTCATCTAGAAATATTACATTTTGATCTGAAAATTTTTGATACATTATTTTATTGACTCGATTAATTAATTATGTTACAAAAATTAACAAAACCGATTCTAACAATAAAATTATAACAAATGATTGTGTTTATTTTATTCTAAACAACGATCATTGGTGATAGTCTTTGTTAATTTTCTTAAATAGTTATAGCATGATCTTTTTTTTTCAGAAAAAATATTAGTTATGTTATAAAGGTAATTGAAAGAAATAACCTGCAGAAAAAAAAATTAAATTTGTGTAGCTAACTAGCGAGCCATCACAAAAATTACAACTACTATAATAGATATTCAACGTCGATTTCAGTTTTAATTTTAGCTTAAATAAAATATTAATTAATAAAAAAATCACATTTTTCATTGATAATAAATTTTTCATATGTATTGAAAAAATATGTTGAAACTTTTTTTTGTATAAATCGTAATGTCATAGAAAAATAATGATAAATATTTTTCAAACGAACAAGGATATTTCAATTGTAATTTTTACATTACATGAATCATCTGAGAATCTGCCAAACATATTAATTTCCTTATGAATTTACTTTACCAAACCATTGTTTTTACTTTAAATGTTTTTTATATTGAAATTTAGATTTGACTATCAAATGTCATATTTATAAAAATGTGTTACCAAGAGTAACTTTATTTCATTGTGTGTTTACGGGTGAATTTTTAAAAATTAGAGTTAAAAACATACAGTCTCTATATTATTTAAATTTAATTTTTGTGAATAAGCTTTATTCCCAAAGAACCAATAAATACAAAAAAATCACGGTATTTCATATTAAAATTTTATAGTTCACAAAATTTTGTGCATATTAAATTAATAATAAATTATATTAGTCTATCAATCAATATTTTAAAGTTGGTTTTTTTAACTTTATACAGACAACACGTGATTATAGAATACAAAGAATTATTTTTTAAAATCTTTTAAATTTTTTACTATAATAAGATAATTAACAATGAATATATATAAACTTTTTTTATGTATACCGATATTCTACTTCAGAAAAATTTTATCATTTAATACTAATTTTAAAATTCATAATTCCATGAAAATATAATGGATCTGAAAATTCTGTTTTATTTCATAAATGACATTTTCTTAAAAATATCACTTCAATATAAATATTCATATTTTTTCTGATATAAATGATTCAAAGATAATTTACGTTTAAATATGACTTCAGTATATTTCTTTAACTTTTTTATTTAATATTTAAACTTTAAAATATCATAGTTTTTCTAATTTGGGATCAAAAAAAAATGAAAACAAGGCAATTATGTTTCTTATATTTTCTATTTCAAAAAAACCGGTTATTACGATCGGTTAATATACAGAAAAATAAAATAATTTTTTGTAGCTTTTAGTGTGAAAAATTAAGATTTATTGTTAAATATATTATTAAATTAGTAGAATTTCTTTTGTAAGATTTTTAAATAATATTTTAAAGCTAAGCATCAATGATTTTCTATAAAACCAAAATTTTAATGTTATAAACAACAAAAAAATTCGTCAATTATATTTTTATGTGATTTTAAAAATATTAATAAGAAGGTAAATTTAAAAATTGTTTTTAGTATTGAATTCTTCTATTTTTTCGATTATTTTAATAAAAAAGTCAAATAGATCTTATTTACGAATTCTAACCAATAACCATACATTTAAACTATACGAATATTTTATTTCGAACAAAAATCAACATGAAAAAACTTTTATTTCGCCATAAATTCCTCGTTGTGATGTGTATTTTTTCGTGAATTATATCAGTTAGATTTGAATTTATTATTTATGAAATTATTTCAAATAAAAATTAAAAAGGCTATATTAATAACATTGTATTCATATGGTGAAATATATCTCAAAAATATCATGGCTTATTCTTATTTAGATTAATTAGTTGTACATGCATTTTTTTATATTATATAGTTTTTAAATTAATCCACACATAAAAGGCTAACATTGCTAAATAAAAATTTATATCAGTATTTATTTGAACATTTTTTTATTTTTGGTTTATCCAAAAATGTATTTTTTTTACATGTATAAGGAAAAGAAATAATAATTGACATATATTGATTTATTTGGTCTTCTTCAAGGGATTTGATCTTCGTAAGATTTTCTGTACTTGAACGACGGTTTTTTAACATAGTCTTAGGAAAAACTAAATCTATAGTTATTTTAGTTCCGGATTTTCAAATAATAGTTTTACTGATAATGCTATAAGTTGTTTGGTTGTCCCTTTCGCTTTGTACAACTTCAGACTATAGTGCAGAACAAGACTTTAAGTGCAGTATCTGCAAGGGTAAAGCAATTAATTTTTTTCTTTTTAACATATGCTTTAATATGAAATTTTTATCTTTTTATTCTTATTTTTGAAATTTTTTTAATGTTATCTTTATTTAGAATTTTGAAAAAGGGGTGGTTTTCTATTGGTAATTAATAAGTCTGAAAAGTATTTACATGAATAACAATGATTTATAAAAACAAAAAAATGCACAAAATATAGTTTAATAGATATTCTAAAACTGCTAGATAACATAAAATATACTGAATCGCTACAATATTGATCAATAAAAGAACAACCACCGAATTACACGGTGTTCTTTTATTTTACTCGAAAAAGGTAAATTTCCAAAAAACTATCAATTGAGATGTGAATTACAAAACACAATTATATCTAAAACAAAAAAATGTAAAGATATAAACACAAAAAATATTAAAACTACTCGTGCACGTTATTAACATAATATATCGACTTTCAAATTGTAAAATCTATATTATATTATATACTGAATATATAATCATGCTTTCTAATGCTTAATTTGGTCTGAAAAAATAACAATGTAATAATATTAATTTATTAGTTTGTAGTATAACAACACAAATAAGAATAAAGATAACTATTAAATTCAGACGTCTAAAATTTTATATTAACTTGATTTGATGCAAACATCTACTATGTATTTGGTTGTATTACCGACTAAGATATTCATATTTCAACAACCAATTTTTTTATTGTTCAATAACTCTATTTATGTCAACTTATAAAGTTAAAAGAAACGATCGTTGAATTATATTTTAATTATACAATTCCATGATAACTACACAAAGTTATATGTTGTTGAATATCAATCTAAAATCACAAATATATTATTAGTATCAAATAAAACTGTATATCATGTAAATCAAATACTTTCAATTTTTTTTAAAAAAACAGATTAGAAAAAAAGATAAAACAACTAATAATAAGTCGTATCAATAATTCTCAAACTATATTTTTTTTACAAAAATTTAACAGACGATGTGTTTATTTGTTAAGTTTACTACAATACAAGTTATATATAATGTCTCTTGATTTATAAAAATATTATGATTTTTAAATTAAATTTTTACATTTATAGACGGTTAAATGAAGAAAATTTTAGTAAAAAAATGACTCGATATATATGGAATTTAAATTGAGGTCTCTTAGTGTCAAAAGTGTTATTTATTTATTTCAACATAATGAACTAATATCGATTATTCATGAAATACTCAGAAAGTTTAAAGTAATTTTTACATATCATATTTCTCAATACAATTTATCATTTGGTCTTTCTAAAATTATAAAGGTTCATGAATTTTTTCTTTTCTTGTTACTTTTGCATTCCAAATCACAAACTTTCAATTATAATAAAATCCCTTGCAAAAAATTTTTTAAAAATCTTCGTTAATTATTTGCGATGGTACTGAATGAAAATCAAAGTATACTCATACACAAAAAAAAAGTAAAAATATTTTGTAATAATGATATTAAAATCGTTTCTTTTTATGTTTTAATGTGATAGATTTCAACAAAAAATAAGTGATAATTGATATGTTTTTGATATATTCATAATTAAAAACGATTATTTTGTAGATTATATAATTGTAATTTTTATAATTATATACAATGAGAAATACGTGAAATCATGTAATACCACCTATATATCAATAAAAAAAATATTTGATTTTTCACAATATTACAATTTTTTTTATCCAAAGTATATTTAAATTATATGTTTTTTTTTATATAAATAAAAAATTTAAACCGGAGAAGTTTGATAAAACATTTTCATATTTGTTCAAAGTAATTTACATTCTAAAATTTACATCTTCAATCATTTACAAAAATTAAAAAAAAGCTTTCCAATATCAAATTTAACATATTAAAAAGATAAAAAAATCTATACTAGGTTAAAAATTATAGCAAAAAATTGTATTTTGTTTTGCCATATAGTTTTATAAATGCACAGCATTATTATGGAATTATTATATCGCTCAATATTTGCACCATTTATATTTATATAAAGTAATTTAAAAACGTATATCAAAATTTTTTTTCGTAATAGCGCTTTTTTTATTGATAAAAACACCGTATTTTTAAATTTGAATTATATATCTAATAATTTTAAACTATGTGATACACAGAAAAAAATTCATACAACATAATTCCATAAATTAATTGGCATCGATAATTAGTTATAGGCCTTTTATCAACTATAACTCAAAATTTGTCACAATAAAAAACATAGAACATCTGAGTGCTAAACTTCTATATATTAATTACGTTTTATATGTTCGTTCTATATTATAATGTTGGTAGCATTTTTTTATATAAATGCTTATTTCATCTGGCAATTTATCCAAACAAAAAATAGTGTAAGCTTTCTTTTTGTAACATTATTTTATTTACTAAAAGATTTTTGCCTCTAGTCAGCGAAATCATTGGATATAATTTTTCTGCAAGCATTTATATGACACTTCAGATTTCAAGTTGTTAAAATATTGCTAATATGTAAATCTTAGAAATTCTTAAAGATTATAGGCAATTTTTTCTGATAAACCTAAAGATTTATTTTGAAATATAATAAGTGTATATCGCAACGTATGATTTTGATCAAAAATATAAGTCTCGTTGAAACGCATCAAAAAAAATCTAAAGAAATTCGACACAACATTTTAATGATTTTTTTGTGATTTTTATATGTATATCAAATTAGATATTGAAAATGTGTATTCAAATAGAAAATCAAAAAAAATTAGATTATATTATATTGCAGATAACATTATTTAGTATAATACTATATTTATGAATTTGAATCTATCATGTATAGTAAACGTCATGTTCGAACATAAAACATTTTCTGAAAATTTTAAACAGTAAATCCTAGAAAATAGGTAAAGTTTTGACCTACGTTTATTTATAATATATCTTTGATATTGTCATAATTTTAGTTAGTTTTTGAAATTTTAACTATATATCATATTATTTTGCGCGGAATATAATTCAAACAAGACTTTTTATTTTTAATAGATGTTTTTTTTCTATATAAAATATTAGTTTAATGTTGATATATAATTTTTATGTTTTGAATATTGTACTAGTCTCATTAGTTTTTTGTATATTTTTCGATTCCCAACAAAAAATTCCAGTTCTACATTGCTTTGATTCAGATTTCGGTGTATTCTATCATTTTCAAACCTCTCTTGTCGATTTAAATATTTTTTGGTTAGGTTTTAGCTGTAATCCTTTATAGAATGCATAATTTAATTTTAACCATTTTAGAATTGTTAAAAATGTAATGATTTTTTAATATCGAAATTTAATTATATTTAAACATAAAAATACTTCATAATAATCCATCTTATTTTAAAATATTTTATTTAACTTATATATATTGACATTAAAAATTTTCAAAATTTTCACAACCTCTGAAATGCGCAAATATTATATCAAAAATGAAATTAAATTACCTTTTAATACGTTTTATTATATTTAAAACTCGTAGTTATATTTATTGTAACAATAAAAAAATCAATAACTTTGATCTTTTCACATTAATGCTTAGATTGTGTGTAAGATATGTTTTTTTTTTAAATTCTAAATAAACCAAAAAAAACAGACTTCAAACCATTATAAAACAAAACATTATATTTTTTGCTTATAATAAAATCACAACATTTTAATATTTTGTGATCCAGCGTCGCACGAGGACTCTTTTTACAAAAGCACATTACACAGAGACATATAGTAGAGCAAAAAGAGTAATATTGCAAATATTATCACCTGTGTTGACATTATTCCTGTTTTCAAAAATTTATTAAATAGATTATTAGAAAATTGAAAAAATATTTAGAGTGATAATATTAATAACTTTTCACTCTTATTGGGGTTTTTTGTTAGTTTTATGACATTAATATAAAAAGATTTAAAAAATATTTCATATAAGATTAAATTCGAACAATATTAACACAAATTCAACAACTTACAATATGGTAGAAGATTAATAATAAAAAAAATACCATGCATAGAAGCAAATAACGGAATTCAAGATTTAAAAACCTTCTATAAATTATTATGTTGCATTTTTTTCGAATTCATTTTCATATGCGCTCAAACGAATTTCATAAAATTGTAAATCATTCAAGAAAGAATATTAAAGGATTTTTTTTCTTCAATTTTATGATTTTTTTATAATTTTTACTAAATTGTTCCTATCTGGTTAATTTTATTTTTTTGATACTTTTTAAGAATAATCAGCTAAATAAAATTTAAATCTACTTTACTTACATTTACAATTAAAAAATTTGTGTAATTTATGAATGTTTTATTTAAGAGGTTTTTTTAGAATCATAAAAAACCAATATAACATATAAACTTGTTATTTTAAAATAATAAGATATTCTATTCTTAAATCCTGTGTTCATTAATTGAAAATAACTCATAAAGTTCGTTTTTGTGATTTACAGACTAATTTATTGAGTTATTTATTTTTATAGTCTACCAAAATTATGAATTTTTTAATTTTTATAAAAATGTATATTAAACCATTTTTTATTAAATTATTCACTTTTATTCAAATAGCTAGGATGAATCAATTATTCAAGAAACGTGAAAATAAATATTTAATCATATAATTTTTTCTTATATTGCATAAAAACATTTGCTCATTGTTTTAATTTTGTTTCTTACGAATAAGCTTTCTTGTAATATATATCAAAAAAAGAAAAGAATAGTTTATTTTTCAGTTGATATACATATTTTATCTTGATTTTATTTTAAAGGAACTAATGAAAAAAAATTAGAAAGTAAAATACCGCTTAAAGAATGCTTTTCAGCTTTACCATTATAGCAATTTGTCTTTTTATTTTATTATTGTTTATTAGCGAATTTTTATTATTACTTCAATTTTAGCCTATATTATTACTTAAATGCATGATCTATTTTGACTATTATCTATTTGTGATATATAAAAATTTTCTAAACAGTTTTTAAATATTAGAAATTACCTAAAATTGTTATGCAGGATATTCCAATCATTGATCGCGTATTTTTTTTATTAATTATTAATATATTTATTATCATAATGTCTAGCATAAGAATGAACTAAATTATAATCTATATTAATAAAATAAATTAAAAATTGCAGATCTTATAATTGACAATCAAATTCCAATTCATTTATTTAATTTGTATAATATCTTTGTTAAAAATTTTAAAACCAAATATTATGATATAAACTACTTATTTTTAGCAAATAAAATATATATATATATATATATAATAATATATTCTCACAAAAAATAAGAAGATTTATACTATTAAGACAGTAAAAATTAAAGAAATTTATATATTTGTACATAAAAAAACCAAAGAAATTATATTTATTTGAGTATATTATATAAAAAAAATTTAATGTTATTGCGTAATGCACGAAAAGTAGTTTTTGAAAAATTTAAAATAGTATTTCAATCGAAATTATTTACTAATATATTGAACCATATTTCCTAAGAGAATAATTAAATTTGGTAAAAATTTTAAGCAGCAAATTTTTAATTGATATTCTTTTTATAGCACAATTTTCTTTTAATTGCTACTTTTACAAATAAAAATAATGATTTTCTACATTTGCCTGTTTGATTTATATAAAGACTTCAGATGATGATCAAAAATGCAATAGAAAAATGGAGACTTATTAAATATTTATTAAATGAAAAAACCAAAAAGAATTATGACTAGAAAATTAATAATGAATTGTTTCTATTGCAGCATATTATCGGTTATGATAAAAATATTTAGGTATCATTTAATCGTTAAATCTTGTGTTAACCGTTAAAAGATACTAGAAATACTTATTAAAATGCTTCATAAAGAGACAAATATATATCGAAAAAAGATATGAAATTTAAATCAACCGTTTACATACTCAAAGTAGATAAAAAAATAGGAAATGCTACTAAAAAAATTGTAAATATACACAAATTTAAACAAAATAATAGTTCTAAAAAAATCAATATACAATATATATTAAAATTGCTGTAAGATTGTGTGAATCTTTTTGTTCGCTATATCAAGAAAATAAAGATATGATCAAATTTGATTTTTTTATTTTCATTATAAAAATTGAATGATGTGTGATAAGATGCGTGATTTTTAAAAAGTAAAACACTGATTTTATTTCATGGTTGATAGAGTAAATTAGGAGAAGAGAATGTTTTGTTTTGATTTTTCTCGTAATTAGTGATTTATATCACCAAAAAAATATAAGTTTTGATTGATTTTAATTATGCAATTAAAAAACAAACAAAAAATTTCGCCTTTCATTTATATTTAGCATGAAGCCACGAACGTACACCAAGAATAAATGAAAATGAATGTTTATTGTATTTTATTTTATATTTAAATTTAAAGACAAATTTAAATGTTGTATTTGACTAATTTTTTTTGATCAAACCACCGACAAAAAATTTTTTCATGGATAACCTCATTAATGTAAAAACTAAGAATTCATTAAATGTTACATTTGTATATTTTCAATATTAAATTTTTTTATTAAATATAGATTTGGTTTTTAATATTGATATAACCCTTGATTTTACAATAATCACATAATTTATTTTATATTTTGTTTTTTTAGATCACATTATGAATTCATTTTAATTTTTAAATGAAAGCGTTTTTATTTATATTTTTATTTTTAAAAATATAATTTATGAAGAAAGGTGTGTTTTTGTTAATTATTAATGTACAAAAATACTGGTGAATATGATTCTTGTAGATTGTATTTTTTGACTATTTGATATTTTTATAATATAAATTTAATATAAAAAATTTTTTTAATAATATTCCTTGAAACTTATTTTATAGTAAATCAAATAAAAATTTTATATAAATCACATCAATCCATGACCAATATTAAATAAATTTTAGAAAACAAAACAAATAAATCAAATAAATATATAGATTTAAGTTAGTTACTTTGGGATTTTTATTTTATTGATACAATTTTTTATATAGATAAAAAAAATTATTGGTTAATTTAAATATTGGTGCAAGTTTCCAGCAAAAAAATTTATAAAGATTATGAACTAAAATAAATATGAATAACAAAAAAAATTTCATTTTCTGAATTTTTTGATCATCACTCATTTAACAGTTTTTAAAATTGTTTTTTTTTTGTTTAACTGATATTGGAAAAAAGGATATATATTAGTTAATAGGTTAATATAGATTTGTAGGTTGTTGAGTACCTACTAAAATTTTTCCATACCTTCAACAAAGTTATTAAAAAATAAATATATAAATATGTAATCTAAACTTGATTTCTATAATATATAAAAATGTAGCTTTTTTCATAAAATTAAAATTTTTTAATGGTTTTTCAGAATAAAGTCTTTTTTTTGATTTAATAGTTTTGAAATGATTTAATCAAAAAAAAACTTGCGTAATAAAAATAAAAAAAAACTATAGATAATATTTTCATAATAGCAATTATTACAAAAAAATCCTCAAAGGTATATCATTAACACGCTTCATACCGTTTCATGACTTTAGATTCTGTAAGAAGACTTTAAAATTTGAAAAAACAAATTCATAATATTATTAACACGAATACTAACTTATACTGTGATATATTAAAGTAATTTTAAATAATAGAAAGTATAATCTCGAATGAATGCATTTTAATTCTCTACGTGCATACAATTTTTATAAAATTTATGCATAAAGAACCTGTTACAATATAACCAATTAAAAGTAACAAAAAATGAGTTTTATAAGCTTCAAAATAAAAATTTTAATTTAAGCAACAAATTTTGTTACAGTGTAATATTTAGATGTATTTATCGGATAATAATTCATAACAAAATTATAGGAAGAATTTTTTTATGAATCAGTTGAGTTTTTTTATAACAAAAAAACATATTAAATGCATATATTAGTTACATACCATTTTTTCTCATAGAAAAGTTTTATAATTACACTGAAGTATTTTTTGCTATATATTAAGTATCTAAAATATTTGAAAATACTTGTGTATGATATATTAAAATTTTTCTTGTTGTTATTTTATGGAATTATCCAATATTTGTTTCATTTCTTATGAAGTTGCAGTAGATGTTTTCACCCAGCAAAAAATAATTTGTTTCTATCAGCTATTTTTAGCATTTGTCTGCCAATAACTATTCATTTACGTTGAGAATATCTAAACCAAAAAAGTTCATAAAATAAGTTTTTGGATTAAACCCTGATGCATTCAGTACAATCTAAAGAAATTGATCAATATGAGGAAATAGTTCCAGAAAAACATCAAACAAGTCCAAACAAAGTAGATAAAATTTATCTGTAATCCTTTTCTATTTTTAACAAAATTTAATAACCCGAATATTTTTAATGAAGTTCGCAATTTTTATTGCAATATTTTTTTAAAAAACAAACCATGTTTAAACATCATATGCATGCATAAAAACCAATTAAATTTTTGAAATAGTAAAAAAATAACCGATATTAATGTATTTTTAAGTTATGTAGAATAAATTCACAATCTACTCGGTATAATTTTTAATTTATCCCAAAAAGGTTGAAAAATACTAATAAAATAGCTTCTAAAATTAACAAAATGAAAAGTGAACAAAAGATTAATCTTGGATATCTTTAGGATAGGTCGCTATATGTAATCCAAAAGGCTATATATATTCAAAACAACGAATAAGATATATCTAAGATTTTTTTGCAGCAATCATTTTGCACCATTCGCATCGACAAGGTTGTAAAAACTGTATGGAATAAAGTATAGCGTTGTTTTTATCAATGAACACTTTTTCAAGAAAATAGATGAAACAATTTTTGAATAATTCTGATTTTTAATTTCGGTTTAAATTAAGATTTTAAATGTTGATTCATATATTTAAAACACCATTTATAAAAAATTTAAAAAACCAATAAAACAGATGAATAACAATTTAACTATATATGAAATTTCAATCTGGTTTTTTTTCCAAGTTGGCAATATTTGTATTTTGGTCTACGAAATACTTAAATTAGAACGATATGAGCTTTTTTTGACTTAAATTCGATAGTTTATTAAGTAGAATAAAAGAATGCATAAGTTTGACGATTTCGAACGATACTAAATTTAATTTTTATTGAAAATCTGTTTAACTACATAATCTTATCTTTATTAACTACTTCAGGGTTTAGTTTTTTTCGCAGCTTCTTTTATTCTCTATTCTATGGGCTAAAAAATAATTATATGTAATAAATCAACAAAAAAACAACGCATATCAAATTTATTCTTATTATAAACATATTTATTTATTTATTTTCGAGTTTTTTGAAATATATTTCTTTAAAAATTTTTATCTTGTTCACTTTTGTTATTTTAATAATCTTTCAAATATATTTTAAGTTTTATTTGATAAATTAACATCTTATACAATTTCATTAATATATTATACAGTAAAACAATTTTAATTTAATTTAATAAAGATGTAAACTAAATTGTTTTATATATAGAATATGACGTTGCATGTGTTGTTATTGTGATATTTATTAATTCATTCTGTGAGGGTTCATTGGAATGTTTATTTAAAAATTTTCTATCTTCCATTTTTATTCCTCTTTTCTCAAATTTACACCTATTTACAGCTTTATTTGATAAATTAGCAATTTATCAAATCTCACTATTATATTAAAAATTAAATGTTTCATTTGTCATTTTATTAGTCTAATTTAAAATTTTTATGAATTAAAAATTTTAAATCACAATTAAAAATTAATCTAATTTATATATAAATTTATTTAAATTTAAAATATGAAATTGCATATTTCTGACAGCATGTATCCGATAAAATAAATACGGAATGTTATTATTGCTCTATTAAGATGTTTCAAACTACCTGATTTTCAAGGCGCTTATCACAAAGAACTTCTTCCGAAATTTCTGCATTGAGCATTGAAACACTTTTTATGTATTCTATGCATTAAAACGATAAAAATGATATTTGACTAGATCCAATATAAATTTTGTATGGCTTTTATATTTCGAGATACGGACGATCCATAATTGAAATAGATCTTATATGTTTTTAAAACTCTTCAATAAAAACACTTTTAACGTACGGGTATCTTAAAATCTTTTTAATCAATATTTTGCTTATTTATTGATTTATAGTTATCTCGATAGTTTTATGAGGAAAGAATATCCCACACTAACAATATTGGTAATAGTAATTTTAATCAAATTTTGCAATTATCTTTTTATCGCAAATAGATGTCGAATACGACGGCAATGAAGTTAAAATAAATAGTTTTTTAAAAAACTTAATAAATATGTATTGTTTTATTTTTTTCAATATTGTATTTGTTCCTACGTCAAACGACAATATAAATTGGTGTATTGTCAAACAAGGATATGATAAAATTTACCTAAAAATTAAAAACAACTTGAAGTCAAAATATATTTTTAAATTTTTTATTGATGAAATTAATATTTTTTACACAAAAAAAAACTTATTAGATTACTAAAATCGCATTTTAATATATTATTTGATGTTTTACTATAATATCAATAAAAAATGTCGTTAAGAAAAATCTGAATGCATTTCTTATTTGAAAACATCAAAAAATCTAATCGTAAAGCTTTTTATATATTTTTATTTTTCAATACCTTATGGACATTAACAAATTTTAAAATCTGTATTTTAGCGATTTTCTTTTTATTAAATAAGGGTGGGAAATGTTCCCAATTAAATTCTTTATGTTTGATTGTTTTATGTTTTAATACTTTCTGAATAATTTTTTCGTATAATTTTTGCGATGTAGCCTGGTCTTTAATTGCTTATTTATTTTATGTTATAATTTTTATAAAGGAGAGAAAAAAAATGAAAGTCATTTTCGCGACCTAGATATAGCGTAACACTCAAAGCGTTTTTACAACAAATTTATAACACCACCAGAATTGGCAATTTTTTTTCAGAACATGTGGATATGTTGATTTAAACTTTTGTAGCCTATTCAAAAATAATAATTTTTCGAAAAATATTCTTAAATATATGTATCTAGCAAGAAACTTAACACATTTTTTTTTAATTCTATTTCTATTTTATAAATTTTTTGTTTAAAATGCACAAAATTTAATTACACCCTACGCCAATGCGTGGCTTTTATTGGTGTTTTATATTTAATTTTTTTAATCTTATTACATATAAATTTTGATAAGTGTTTGATTATTTATTAATTGTTTTTTGATTATTAATATTTTATGTTTATTTAAAAATTAATTATAAATGTTTTTGTCATTAAATAAAGGATGTATTATAAATTGGTAAAATAAAACAAAGGTATGTTAGGGAAGTAAAAAATTTATTTAAACACTCTGATGAAGTTTAAAAATATTCATATGCAATAAAATATATTTTAATGAAATACTAAACCCTTCAGTATTATTCATTATTTTATTTTATAACTTTTACTCATTTAGGAATCACCGAAATGCAAAAAAAAAACCTGATATAAAATTGAAAAATGAAAAATTTACTTGAATATTGACATTTTAAAATTTAAATAATTTTATTCCGATTTTTATTTTAAAAACTGTAATTCATTTACATGAATAAAATTTGAAATCTTTATGAAGCTTTTAATTTGCGAATGAATTGATTCTTAAACTTTTAATGCCCTTATAATGATTTTATTAATGTTTTATTGTGTCCGATTAGATAATCTCATTGTTTCGAAAGACGATTTCGAAGAATTGTACTTAGAAGATGATGTCTTAATGTCCAAAAATCTGCCAGAAAATTATTCTTTTAAAATATCATTTCCAGGAACGGTTTTATACAAACTAATATCTATACCTGGAACAAAAAAAAACTATAAATTAGTTGAGAAAACAAAATATTTACGTGCTTCTTGTCTAAATCCAAACAAATATTATTGTTTAAATTCTGAAGCTTCTTCGTGTGGATTTCCACATGACATGTACAAAATAATATTGACACTTTTGTGTATATTTATATTAGGTCTGATATTGTTTCTGTGTTGGTAAATTTTCAAATAAAATTATATTTTTTTAGTTGTTATTACATTTTTAACTCTATTTATTATATCTTCTTCAACATTTCATTTTTAACTGATTTTTAGATAAAAATGGTTTAAAACAACATCATATTTTAACTATGAATTTATTAATGAATGCAAAATATTTTTTACAGCATATTTGAAATGTTTTTTAAAAAATATTTTAAAATTTTGAGCTGACTGTATATAAAAATGTTCCAAAAATTGGTCGTCTATCATGGGGAAAATCAAATAAATAAATGCTTGATCACAATTATTAATAAATTTATCTGATGCGTTATATCAAGCGTAATAGCGCGAATATATTCGAACCAATAAATTAAATTTTAAATATCAATTTTAAAGCATTCTCTATTTTGAAAATATCATTTATACTTGAATTAATTGTTAAAATAATAATTTTTTTATTATAAATATTAAAATTAATATTTATTGTGGAAAAACCATATATTTTATTTGTGTAACTTACAAATAGTTAGCATTGAAACCAACCAAATCATGGCGTTTCATTGGTTAAAAATTCTACTCCTAAATATATTTTTGTTAAATGTAAAAATTATTTATTAGATTGGACAATTTTTACTACAATTGTTATCCCTTAATTATATACCAATTAAAAATATATTATTTCATCGATCTATCATGTTATAATTAATTTTTCCCCTTTTTGAACCGAACGTATAAAATACAATTGGTTTATTCATATAAGAAAAGATTTAAATATTATCATGAAGTATTTTTCAGATGGCGGAAAACAATAGTGAAAAAAAACCAACCAAAACATCGAGTACAAAAAGTGTTGAAACCACCCATACCACTGTGGCAGACAAAAACGATAAGAAATCTCAAAATGACAAAGATAAAAACAAGGCACAAAAAGATTCATCAAAGGACAAAAAAGACGAAAAAAATAAAGATGAAAAAAAAGATAGCGAGCTTGGAAATTTTGAAATAATACAAGGGAAGCTTCCAGCTGACAAAATGGATGTTTTAAAAGGAATATTGAAAAAGATGAAGCCAGAAAGTTCTGTTACAGACAAAAATGATAAAATAGCAGCTGGATTTACTTCTAAAGGCTTTAAGGGTGTCAATGTTTGTGGAGGAAAGGCTTGGTCTGGTGTATTTGTTCATTTAAATGATGAATGCATTATTGTTCAAGATAGCCAGGATAGGATAGCAATATATTTTTCATACGTACCCAAATAAGAAAACAAAATAAATTTTTTTAAAGGTTTAAGAAGTTTTGTTTTAATTTTTTTGTTTTATTTTAGAAAAATTTAGCAACTGAGATAAAATATAAATTCAATAAATAACTTTAAATGTTGGTTACATGCTCAAAAAGATCTCATATCTAATTTTATTTTAAAATATAGAATAAAGTGTTTTTTTAATTTAATATATTGTAATAACATTTCCATGTATTTAAAACTATTATCTATGTAAAAATTTTATTAGTATATTGGAAGCTAAAATTACTTATAAAAACAGCGTTGTGCGCAATATAAAAAAGTGCAACCCAAACAATTATCAGCATAAAGGCAACAAAACCATCAAAAAAATCATCTAAGTCAACTTTATTCGAGAGATAATAAATAGAACACGCAAATTTCACTGATAAAAATGTGCAAATCAATTTTATGTTAAAATTTAGAAAATATAATAGCCCAATGCTTGCTAACATGTTAATAGACCACAAAATGATTTTTTTATTGCGATTTAAAGTTCTTAATTTGTAAAAATAGAATATGAATAACGTGATTTCAATTAAAAGATTGGTAACTGAAAAAATCAATGGTTGCGAGAATTTCAATTTGATGAAATTATTTAAAAATTTATATGCTTTATAGTTCTGTATATCTGTGAATATTGAAATGGCATAACAGCATTGAATACACAAGGTTGAAAGTGATAATATTGTCCATGTGGAATCATTCAACAATGACAAAATGTGTGGTATAAATGATGTAACGAACAACAAGTAAAGTAATGCTTCATTTTTATGTTGATATAAAATTCTTAAGGATATCGCTGATTCTGATTTTTTTAGGACTACCGTAAATAAGTTCAATATTATTTGTTGAATCATTGATGTAACAAAATAAATATTCTTAAACTTTATCATTTATGCGTTCTTCGGAAGCAAATTATTTTCCATTTTTTTTACCCAAAATACAATTTTTCTATACATGAACATATTTTGAAAATTTTTATATTTGTACTAATATGCGTTTAATATTATTGTTAAAAATTTGTGCCAAAAGAGATAAATTATTTTTTAAAAAATTTACCATTGTACAATAGGAATTTCCTAGATGAAAATTATCAACGAATGTAAAAAAAATTATAATTCTCATTGTATCACAAATGTATGAGATTAAAGGACTATTATACTCGAAATGCATCATTTTTTAAATTAATGCAACAAAGAAAAACTGTTTGATACTATTTTTTATGCAAAATTATATTATTATTTATAAAAATAAATCACATGATTATCTGATCACATCCTTTTACATATATTATTTAATTTAAACAGCATTTCAATATGACAAATATTTTCATAAATAATTTGATCATGCAATAGACTTTTAAGTTTTTTTGTGTGTTTAATGTACGAAAAATATTTTTAAAATTCAAAAATCCTGTCTATTAATTTTTGTTTGTAATTTAAAGATTTTTTTATAAATTTTTCCCTTCCAGTTCTATTTTTTCATTAGTTGCTTTTTTTAACATTTATTTTCATTATTAAGACAACACATATCGCACTATACGAATTATCAGGTAACAATTTAAATTTTATGATCTAAAAGACTGCAAAATATTGCATATATCAATCCATAGATATATTAAATTCTTTCTATTGACAAAAAGATTGTTGCACCGTTTAAATCTGCGAATATAACTTTTTAAAATATAAATTATATCTTTGCAGCTTAATTGCAATTTTATTTCATCAACTGTTTTTAAAATTTTGTCATTTCTAAAACGGTGCATACTTCATTTAAGATCTGTGTAAAATAATTAAATATATATATTAGATGAGAATTTATTTTTAGATAGTTTTTATCATTATGAATTAATAATCAGTGTTGGCAAGTAAAATACTTGCCTGTCAATAAAGTCATAGTGTTTCATACACTATTTTGTCTAGGTAAAAAGATATTAAATTGTTTTGTAATATTGAAGTGTTTGAATCTTTGTTTTAACTGTTTACAGTTTGAAAAAAAATCTTGATGCAATGTTTCAATAATGAAACATTAAGTTTTATATAAGGTATTTAAATCTTAGTAAATAAATAATTATGTCTTTTAAAAAATCATCTAATCTTTCAACAAAATCTTCGGGTGTACATCCACTCATCCCAACCATCAGATACATAAAAATTAAAAAAATAACAGGATTTGTATTTTTTCAACTAAAGAGCATTTAAAATATTTAATATGATAATAATAATACAAATATACGATAAAGCGCAAATTTGTATATATTGAAGCTATCATTTGTTCAATGATATTAATATATCAAAGTATAGTCCTTTTTTCTTCAAATTCTTATAAAATAATTTAATGACGTTTGCTTTATGAATGCAGTGTCTGAACCAGGGAACTTACTATGATATCTATGCAAATTATGATATTACAATAACACTAAGTACTTTGCATGAATCTATAGAAGTTTGTGTTTCAGCATGGTCTAAAGAACCAAATATATCTGTCCAAATAAATAACACTCAAAACTGATTGACCAATATCTCTTGACATAAAGGTCGACTCAAGCTATGTTAGTCTGAGAATGCGACTAATTCTTCAGGAACATGGAAAGAAATACAACAATGATTGTCATGCTAAAAATAGCTTCCATAATAAATCAAAATAAGATGCAATTTTTTTTCTTTTTAATAACTACTGTTATTCGTCACTTTATTAAGCACTTTATCAGCCGCAATTTGGAAACTCTATGGCATCTTTTTAAGAATTTGCAAAAAAAATAAAACGTTTATAAACCGTTTTCTAAAATTACAGTCACATTTAATTTCAAATAGAGATAAAAGGCTTTCAAAGTTCCTTAAGCAAACAAACAAGAAAACTTATAATATAGAAATTAATTTTATACTCAAAGAAACAGTTTACTTATTAAAATAAAGAAAATTTGGTTTTGTTGGTCTTTGGTATTTCTTCTTTACAAAACTTTAATTTAGCAAAATTATATTTGAATTTGTGTTGGAAAATGTTTTATACTTTGGAAAACGAAGAATAATGCATATTTAACCTTCATCCTTATAATTTTTTTTTTGGTAAAGAAGCCCTTTTTAAAAGGTGAATTGTATGGTGATTTAGTACGAATGAATATTTTTTAAAATGTTTGTATATCTTGAAAATTCTGTTTATTGGATTTCTGCCAGAAAAACTTAAAGGTTTACAAAAAAATAAAAAATAATTGTGGTCTTACAATGTGATCAGTATACGAATGCAACAGATTAATCCATAATTTCGAAAAATTTTCCAAAGGAAGGATGAAAAAACTAAAAAATAGTGTGTTTTACATTACATTGAGAATTAAAATTTAGAATTTGATAGAAAAAAGAGGAAAAAAATGTTTTTATAAAAATGCTGAAAATCAAGCGAAAATTTTTTAAATTCTAACAGATTTATAAATATTTGTAATGAAAATTTACATTTTTTTAAATCTACTGTTTTTTTGCATTTCCTTGCGATGATGCGCTTATTCTGCAAAAACTTCTTATATAATGAAAAGAAAGGTTTTGAATCAATTTTTTATTATAAGATTTCTTTTGTTAGAGTATTCATTAAGTATAATGTAGTTTTTTTATAGTATTCTCTATTCTTGCATTAGTCTTCGCTCCCCTCGTTTATTCTTCATTGCCATTAAAATGCAGTTTTTCATAAATAAAAGAAATAAAAAAATAGGTCTTTATATTTCTTAAATTCAAGCCTTTGTAAATCTGTTTTTTTCTATTTTTTTTTATTTTTGTCAATAAGAACATTTTTTGAAAAGATGTTTCAACATCATAGTTTAAATAACAATGTTACAATTTTAAACATGCAAGCTATACAATAACCTAAGAAACGATAATTAGTTATGAGAATTTCATTGAATTGCAGCATTCCGCGAGAGATTCGCAATGAAAAATATAAAAACTGCAGAGGGAAGTGCATTGGTTACTTTTAATTATTTTTAACGGGTGTTTGGGTGTTTTGGCGGGATTGGATTTGCGTTTGCCTATCTCTTGCCGCGAGTCTCCTTTGTTTCTGTTTTGATGTATGAGCTCTCGTAACGACCCTATTTATAGTTTGTACAAATGAGAGATTTAGATCGGTTGGTTTCTTACTGAAGCTTAGTGTCCCTTTTCCCTTAAACAGCGAGAGTTTGTTGAGGATTGTGATGGATGTAGAATATATTAGTAGTATTGATTGCTAATTATCACAAAAATAAAAACCAGTAAAATTTTTGTTAAAATTTAATTGAAATAATAACAACATTCTTAGAATATGACTTCTAAAAACATACTATTAAAAAATTCCGTTATATTACTAGTAATAGTATAAATTTTTAAGTCTACATATGTAGAAAACAAAACATATTTTTCTGATTTGGCAAACTATATCCAATAAAAAATTATATGGAAAATATTGATACACAATAAATGTGCGCAGATTTTACACCACAATCACCTACTACATTTTTATATCAAAACGATTTGTATCACCAATTTTTTTACTATTATATGCATGTACAATGTTTTACTACATAATTCTTTAATTTATTTTCATTTAAATTTTCTATATATTCCATTTCTCATAGATATTCCACACAAACAAAAAAAGAACTTTAATATATTTTATTATTAAAAGCCTTTGTTTATACAAGTATAAATATTTTTGGAATCCTGTGGTATCAAAAATTGAAATACATGATGATGCGAAAAATGTTTGACAAAAATCCAATTTATGTTTAAGAAAGCATATAAAATATATTGTATTATGTATGCTCGCAACATATAATCTATTAGATCTGCTCTAAAATGTCGATCTTAATATATTGAAATAATAAATGTGTTTTGTTTTTTCTGAAATGGTACTTTATAATAAACTATGTGTAAAGAAAAATATGCATAAGTTATGTTTTGCACTTCAAAGGAATATTTTAAATATTCGTAGAATTTCAATAAAAAAATTATATTATGTTGTGGCAATTAACTTAAAATTTAATTTTATTGATCTATTTGGCAAATTTCTTTATTAAATTAAACCAATAAGGAATCCTTTGTCTATAAGGCGCAATAGAATAATAAATATAAAAACAAGTAAAGAATTTCTTTGAAAAATATATATAACTAACTAATCAAAAAAAAATTTCAGATAATAGAAAAGTAAAACATTTTAATACTTATAAATAAAATTCATTTTATTAATAAATAATATAGAATTGTGATAAATTTTACTTCATTAGGAAAAAATCTTTGTTAAATATGTTTTTTTACACGAATGAAAAACATTTAAAATTATAGTATTTTGAATAGTAATAATGATGATAATTTACTTAAAGAATAAAAAAACTAAATATGCGATTATATGTGCATAATTGATCATGTGAATCTCATTCAGCGAGTGTGCGAGTTATTAGTGTTCTTATGAAGAAAATTTTATGAAAATATTTTCTTAATGTGCTTAAAAATGAGTATTTGCAAAATATTTCCGCTTAGAAAGTTGTAAGATCTTTAGATATGTCGATAAAACATGTATTTTTATATTTGTGAGATTTAGGCGACACATAATATATTCTTTTGGGAATTTTTCGAATTTGATAATGATTGCATTTCCTTTATGTAATTGTAGCAGATTCCCCACTTACAAAAACTCTTCCTAAGTTAAATAAAATATAAATACACCAAGGAAGAAGAACATAATGAGGAACTAGCGAACGACAGGTTACAAGAAGGATGCACAATCTGGCATCCCAAAAAAGGGACCACGATCTGGTCTAAAACGTTGACGAAAAAAAATAAAAGTCCAAGTCTTCATTGCTTATTTTTGAAAAACCGATTGCTCCCACTATGAGAGGTCGACAGTAAGCATATTCAAAATTATTTATGTATATAGATCTAGAAGTATATTTATTGTAATAAGAATTCAGAAAAAAGGATAGAATTGCATGGAGAAAATAGTTTTGTAACATATGTTTTTTTAAACGAATCAAATCAATAAGTTATTTGCTCATTAATAATTTTCTATAATCTATATTGCATACAAAAAATGTCGGTTGATTTGATATCATAATGATTTTACCCATAAATATGAGGCAACATGATTATTTCTAAAATGAATCCTAAAAGAATTAACAACCAATAAATAAAGAAAATCAAAAAAAATGGTTTTCTTTGTTGATTTTTGACTTATTTATCGTTTTACAATTACAAAATTCATTAAAAAATGTCATATGGTAAGAGAATAATTTGAATCAAATATCAAATCAAATTAAAAGATGTTGAAAATTATTTAAATGTTAAATTCATATTTTTTGGTAACAAATACTATAAGTATTTGCAGTGTTTTGACTAGCTTTGATAAAACTAGTGGTTTTAAAATGAAAAAAAACTATAAATATAAATGTGTATATAAAAGTTTTATGTGAAGAAATATTATAATTAATGACATTTTACTAAATCAAATTTTTGTAAAGTCTTGAAACAATCCAAATTGCGTGTTTCTGTTGTTTCTAGAAAAATCTTCAAGGTCAAAACAAAATAGTAAATTAAAAAAAATATATTTGATCAAAATGGGCGCTTTTCATATATATTTTGCAATAAAAAATCAATATTATTTATTTATTTCATTTAAAATTGAATAAACAAAAAATAGAAAAAAAAAATTACGCGTGACGATAGTGCATTTAAATCATGATAAATAAAATACAAAACAATTTTTTTAGAAAAAAACACATATATCTATAACGTGAAAATGAAAAAAAAAGAATTAAATTGCGAAAATGGCTTGTCCACATATTTTTTTGCTTTGTGTACGATTTTTTATACACTGTTATACTTAAAATTCAACAATTTATACCATTTTTTAATATACTATCAATAATTTAATTAATTTCTTAATTTGAAATATTACTGAATTATTAGAAACATCAAGAATAAAACTAAAACACGAAAAGAATTGCAACCAAAAAAAAATTCTTGCAATATAGCACATAAAAATAACAGTTCTTCTAAAGATATAAAGTCGTAATTTAATTTTGAAAGTTGGTTTTTTGTATAAAAGAAATAATGTTTCTTTTATTATAATTTTAAAATATTTTTAGATAATTCGAGGAATATATAGGTGAATATTAGTGATTTTTTGTTATTAATACTACTATTATTATAGAATTTTTTTTCTTTTCTTTTCTTTCTTTTTTTATTTAAATATCTTTTGTTGGTCTTTTTCTTATGTGATAACTTACAAAATTGGTTTTTTATTTAAACTAATTTGTATATAATTCAAAATTAAAATAATAATTAATTTTCTATATAAATTGATTTGAATGCTATTTTACTTCAATAAAAAAATATATTATAATTTATGTAAAAACTATATCACTGATATAAAAAAATGGCAATCATTTTGCATACATGATTTATATAGTCATAATAAAAAAAAATTAATTACATTTTTAAATATACAAAACTATTCAAAGTATTATTTTTGCATTAAAAACATAATATAAATGTTATATATACTTTTAAAAAATATAAAATCTTCAAGTTTTATATTAAAAATTACCATTATGTTAATTTTTCAAGCCGCAGTTTAATCTATATCTATATTTTGAAAATGTGCGAAAACAAAAAAAAATCTTATGATGCAAACTATTATCTATTTTTTTGATTTTAAATCAACAAATTATTTTTTTATAAGGTTGAATAATTTAATGCTATATTTTTAAATTTTCTGTTACCATGCTTAAAACACTTATAAGTTAAAATTATAAAAAAAAACATAATTTTAAAGAATAGAACTTACAATATTTTATAATAAAAATATTATTAAATTAATAGCCGCTTTACATAAGTGAATATAACTATGCGAATGCAATGATACGCTATAAAAGTAAAAAAAGCTGCCTTTTGGCAAATAAATGTTAAGAATCCAAATAATGAAAAGTAAAAATAAGCAAGTCTCAGATAAATGCATAAATACATGAAAATTTTTGAAACTAAAAAAAATTATATCTGAAATTTTTTTAAAGCTCAGACACAAAATATAGATAAGATCATTATAAAAAAGCTTGATATAAAAGTTTTAAAATGGATTCAAGTTTCAACAAAAACTTAAAAGATATAATAATCAACAACAATAAAAAATTTATAGAACTGTAGAATCAAAGATTAAAGTACAAGTATCTTGACTTGAGATACATATTTTAGGTTTTTGCAGCTAAATAGGCCTTTATCATTTTTATTTATTGTTTTAATGTTACAGATATTCTGTATAAAAGATGGTATGTGTTTTCATTGAATACAATATATTGTCTGAATGAAATAACAAAATAAATATGGAAACAAAAAAATTACCATTTTTTCTTATTCCAGTGTTATTTTATTTCAAAAAGTAGCAAAGGTTGTGGAGTTCATCAAATATGCTAATACTGCCAATTATAAGGAATTATGAATTCTATTTAATCACAAAAGTACAAAATAATTTTCATTGTTTAAAAAAGAATCAAATAAAAGCGAAAATTACATTGCTGAAATAAATCTTGACGCACTTATAGAAGATTTTATATTCTATCATGTAAAACTTGTACCTTTCAAGCGACTTTTAAAATCTCAAAACACATAAAAAAATATTTCTCGGCACCATATTCTAAATTTTCGCAATTGTTTGTATATTATACTAATTTTTTAATCTTTAGAAAAAAATTTATTATTTAAATAAAAATCTTGGAAAAAAAATCATTTTGTATAAATTATTAAAAATGACAATTTTTGACCTTTTAAGATCTTTAACTGAAATAATAAACTTTATTATACTTAGAAATACAACTGTATAAATTATTATATATATAAATATCGGTGTAATTAATCTATATGGCTACCATGACTATTACGCTTAAAATGCCTATTTTAACATCATACTAAAAAAAGTTACTATTAAAGGAAATCCTGCTTTCGCAATATTTTTTTATATATGTTATTTTACAAAAAAAATAAAAAGAAATATTAGAATCAATTCTCATTTTTCTGGTTTATGACAAAAAATAAGATAACTAATATTGTAAAAAAATATTAAAACAGCATGATCTTGCATAAAAAGCTATTAAATTATTCAATGATCATATAATATTTTATTCAGTTTTGTATGATTTAGTTATTTCATTAAAACCATCAATATCAAAAAATTAACTAGAAAAGGCAATTTGGATTATAAAATCATACAAAATAGCTATATAAATGATAAATAAAAATGATTGTTAAAAAAATTAAAAAAAACTAAAACATATCCATGTTTTATTAGAAAATATTGAAAGATGGTTTTTTAATTTATAATAAAAACTAGAAAACAAACAGAATAATTCAATATTAAAAAAAATTATAAAAACCAAAAACAGCAATGTATATAATGGATTAATAATGCATATGAATATAAATATTTGATATAAAAAACTCGATCGGTGATAAAATCCGATAATTTTAGACATAGGCTGGTTTATACGCGCACTTTACAGAATAATACACACATTTAATTATATATTTTAATAGCTCAACGCAATAATAATATTTAAGATAACAAATTTTTATAATATGAAATATCATAGAGAAACATAGTTATTACATCTTGAAATGATGATTTTTTTGTTAAAACTTAAATGTAAATATATATTCCAGAATAGTAAATACTAATTTTTACAGAACTAAGTGTTTTATGGTCTTGTAGATTATAGATTTAATAGTGGAAAATATAATATATCAACTAAAAACATTTTGCATTTCATCAAAACATATAATTTACCCTAAATAGTTATAGAATACTATGTTTCTTTTACAAATTGATATTTCCTTGTTTTTTTATAATTTTTTTTATCTTTTATGATAAAAAATTATTATTTATTGTTTAAATGTTGGCTTCTGTTTCTCTGGATGCATGATTTAAATATGCGGAAAGTTTATTTACCACTGAAAAAAATATGGAAGATGTATATGCTTATTAATGAAAAAATATACACAATTATCATGAACTTATTTACTTTACGGTCAATTCATTTGATTTTGGTGGTAAAAAAATTCAATTATTTTGTCACAGATTAACTAAAAAAAGAAAAAGCATATTATCAAGATTAATAAATGTTTTTGAAAGAATTAAATGGTTTATTTAAAAGATATTTTTTGTTGCTCTATCGATATTTTCAAATTGAGTAAAGTTTAGGATTTAAAAAAATGTGCATTTATACAGACAAAACATTAGACAAAAATAATAACATTATTATTCAAATCATATCAGAAAAAATATTATTAAAGGATATAATCTAATGTTAATATATAAAAGTGTTTCTATTTAGATCATTATATGTGTAAATTCATACTTATCTTTTTTGTTTGATGAAGTGCAATGAAATTATATTCTATATTAAAAAGATGAAAAAATAACACGCTTATAAGTCGAAATAAAAACATTTTCTGAAATTTATGCTTAAATGCATTATGTTAATATTTTTGCTGTAATCAAAAAATCATATGCATTTGAGAGTGGTAATAATCCAGTGGAAATTTTCATTTTGTACAAAAATATTATTTTGTCAAATTTTTGTGTTTAGAACGAATATTTGGCATAAAAAAATATTAATTTGAATCATATGACCATATATGTTTTTAAAGTATTTCAGGGAAATATATTAGGCAAAAACACGAAAAAAATAAAAAATAAATATAAAAACACATATGTTCCTTAATTTAGATGTTAATACTTTCTAAAATATAAAGTGTTTGTAAAAATTCCACGAAAAATCGATATTAAATCCCTTTTTGTGTTATATTTAATTTGCAGAAAACGAACGAAACAACAAAAACAAAGCACTGTTACAACCATCGTTTTTTATGTATTAAAAATATGTTTTTGCCCAACTAAATACCTGTCAGTTAAATTTTTAGCTTTGAATTTTTCCATAAATTATATTAATAAATTCAATGATCATTACGCTTACTTGTTTTTTACATGAAAACAGTCTCGGTTAATATAAAAAACAAAAATAAAAAATTTAGTATAACATTATATGCATGGTAAAACGAATTATTCATGACGCATGTCTATTATTTTAATCTAAGTATTATATTTCTTCTATCTTCTAAGTCTATAAATGTATCTTTGTTACACTTTTATCGTGTTAATAATCATAGTATTGAAACATCAAATATTATTTGTGATTAAATATTGCTATTACTAAAATAGTTTTTAAGTAAGACATATATCTAAAAATTGTATTACTAAATATACATATACAACACTTTATAGGAATTTAGTTAATTTATTAAGTTCTAAAGACCTCGAATGAAATATAAGTATAATATTAAAAATTTTTAAATGTATTTGCATATGAAATAATTTGAAATTAAATTCGCATCCGCCCAAACCACCATAAATCCCAAATGATGAATCCTTTTCTACTAAAATATTTTGATGAAGAATGTTTGCTGATCATAAAAGGGTTCGCCTGTTTTATTTTTCAAGGTTTTCTTATCAATTCATTAAAAAATTAATTATGATTGTGCATATAAATCATTCCAACAATATATTTAAAATAAAAATTATATCATACAAAACTTTAATTTAGAAATATTCGTCTATAATAAATAGAGGAAAGATATATTGTATTTTTTGTATAAACTAAGGAAAAAATCTGTGGATTTTTTTTAATTTTAAATATTTTCAGAATTGAATAATAAAAAAATTGTTTGTAAAAAATTATCACCAAACTTGTCGTCAGAATCTAGATAAAATATCAAATTACTATTTCTTCATCAAGAAGTATTCTCTGAAAAGTATTTTCTAAAAATTTATTACTGTTAAACCATCCTGAAAATGTGGTGGTGAAAAATAGTACGATACTAGCTAAATTATATAAAAACAAAATACCGAATCACTAACGGTCAATAAATAAAGACTACAAAATGATTAATTTATCTACATATAATTCTAATGCCTTATTTATTTTTCGGCACGATATTTTTTGAATGTAATACCAGAAACCTAATCTACTTTGTTTTTCCATAATTTATAATATTATTTGTGAAAAATTGAATATTTTGTATAAATTACGAAAAAAAAGTGGGAATTAAAATTTTTGTTTTTTTTAATTGCTAAAAAACAAATTAAATACCTTTAAGCCATAGAAATCATGTATGTTAACGTATGAGATGTTAGAAATATTTAATTCTTAATTTAGATTGTAATCGCATTTTTTAAAATTAAGCATAATTTTTAATATTTTTAATAAAGAGAGAAAAGAAAAATATATGAGCTTAGAACAGCTTTGAAATATAATTTAACTTTATATTCTAAAATATGAAAACAATATATTAAAGAAAAAAATATAATTGTAAAATTTTGCATTTTTGGTATTATTTCCTGCTATTTATTCGATAATCAATTGATTTTTACACGAAACAGCAAAAAACTAAATTTTTTATGTAGAAAACATTTTTCTTTATTTTATCTTTAAATGGTACAGATGATATAGAAATGTTGCAATATTACAATATACAATTATTGAATCAAATAAATATTATACAAGAACAAAAATAATAATAAGATTAGTACTATATGAATTATCAAAAATTTAAAACATAACAACATGCCAATCATTATTCATTTAGAATCAATATTTTTATAAAACGCAATAACCTCTTGTTTCTTCATACATTAATGCATAATTTGAGCTGTTTTAATTTTTTACTCATATTAATATAGCTATTTACCTTATGTCATCTATTTTTATCTCCTTATTTGAGGATAGAGTAACACGATAAATCCGTGAATATGCAATTGGTAAAAATCTGCATCGTTTTTTCCAATACATGTTGAAAATTCTTTTTCATATTGTTTTTTTAAAGTAATTTTAGCTGATTTTATTTATATCTTATTAATTTTACTATACTTTGTTTTTCTCTTTTCGAAAATATCTAATTCTAAATCAGAGGGTATTTACGATTTTTAAGACAGACAAGCTCAAGGGTTTTTATTATACAGTATACGTTTTAAAATAAATTTGATAATATTATATAAAAAAATTGTGGACATAATTTTTTTTATATCACCATAAGAATCAAAAAGAATTCAAAAACTTATTTTAAGTTTTATGAAAAAAGTAAAAAATGAAAAAAACAAACAAAACACACTTTATTCAAAAACATGTTCATAGTAACGGGTACAATGTGAAAAAATTTAAAGAAGTAGTAATTTTTTTTAACAATTTATAACTATTTATTATTTACCAAATTCTTAAAATTTGTGTTATATTTCAGGTGTTAATTTAGTAAGGACATTAATAATCTTTGTATTTTTTATATATGTGTAAACCAAAAAAAACAAATGGAAAAAACTATACCATAAAGAACACATTAAGACTACAAAATCTATACAATAACATATTATAATTTCTATTGTAATTTAGAAAAAATCCACGTAGAAATAGTTTTTGTTAACAAAAAAATTAGTGATTTTTGATTAAACATAAAAAAACCGCGCTATTTCTGTAAAAACGACATATAAACATTTTTTAAAATTGATGAAAAATTATGAAGCGATAAAAAATATATTAATAAGAAAATTGTGTTTGTTTAAACATATTATAGACAAAAAACACAGTTGAGTAAAGTTTTTTTGGATCAAAATGTGCTAGTGTAGCACAAAAACAATTAATAGAAATTCTTTTTATGCGATTAGCGATATAAAAAACAATTATTATAAAAACTTGTTAACAGTCTATTTATATTCCTAAATGTTTTTTAATGTAATAATTTTTTTATGATAAAGACAAAAATCATAAGATTTGTTTATAAAAGATTTGTATTATATAGCTACAAAAAAATATAAATCTACTTTAATGTTGACAACTTTTCTTGAAAATTCAAGATAATATCCTGTAAAAATGTATTCTTCTTTCCATTATTTATCTAATTCCATTCTATTCGCATTGACCTTTATATTTTTTTCTTAATCTTTTCTAAGAAAATATTTTATATTGTTTTATGAATTCATTTTTTTATAGTTTTTTTTCAACTTTTTTATTTATTATTAAAACAAATTTTCTTTAAAAAATTTGCTAAAATGTCAATACATTATGTATCTTTGAAAATGTATATATTATGCTATTAAATGAAAATCTTTAATTTAATAAGTTCGGCAAATTCCGTTTTTTTCACCTCTCTTTTGCTCTTGTATAAAATATTACAACAAACTTCGTATTACCCCTTAATAAACGCGAATTAATCGATGCTTAATATATGCAAAAAAACATATCATTCTCCAGTGTAGTTTGTCTTTTGTTTTTTTTAATTTTAATGAAATAACTTTAAAAAATAATTTTATTTTTATGTGAAAATCATATTTATTGATTTTTTTTCTTTAATAGTATAAATCTTAAAAAATGTGTAAATATAATAAAAATGCTCATATCCATGTATTTTTGCTCATTTACTTAATAATGATGCAAAATAATTGTATTTTTTTTATTTTGAGTTTCAATTTGTATGATTTGTGGAAGATTTGTTATTTTAAAAATTTGACAAATTGTAAACAAAGAAAATTTATTTGGTTTTTTCTATTTCAACAATTGACACAATAGGGTATGTAAAAAAAGAATGATATAATTTGAAACAACAAACCATTATATATAATATTATTCTTTAATGTAAGCTTTTCCTGCGGCCGAATATCTCATAGACTGCTATATTATTCATTGTTTTATTGATCAACTAAATACAAAATTTATGCTTTAAAAAAAAATTAGAGTATAAAATCGTTGTTTTTTGAAATATGCGTTTCGTAAAAACGGAAATATATATCTGTAGCATATAAAAGAAATTATGCCTTTCTTGGTGGACAATCCACATTATTTGGTCAGAGATATTAATGTAAATAATTTTTTTGTTTTATATTTAATATTGCTTTATTGAAAATATTTATACAGTATATGTAATACATTATTTATGATTTGACTATATTAGAAGTGATGATGTTTATCATTTAAAAATTGAAAATTTAAGTACACATTCTTTATATTGACACAATATTATATTTTTTATTCAGAATTATTGATCCATGTTTAACCTTTTATTTGGTATCCAATAGACTTTTTTTTAAAAAAATGATCTTATTGTTTGTTGTTGTTGAACAAGAATAATTTGAGACAGTCATACTTAATGATGATGTATGTGTATTTAAATGTTTTTTTAAAGGGTAAATCTTAAATTATAAAGTATAAAGACAAATTCAACATGATGCCTATATTGGTACGTATTCTCTCAAAAATTTACGTTGTTCATAGACTCTTCAAAAATAATTGCAAAATATTCAAAAATATTAAAATATAGAATTCCTTTTAAATAAAATTCGTTTTAAGTAAAGTTTTTTAAATTTCTTTAATTTATTGGTCCGAATGAGATCATTAAGACAAACAGTTATTTACGGTTAATTTAATTATGTTGTTTATCAAATATCATATGCTATCGATTTATGAAATACATATTGTTGAGAATTAAGCTAAATAGTTGATTGGAATTTAACACAATTTACTACCAGCTTAAAACCAACCTTTTTTCTCTAGTTTCAATGAATCCTTACTTCACTTTACAATTTTATTATAGGTTTAAATAATTTATTATTTCGATACCCCTCTAAGAAAATTAATAAAAATAAATAAAAGTTCTAATTGCGGTTCAAATTCTTCTTCGTATTAATATAATATATATAACCAACATGAATGTAGTAGTATCTACTACGCCATGTTGGTTAGGCTTAGCCGTCCCATTTTGGGAAACGACATATATATAAAATTAATATGACTTATATATTACAAGTCGTGCTGGTGTGTGTATTTATATTTAGAAAATTGACATTTTTATGATTAAAAACTTTAATTCTACCTACATCATTGTAAAAACTAAAGGTTAATAAAAATAAAACATTCTAAAAAAATAAAAACCTTTAACATTTTCGAGTTTGTTCTAATTTTAGCCTCAATTTGTTTACTACTTCTTTAAAATTTTATATTTGCAACAGCTTTCAAAATAGAATATCACTGTTCTTAAACAATAATAAATAAAATTGGAAACCCCATGTAATTTTATTTTAAAATGATTAATATTTAGATTTTTCATTGTAAAAATAATGATCGTCTTCTTTTAAATTTTATTTCAAAATAATTTAAGAAGCTCACTAATTAAAGTACCTAACATATTTGAAAAGCAAGATTTTGCATTTGATTTCAAAATTATAAAAATTCTATCTTGATTTCAGAAAAATAATTCTTCGTTGATGAAAACAATTTAGTAAATATATGTGGTCGAGATTTTGCCTCAGAAGGTACGCTCTATGCCTTTCATCATTTAATTGTTATGTTAAACAAACACTAGAATGAAAAAAAAACAAGGTTCCTATATGATATTTAATAAAATTTAAGCATAAGCAGATCAGTTTAACGGAGAAGAAATGTTTTAATAAAAATTTTATCGTAAACATGATTCACTTCTTATAAATTTTAGTCTGAAAATTTTTAACATATGAAATCAGATTATTTGCAATCTAAAAAAAAAGAATAAATTTGGAAAATCTTTAATATCAACTTTTCTTATATAACAATAAAATAGTTTTTTATTCTTGACTATTTGATAGAAAGTTTTACTTACATATGTATTATTAATTAAAAACATAATTTTTTTTTATTATGATACTATTATTTGCTTCTGAAAAACAATTAAATACTATAAAGGAGGATATTTTATGTTCTTTTTTTATATTAGTAGTTTTTGAAACAATAGATACATTTAAGTAATAAATTTGTTGATTTTAGTTTTTGAACATTGAAAAATATCATTCATTTTTTGAAAAAATGTAGCCATTTAAAATTATAGTGTATGTATGTCGCTCAAATACATATAAATCTAGGTTGTAATCCATTTATGAATTTTTTGGAGAAAATTTCGTCTTTTTTTTATTGCTTTCAACTAGCATACTTTTTTTTGAATAATAACAAACAGAAATAATATTCTTTTAATAAAAATTTTTTAATTACCATTGTATGGTGGAGTCCACCACCAATATTATAGACTTAATTATGATATAAACAATGAGTTTTATGTTTTTAAGGAAAAAATTATGGATGGAAGGCTCTATTGGTATCATTTATAGTTGCTAATGTTTCTCTTTCCACCCCATCTTGATTTATTTTTTTTGTAAGATTGTGTAGAAATTATATATTTTGGGTTTTTTTCTAAAGGATAAATAAATTAAAATAAAATAAACTACTCAATAAACACCAATTAGAAATCTTTTTATGATACATTGATTAACCTTTTTTAGTTCATCATTTTTAAAAATCCGACATGTAATGGTTAGAAAAAAAAGTCAAAATGAATAGCACATGCCGTACCAAAATACGAAATATTAACAGTAGGATACAATGAGAAAAAAGTTATATCATAGAATCAAAATATCGTTAAAAGTAGATGAAGAAAGCACGAATGATCAATATTCTATATATGCGTTAAACATGAAGCAGGATTGCATTTACGACAGATATATTTAAAAATACTGTAAATTTGTATAGATATTTTGAAAAAAATACTTCATTATGATTTGATTTTTAATAATTTTTTTTTGGTTGTTTTTTGCCATTAAACTGTTGCAAATTTATAAAAAAAATAAGAAAAAAACTTTGAGACATAGTTGCGTTTAAAATATAATCAATAAAATTTAGTTTTATTTAAGATAGATCAAGCTTTAAAGAAAAACTTTTAGAGAAAAAAACAAAAAAATATCGCCTTTTATTATGCATTTTTCGTAAAAATTTATTATTTTATTAGCTATTGTTATAAAATTCGATATACCAAAATTTTTTCTTCCATTATTTTTATCAAGAATTTTCCTTGAAAAAAATTAACATTAAAACTTTAAATAATTATCATAACTAAAACAAATTTAATATAGACCAAAAAAAATAATCTTTGATGACAAAATTAACGATTATTTTTAAAACTTGACAATAATTTTTTAAAGTAAATCATTATATTTATTTTTAAGCTATTTGTATTCTATAGAAATTTTAAATATGAATAGATGCTAATAAAAATTCACAAGATTTTTATGATATAAATGTAAAATAGTTTTTATCAATAAAACCAGTTTTTAGGTAGAATTTTTGCTTTATTGAATGCTTATAGCAATCTTAACAAATACTTGGATATTTTTTGCTTATGAACTTTAAGAATTTAGCGAGAATAAAAAAATTGATAAAACCAATTTCAATATTATTTAATGTTTATAAAAGGCATGAAAAATAACCTAAAAAACATTTAAATTATAATAAATGAGAAAAAAAGTGTGATAAACTATTTCATTGGAGTATATAAGATATCAATAACTATCTTATTAGTTGTTTTTCTAAAAAATAAATTATTTTTCAATATCAAATACATCTACATGCAAAAATTTTAAAAAATATACATTCTTGTTTTAAAACTATAACACCTTCCAGCATAACAAACATTGACCGTCGAAAATAATGCATTAAAATAATATCAATAAATAAAAAAGTAAAATTTTTGATTTTACCTATTAAAAATACGAATTACATGAAAAATAGCTCTGTGTAAAGGAAGAAAAATAAGATTTATATAAAGATTTAACAAATGAAAAAAATGTTTAAAATTGTAAAATAAATTTTAATCATACATGGGTCGTATGAAAAAGTTTGCTCTTGATCCAAAACAGATTTTTCTTTTTGAGTTTCTTCATTATGGCACATTTCTCTTTTCATGACTGAAGGTCGTATGTCATAACTTGACAGCACCGGATTTGTCTGTAACAATTTAATTTGTTGCTATAATAGTCACGGTGTTACGCTCTACTTTCATGGACCGACATAAGTCTGTTTTATCTTATTAAAAATATTTTTAAGAAAAAATAAAGAGATCATATTATGGTAATATAATAAATTCGAAATTACAAGTTTTTAATTAAATTTAAGAAAATTTTATCTTCTTAATAAAAAAGATTGAAAAGAGTTTTCAACTATCAAATAAGAAAATCTAATATATTTTATATGTTTTATCTTAAATTCTGTGTTATTTTTTAGATGCTTAAAAATTCCTAATATCAACTCTATTTGAATATTTAAAAGTGAACTGCTAATCGATAATTATAATTTCAAATGATATTATATAGACTGCGAATTGACTAAATATTGTTGATGATAAATTATTCTACAAAATTAATTATAAATATTTCTTAAATATTAACCCGGTAAAAGATTTAAGAAAAAAAGAAAGAAAGATAAGAAAACAAAAAATAAAATACAAGACGAAAAATCAAGCCACCATTTGAACTTAAATAAAAAAACAAAAACAATTTACTCTCAAAAAGTCGTAGCCTGCATTTTTTATTTAAAAATTCTGTTACATCTCACCCTGGGAATTAGATACACCCAACATTTTATGGTATTTTTTGTTCTGAAATTATATATCTATTATGTATCAAAATATTTCTATATTCGTGAAAACTGATTTACTTTTTTTTCTATTCACGGGCTCATATTCGAGACGTATTTTTATTTTTATTGTCCCTTTTAAATCATTCTCTGTATTTTAAATTCACTTTAAATGTGGTTAGAAACTATTTGATATAATTTGTTTTATTAACTAATATAAATTTTAATCTACTATAAAAATCAATTTAAACGATTTTTTATTTTAAAAATTTAGTTTCGTAAAATGTAACATATATAAAATTTGCACTGTTAAAAATGTTCGGTCTTATGAAATTCCATTTTTTTGACATGAAATGAATCTTCAGAATTTATTTAGTCTCTAATAGCTTAAAAGTGAATATATCATAGAAATACTTTTTATATTTGCTATGTGAAATTAAATCTGATAAAGTTATATTATGAAATTGCTAATTATTGTGTAGATTTGATTATATTAGATATATAAAAACATTAATTGATATAATTAACATCTGGATAGCGAATGATGAAAATTTACACAAGGATTTTTGAAAAAAAAGAGGGGAAAAAATAAGATCAAATCAATACAAGCGCAAATATTTTGATTTTTTATTAGAATTCATTATATATCTTAAAATCACAACATATTGTAAGTTTTTTTTAAATGTTAATCAAAATTTACAGAAGCGAAAAATAATGAAAACTATCACTTCTATAAATTTATAAATGGTGGTTAAATCAGCTGTATAAAAAATTTTGCTGCCTGTCGATTCTTATAAGAAATCAAAGAGGCATCGGCATTGCAATTTGAAAATATTTATGTGTTTTAAAATATGGAAATTTCATTAATTTTTGTTATTATTTAATTGCTTAACTCGAAATTAAAAAAAAATTTATTATTTTGATAAATTAAAAATTTTTCATGATTTAATTATGCATATTATTTATTTATAATTTTTAGAAGTAATTTCATCGGTTTATCATTGAAAAAAATTTTTTTAGAATGATGAAAATTGGGAATCTATATTATGGCATCAACAAAATTGTTGTTTTACGTTTTTTTACGTTTTAAATGGAATAAATTTATCATTTGAGGTAATACAGCATAAGTGTTGTATTGTTATATTTGAAGGATATCTTTAATACTATGATTTATTTATTGGAATAATCAGTATACTTATCCGAAATCGTCATCATCAAAGGTATAAATCTCTGATTGACTATGGTGTATAGGTTGCTTGTTGCTTAAGGATTATTTATAATTTTTTATAATCCAGTAAGCTGATTCGTAACTTGCATTTTCCATTCGTTTCCTTTTCTTTTCCAACATGAATATCTTTCAGCTTGACAATTATAAAATCATGCTCTAATATACAACAACATATAATAAAGGTATTTAATAACATGAAAAAAGTACAAATATAACAAGTATTTAAAAATTTTTATATAAATAAAAACAAAGAGAATAAATATCTTTTTACTGTTCTTTTTTTGAACTAGACAGCAATTTTTTTTGACTAGCTCTCTATAGATTACTTTGGTGATTTTGCAGTTTTTAAACCACCATCATTTTAAGAAAAGGTTTTAAATTTTATAAATAAATGATATTTAAAATTATTTTGATCCAAGCCTTACAAGATATTTTAAATTTATTCGGTAATCAATAAAAAACACTTGAATAAGTTAAGAGTATTAAATTAAAAGTTTAGAAAAAAGTTTTTTAACTGTAGTTTTTATCTAGATATAGATCTATATATTCTCAATACACCCAAAAGGTGTTGGCTGCTACTGTAAAAAGAACAAATTAGAGGAAGAAAAATGTTTCATCAGTAAAATATTTATTAGTTTCATTCATAATGGCTCTATTCGGATTCACTTCTATAGTAAATTGTTTTCACTTTGTTAGTTTTAAGCTTCTCATCTATGCTTGCAGTTTTCTATTCAACTTTTCGGTAGATTATTTCGTTTTTACTTAAATAATTAATTTTATTGGGATTGAATCAACCCGACTATTATAACAAAATTATATTTTTTTAAAAAAAATATATTATTAGCTGTTTGTCACACTATACCGTTGAATCATGTTAATTATTTTGTTTGTAATTGAAAAATTGCAACTTCAAATTTTTTTTTGATATCTTGATGATTTTCAAACACCATTTTTAGATCCAAGTGTAGTTTCAATATTTTGCAATGCAAGATAAGTCCATAAAATTCAATAAATTTAACTAGAGCATGGCACAGATAAAAAATCAAAGAAACTATCTCATAAGATATCATTATGTTTTTTACATCAAAATTTATAATTTTAAATTATAATCCTGTTATAATTTAACAAAACTCTTCTTGATATAAAATCTAATTTTTTTTACAATCTATTTATTTTGGTTTTTGATCATTATCATCTTTTTGAATATTTTAGATTTGAAACACAAGTATGAATGAAAGTGAAAACATTTCCAATATGATCATAACACAACACACAAAAGGAAATAGTTTTATTAATTTTTATTTATCATATTTAGATCCTTAAAGAATGATATATTTGTTGATATAAAACATGTTTAATATGTGATATGTTAAACATAAATAAACATTATTATTAATAAAATTTGAAAACGTATATTCTTTTCATAATTATTCCACGATTCCTCTATATTGTTATTATATTCTAACAAAAATTGAAAAATCGATATGATTTTTTTACAATAAAAGCTCAATTTGATTGTAATAATTTGTTTCAATTGAGATTCTGTCGATCCAAAGCAATATTTTTTGTGAACCGCTATTTCACTTATTTAGACCTTTTCAGGTTATTATTTCTATCTTTATTCCACATTCCCACTTTCTCTATTGCTATCGTATGTCTTTAAATATTTTTTATTGATAGATCAAGTGAAAAGAATTAATTACATTTTAATCTTATTGAAATCAAATGAAATATAATTTATTTCCTTAATCAAATTAAAATACAATTTTATAGTGTGGTACGATCTGAAAAATCAACCACATTCTTAAAAAAGGTTAGTCTAAAGATTGATAGTTTTGATTCAGAGAAAAAACTGAAATCAAGAATAAGAGAAATGGTGAATTTAGAAAAAAAGAAGTATTTAAAAAATCGTCAGAAAAGAATGGATATAAAAAATAAAGATAACAATTACAAGAAAAAACATTTGTATTGGCGGAAATGCTCGCAGTAAAGAGATTTTAAATACCACTCTCTATACGCGACACAGTTATAATATGAACAACACTGAACCTTTATAAATCCATTTACTCCAATTTCTTATTTTAATTATACTCTGGCAATCTATAATTTAATTTATATATGAATTTTCTTAATCTAATATTTTTTATAATTAAAATTCAATTTGATTCTTTATTTACATTAATTTCTATGTTTAATATCTTTTTAGATAAAGCACATTTTTAACGTGTGACATTAATGATCCCTGTTACACATCAAAAATTTGATTTTATTAAAATTAGAATAAATAGAAATAAAGAATAAAATATACTGTAAATAATTATTTGTAATCAAATATTAATTAAATTGAAAGATTTTTAATTTTATTGTTTAAAATATTAGATTTAAATCTGTAATTTTGATGCATAAAAATAAATTTATTCAAATCTAATAAAAATAGAATATAATCAAGTTAAACTGTAGATCTACAGCATAAATCAAAAAGGTTTAAATCCTGTAATCTATGTAGTCATTGGATAGATAAGTAAAATAT
The DNA here is from genome assembly GCA_000230595.3 of Edhazardia aedis USNM 41457. Taxonomy (NCBI): domain Eukaryota; kingdom Fungi; phylum Microsporidia; family Culicosporidae; genus Edhazardia; species Edhazardia aedis. Next base: position 939,998 of record AFBI03000001.1, on the reverse strand, counting down.
TATTTCAAAGGTGATACAATCAACCACAAATTTATTACTGATCCTTCCTTTTCATAATTTTATTTTTAATTATACTAGAAGACCCCACATAAAATGGTTAACGATAATACCTTTAATGCTAATTTAAATAATAGCTCCGAAACAGCAAGTGACTGTGCGTCGCCGGATACCTCTCCTGTCGACTCTCGCCACTTTAACATTTTAATAAAACGTTTAAATCCATAGAAAATTGAGGAAAACAAAAAACAATTTGAACACAATAAAAAGGTTTTAAAAGAGTCTAAATCGGAAGCTTTTAGATCTGTTTATGTTCTTACAGTGGATCATGGCAATTTTAAAACAAACAAAATTATTGTAACGCCAAACACTAATTTAAGAATTTTTTTGTATTTAAAGGTCACTTACTAAATATATATCAATAGTAAAAAATATTCATTTTTTTAGATTTTTATATTTTTTATTAAAGTAATATATTATGATAACATTTAAATGAACAGTTAATTTTCATAAAAAAAGTAGAAATCAGATATATTAAAAAATTATCTTACTATAATTATAAGATATTAATTTAATTTTTGGAATCCTTAATGTATTTTTATAGTCTATTGTATAATGTTTTTTATTGCAGAAATTTTAATAACTGTGAAAAAAATCATGTTAAAATATTTTTGATATGTTATACATGCGTTATTCTTAATCAAATTAACCTTTAATTCAAAAATTTCAAAACCATTTAATAATTTTTATTTGTTATTTTTGAAGATGGTTTAAAAAAAAATGTCTTCATACCCCTAAATGACGCTACCTATCAGCGAAAAATATAGACCAAAAGCTCTTACTGAAGTTTTGGGCAATTCTGAAGTTGTGCGTTCTTTAAGTAAAATTGCCGCCAGTGGGATATTGCCGCACATGTTATTTTATGGTCCACCCGGAACAGGCAAAACAACTACAATTCGAGCGTTAGCGTTTCAGCTTTACGGATTAAATTATAAATCTAATATTCTGGAACTCAATGCAAGTGACGAAAGAGGCATTGATACTGTTAGAAACACAATTAAATCTTTTGCACAAACTATTTCTTTTAAAAATACAATGAAATTGATAATCCTAGATGAAGCTGATTCAATGAGTCGTGATGCTCAAAATTGTATGCGCAGAATTATTGAAGATTTTAGTTCCAATGTTCGTTTTTGTTTGATCGCAAATTACTCTTCAAAAATTATTCCTGCGATACAATCTCGATGTACTAAATTTCGTTTTGCACCTGTAAAAGATAGTAATATCGCACAGAGAATTGAAAATATTTGCATAAAAGAAAATATAAAATTCAGCAAAGATGGTATTCATGCTATAGTTCGCTATTGTAATGGTGATATGAGAAAAATTATGAATGATTTAGAAGGTATAAGCAATGCATATGGTCTGATAGATGAATTTTCGGTGAATTCTATTTGTGGTGGAACGAGTGAAAAAATTTTTGATGAGTTTTATAAAATTTTATTCACAAATGATTTCGAAAAAATACTTTTGAGTTGTCAAGTTATAAAAGATAAATACTCGATTGATTGCGATGCATTAATTACGTACATATCTGGTTTGATTGTAAAGAGTGATATTTTAAAAAAAATGCAAATTTTGAAGATCCTGTCTGATATTCAATATAGGCTTTCTCTGGGATGCTCACAGGAAATACAAATGGCCGCTTTTATATCATGTTTTATTCATTTAAGATAAAATCTGCAAAATCTATATATTTAACAAAATTTGCATTTTTTTGTAAAGCGAATAATGAATGCAAAATAAAATTTATATGATTTTATCTTTTTATAAAACATAATATTTTTTTTTCTAATAACAAAATTTCACAGTTTATAGATGCCCATTTTTTCACAGTTTTTATATTTGATTTGTTGTTATGTAGAAATTTATTTCAAGAACATTATTGAATTTAGAAATCCAAAAAACATCATCATGGCATTGCTTATTTATATAATTTATATCATCTAATACAATAAATTGAAAAATAGCACTTTTTGAGAAATATGTTTTGTCAAATTCTTGTATTTTTTTGAATTCATCAGAAATTAATTTGAAAATCAATTTTGCACACTTTATTATATAATCAAAATAATTTCATATATTTTTTTATTTACAACTATTTCTATGTTCCTGCACTCACCTAAAATTCATTTTTTTCAATTTTAAGGTTTTACGAAAAATTATAGAAAAGCAACTATTAAAAGTTTTAAAAAAATACTAGATATAAAACAAAGATTTTTTTATACGACAAATAATATAATAATTTAAAAATATTACAATAGAGAATGTCTTTTTCTGGTTCATTTAATGAATTTTAATAAAAAAAAAAATTTCTAACAATTTAAATTCATACATGTGTACAATCACTGTATCACAAACCCTCAATGAATGGTAATAATAATTTTTTTGTGTAATTTTATTCAATTGGTTTCTTTGCCAGATTTTTCTTAAATTATTTTTATATTTTTAAGAAAAAACCGAAAAGAATTTAAAATGTAAATTATAATTTTAAATAAATTGTGCCCTTAAGAAAATTAACAGTAATCTTCATATGAATAGTAATTTACCCTTCCAGGAAAGGGAGAAGGTTGGACAAATGCAAACACGTTTTCAGGAAATTCGAAACGAATGTTCAACATTGTAGATTATTTCCTATAATTTTTTCGTGAATCCAATCACCACAACCATATCCATTGGTGGATGTGCAATGACACAATAATGTTTACCTCCGAGTACTTAGGTTTATCTCCACGTCCTCTATTCAAAGGGAACCCCAAAACAATAACAATAGATCAACAGAGAAGTAGAGTTAATTTGAGAGACGGCACCGAAAGTATCAGAGCCACCAGCAGGACCAACCCTAGTAGGTAAACTAGTATCCAAGTATATAAATTTGCTCATAACAACAGTACCTCGTTTAAATATCTTTACGCAATTTTCTCACGCCTTTCCAAAGACTCTTCGTTGGTCTACGGCAAATATATCCAGATCTATTCCTGTTAAAGTAATATATTACTTGCAAATAATGTTTAATAATGTTGTTTGTATTTTAATATTACTAGTTATAAACTATATTTGCATATATTTATTTTAACATTTTTTATATAATAACACGCGAATGTTATGGATACCAAATTTCTAATTTTTTAATCGTATTTCTGTGCTGAAAAGGTGACCTTTTAGTATGGCGTAAATTTTTTTTCAAAATTAGATTCATACAAGAAAAATTTATCGTTTGTTTTAACGATAACACCGTGTTTTATTCAAACATGATAATTTTTGAATCTTTAATTAAGTCTTCTACTAGATAATTCTTCATTGGTGCTTTATAACTAGAATATTAATACTTTTCTAAAAATGAATCTTTCGCTGCAGATTTTTTTAGTTTACCTAAATTTTATTGTGGCAATCGGCCGTTCAAAAAAAATGCAGCGATTTAAAATTAAAAATAGTTTGTTTCATGTTGATCTTTTTAGAAACTGTCTTGCCGTATTTATGTTTCGCACCGTTTCTTTCCCTAGATAATGCTTCCTTATTTATGCATAGGGTTCTGATGCTTCGGTCTTAATTAACAAAAACGTCAGGTGCTTCCAAACAGATGCTTTTTATTGTACGATAACAATGATCTTCATTTGTTGCAATCTGATTGGTCTCTGTGAAGAATTTTTTAAAATGAACCTTTTAATAACAAGTTTAAGCTTTTTCAGTATTTTAGATAAAGCTTACAGGTAAGGAAATAGGTAAGCATTATTATAAATAAGGTGGTGAAGTTGCAGGTAAATAAAGAGGGAATTATTATGAAAATTAGGTATGAAAGTTGCTATACGAGCTAAATATATTAATCACGAAGTAATTTTTGGTTTATTTTTAGCTTGATTGTCATGTGTAATAAACTGGTGTATCACAAGTATATGAAAAAGCGATATTGATATATATTAAACAACTTTCATTCATATAAATTATTGAACTTTAAAAAATAATAATATTGTATTCAGGATTACGAAAATTACCATAAATTATAACTAACAACAGAATGCAAAAAAACACAATAAGTTAGTAAATAGTGCCAAAACACCTTCTTTGTTGTTAACTATGTTATTTTTCAAACAATTAAGTAAAATAACTAAACAATTTAGAACTAATTTTATGTATTGTTTTTATTGGTTTCATGAAGCATGTGCATTCTACTGGTTTTTATTATTTTACATAGCTTCTTCACCATTTTAAGGATGGTTTTTTTTCTATAAAACATTTTTGCTGAATATTTGGATTTTTTTATTAATTCACATCATTTAATATATATCATGTGTTCGATTTTTTAGTACTTCCAAGAATTTTCGGTATCGTTTTACATTTAAATCATGTATGAAGACATATATGGTGTAAATTTAATTTTTCCGTATCGATCTGGACTCTAATTTTCCAACCATCAAACAACTCAAATTTGTACTATCTCAATTATTTAATTAATTGTCAATAGTTTGGAAACACCATAAAAATAGCTATATGTTTACTACATTTATACTTTTCTTATATATATATATATATATAAATTAAAGGATATTTAACTAAATAGAATATTTTTTATTATCACAAATTTTACCTTTTCGAAAAGATCGAAAAAAATAGTCACATTTATAGAACATAGATGATGATTTTTTTGAAAATATTATATAAATTGAAACTTTGTTTGTTCTAAAAACGATGCAATAAAACAAGAAACTGGTTTTATTTTGATTTTGTGGTTTATTTTATCTAGGTAGTATTATATATCAAAAAAATTTCATTTTTATACTCATCGTAGCCAATTCAAATGGTGTAAAAATCTACTAAATGGCAAATTTGGATATTGTTTTCTTTTTTATTTTATTTTAATAAGATCTTTAAGACTACATTTTGACTGGTTCGTATAGATTCTATATATCTGTCTATCAAACATAATGTTGATTAATGATTGTTAGAGGCTACCATAAATATTAGCTTATATGAACACTGATACTAAATAATTGATCGTAAAAATAAAAAAACATATCAATTGACTATCTGGCTATAACAGTGTTTTTAGATATTTGGTATAGAATTTTAAATAAAAAATGAAAGATGCAACACCAAAGAATTTATTTTATTTAAAGTACAAACAAAAATAAAATTTGAATTAAGTTTTTTTCAATTTGCATTTTAAGATAAACATTATTTTAAAAATTATGTTATATTCTATTTTGAAAAATATAATTATTGTAAATTGAAGATTTTTCACATTTTTTTCTTTTCAACACTTAAAATAATATTCTTATTTTAGTTTATGATGAATAAACGTGATTGTCACTACAAATAAGTGTGTTGATATATTTAATATATCGCTAAATGTTGTTTCGTCCTTTTATCATATACTTTATATGTATATATGATAAGAATTTAAAAGAAAATCTAATTTCCAAAGAAGAAAAAACTGCCGATATTTTTAATTATTTATGTTTCATTATAAAATTTTTCAATACAATTTATAATTAATAAATACTTGTAAATGCTATGAACTTTTATAAGTGAATTTAATAAATGATTTATTTGAGGAAATTACAGTTTAAAGCATAAAATATTGAAATTTTTGAAGATTATATATGTAAAATATAAATTAAATATTCCATAAATTAAAGTTGTATTTATATTTTTTAACAGATTATAATACTAAATTTGTAGTTTTTTTGTCGTCGTATAATTTTCTAAAATTTCAATTTGATTGAAAAATGTTGCCTATCATTACAGGATACACTATATTGCAATTAGTTAAAATAATCTATATGATCGGAAACATCAATTTAACTAAACCAAAATATATTTTGAAACCATTAAATTGACTATAGTTAATATAATATTATTATTGTTGTCATTATTGCACAATAATAATTTATAATTATTGACTGGTGTTTCAATAATGTAAAATATTTTCAACTGACTTAATTTATAATGATTTTAATAATTCAATTTTCAAGTTTATAGTTTGACCGTTTTTGAATTGGTTTTATTTCTTAAACTGCTTATAAAATCAAAAAAAGAATATTTTAATGATTATTTAATCCTTTAATTACTTGAATTAGACCCTGAAAATCGATGCGATACAACAAGAAAAATTTTTTACAAATCTTTATCTTGTGTAAACATAACTTTTTGCTAACTTAAAATTTTTTTAATATTATTTTTTACAAGCACATTGACCGTTTGTACTTATAACGTATACATAATTATCAAAAGAAAAAAATTAAAATAGAATTTTTTATGTTTTTCATTATACAAAACTTTATAAATAAATAAGAAAAAAGTTACAAACAAGCGTTTGTTTAAATACATTTAAATACAAATTAATTACTTATAAACCTATGGTATCAGATAGATTGATATTTCCGCATTTATAAAAATTTTAAAGTTGAAATGTGAGCATTTTATAAATAAAAAACCGAGAAAGAAATATAAACAACAAAATAGACATTGACTTTTTTAAAAAAGATTAGAAATAAAAGTTCGATTGAATCGATATTGTTTGTGTTTTACAAGATATTAAAAATTTATAACCTTTAAATAACCACGGCAATCAACTACAATGATTACAGAATAAAATTATAAATTTTATATATATATATACAATAAATTTAAACGCATAATTTGGTATGAATTAAATTATTTTACTTCATTTATACAGAATTAGTTTCTAATAACTGTAATAACTATAAGTGTACTGAAACTAATTGATTTGAAAAAAAACATTTATTACCTAGTGATAATTTTATTTTATCAACTTTATTTTATATAAGTTTTGAATTAATTTAGTGAATTGATATGTTAGTATTAAATTAGAAAAAAATATAATATTTTAAGAAACACATAAAAAAAAGATATATATGAAATATAGGTGGCATATACTAAAAAGCAGATTTTTTCTAACCAATACCAAAATATTACTTTAATGTTTTTATTGTTTAAATTTATGTGGATTTTAGTAAGTATATTTGAAATTGAAATTCCTCTAAATTCAATTATTTTGTTTCTGAATTCTTTATATTCCTCAATAATTTTAAAAGCGATTATATAAAGAAAAAAGCATAAAGCATATAGAAAATATTGGCAAAGATTTTAAATATACAAACACTTTAAATAATATTAAATAAAACCTTTATTGAACATTTATTTTTGATTTTTTCACAGAAAGTTCTTGAAATATCTATGTTGATAAAAAGTATTTTTACTTAAATAGCTAAAATATGCTGCACGAAATATCGCAACAATAAAATGATTGTGTGTTAGCAAAACAATATATAACTGTTTTATGGATAGCAACATTTTATAAATGGATCGAGACCTCAACTATAGATGTACTTTAGCTTTTGATCTGATGATTTAACAATATGATTTGCTATTATTAATATGTTTACTTATCCATAAATAATTGGATATTTTACATAATTATAGGCAACTTTAGGTATTATTTTCGTATAATTAGATAACTCTATATAATTAGGGTTTTTCAATATACAACACCACTAAAAAGTGCGTAAATATAGGCAATAAATGAGTGAGTACCGGACAAAAATGTTTAAAATTTTTTCATGTTTAAATTTATTCAATTTAATTTTTATCTAGGCTTTAGCATATTTCTGATCATCAAAATTTAAATATTATTCGGTTTAGTTAAAAAAAATATATTTTTGGTGGATTAAAAATATATGCAAATAATTCGATATAATTTCATCTCAACTATGTCGAATTCTATATATTACTAACTTGATTTACCTATCTTATATTTTTAAAAATAACATTTAATAGTCTTGAAAAGAAATCTAATTTACACAATCTTATGTTTTGAATGTATAAAAGATCTTCAAATTATTTAAATATATTTTATATATTTTTGCGTCAATAAATTTTTATGATCTAAATGTAGTCAAATGGTTTAACAGAAAGAAATCATGCATATTAATAAAAAAATAGTTTTATTTAAAAGGTTTATCTAATTCGCGAAAAATCTAATCAGAACCGAATAATTATTTACAATGCAATAAAATCATAAATAAGTACAACATAAAATCATAATATTTTCTAAAATTCAATCACAACATTCTTATCATCATTTATTTAAAATATTTCGATTAATAAAAGATGTTTTTTTAAACAGAATGAATAAAAAAATGGTAAAGGTCTTAAATAGTGTAAATTTCTTAATATTTCTATTTAAATAAGCACTATATAAACAAAAAAAGAAATCATTGGTATTACACAAAAAAGTAGTGCCCAATTCTATAGCCATTGTATTTTTTTTATAATACAAGATTGTTTTCTATTTAGTTGATTACATTAATTTTTTGATAATTAAAACCATACTAAGAAATTTAATTTTCTTTTGAATAATAGAAAAAATGTTCAAAATTTTTTATTATATTTAAATCACCATTTTTAAAAACATTTAAAGGTTTCTATATTAGATATTTATTTTGTATCGATTTTGCTTATCATCTATGAATTTTTGAAACTTTTTTAACAAAAAAACGAAAATTGCATATAACATTTTTATGATTAAAACTGACAGAATATTTTGAATGTGCTTACTGAAAATCACGAAAATAATGATATTCTATATTAATATCTAGTTTTATTGCAATTATTTATATCGTTCCTATTTTTGCTATAAATAAATGATTTTTACGGTTTTTCATTTCTATATTTTTGTACTTATGCATATTGAAGTATAAAATTGTGAATTATAAATTTATATTGTTAGGACAAATTTAATGTTACATTTGCTTAAGTCAACACAAAGTAATGTTTAATATTTATTTTTGGTAATTATTATATGCGAAAATACATGTTTTATAAAGAATTTCAACATATCTCAGCATTAAACAACCTTAAATGAAATTTTATTATGCCTTTATAATAATATGTAGTTTTTTTCTGCTTATGCAAAAATGACAGTCCATGAAACATCCTAATTGCATGTTTTATGTTTTTTCGAAATAGAGCATAGTTGTTCATTCATTTATAACCTTGTTTTTATCAACCAATTATTATACAAAAACCACCTATTTTTTCATTTTTTGATGATTTTTATAATGATCTTTTTAAAGTTTAAGTCATACAAAACTATACTTTTTTGATCGAAATTTATAAATTCGATGTAAATTTTTTTGATATCTTACAAACATTATTAATTTTTGAAAATTATTAATAAACAATTGAATAAATTTTTTGTGATTACTTGGGTATTTTTTCCAAATTAACATAATAAACTATGTAAAAAAATATTTATATTTAGTTTATTGGGAAAAATTAAAAATTAGAAAAAATATTAAAATAGATTTTACAATATGACCTTTTTATAAATACAAAATCAAATTTCATTGCATTAATGTGTTTATTTGTTAACAAAATTATTTCCTATTATTAGAAGCATTCGTTTTGATATTTTTTAAAGGTTAATCTTTAATATGATATAAAATACGTTCAAAGGAATTTTTAAAAACAAAAATCAAATAATATAAATAACAATATTCATATACAATATTTTTTATTTATATTTTTTGTGTGCATAATGCAACTCGGTATGTTGAAACTATAAGAATTCAAATATAAAGGTATAAATTTTTCATCATAATGGTAAAAATTCAAATTTACTATATTCTAAGAAACAATCATTAAATTTACTAGAATCTTATAAAAATTGTAGATGTGATACAAAAAAAGTTTAGCTGCTATCTATTAAGGTTTTATAGTTGAAAATTAAGCCATATTATATTGTATTTGGGTTTATCAACATTAATAGTAACTTTAGGAAATAGAGAGTAAAAAATACTATAAAAATTTATAATTAATTTTGTATCTTTGCACTTTAAAATTTTGCAAATATAAATTATATAATTTAATTTTTTTACACATTAATTAAAAATAAACAAAAAGTGAGGTAATACCTATTAAAACAGTAAAATATATGTTTTTTTTATTTTCATAAAAAGAAAATAATGCAAAATTTATTTAGAAAAATGTAATTTTGCCAACGATCAATTGTTTAGGTGTTTAATGAATTTTTTTCAAAAAAATATAGTGTTTCATTCACAGAAAACATTTCAAATATATTTAGCACAAAAATTTTCTTATATTTAAATATAAAAATATAAATGTTTTTGTATTTAAATATATTTTTTATATATTTATTGAGGCTTTCTTACATAAATTAAATATAGAAAATGTATTTATAATCATAATATTAAGCTTTTTTTCAGAGATACATTCTATAAACTACTTTTGCAAAAAAAAAACAATTAAAAATTGATCATACCTTGCACAAGACTGTAATTATTTTTTATTATAAAAGTAATTATTAAATACGGAAAAAAATTATTAAAATTGACATAATTTTTTTACTTAAATGAATATTTAAATGTATTTTTTTACTTGTACATACATTTTTTTATAGCAAATTAATTTTAGACTTTTCAAGTGCATTTTTTCATTTTTCTTTGTACGATTGTGTGGTACAATAAATGAACCTCGAGGTAAAAATTAAATAATAAAAGTTATACCAAAACCTATTTTTTGTTATTCTCTTTGTATTTTATAATTTTATTTTAATTAAAAATTTATTCCATACAAAAAAGACTATAGTATAATTCAATACCATAATCCAAAATCTATATATAATTTATTTTATAAATTATTTTTTAAACTTATAAAAAGAATATGATTTTTAAATATAGAAAAACAGAATATCATTCGATTCATAATACCTTTCGAATATTTTAGAATATTTCCTGCTTTTTATCCATCACATATTGAAAATATAGATTTATAATATAAAGCCGTCTTTAATAGTTCTTTTCAAGCGCAGAGTTATTTTTTTAATATCTATATGTTTGATTTTAACACAATTATTTTGTTTTATTTTTATATTATATTAATAAGCTAATTTTCATTCTTTAAATAATATAACATTTTACCAAACATTTTAAAACACTTACTGACCGTTAAATTGTTTTATAAAAAAATAAGATGTTCATTTTATAGAATTAAATGTTTTTGAATTGTTTAAACTTAGTTTAACAAATAATAATGCTACAAAATTATATGAATGTTTATTACTAATTATGGTAAACAAAATCTTTTCTTCTTTATTCTATTTAAAATTCGTAATTTTTTTATACCATATCACATTTTTTGTTTATATTTGTCTCAATAAATTTTAATTTTATAAATTATGTTTTTTAATGCACAAATAGTTTTATATTATAAATTTAAAAAAAGTAAAATATCTATGACATACATTTTTAATTTTTTTATTCTTGGAAATATCAAATAAAAGATAAATAGTGTTCTCTACACAAAAGAAGTTATTACTGATATCAACATATTCATTTTAATTTTTGAACATATTTAATGATAATACTTTTGTCATTAGAATTTATAATTAACCTTTTTTTTATTTTTAGCAATGTTATTTAAATTTACAAAGATAAAATTGCATTATAACAGATAAGTATTTAATTTATAGTAATTCACGCAAAATTACTTAAAGCTAATTGTATAGAAAATAAATAAAAACATAAGTTACATATAAAAAACAAATTCATACATATGATATATTATAACCAAAAAAAATGTCAAAATTTTGTAAGCTTGACAGTTTTTGATATTAAAATCTACCTTAAAATTATTTATTTTTCACCTGTGCTTCTTTATTCAATCCAAAAAAGATGCTTATGAAACTAAGACAAAAGGAAAAAAAAATTATTTAATATTAAATTATCGTTATTCACATGATGGATTGTAAATTTTAAAGAAGTTTCAATTTATTGTTTTAGAAATAAAAATATCTAATTTAAAGGCTTGATTTGCATTGCTATATTTTTTTATCTATTAATAAAGAAAACATTGGAATAATGTTGATAGCGATATCGCGTTTCTGCTTATTGAAATTTTAAAAAGGATATTTTAAATTTAATAGACAATTATCATAGGAGTAATTTAAATGCAGAAAACATTTTTTTTCGTATTATTTTAATACCAAAGCGAGGAAAAAATTTTTATTTTTAAGTTAATGTGATTTGCAGAAAGATGTATAGTTGATATTTTTTTATTAAATGTGCGCATATACTCAGATAAGCAAACAAAGGTACGACTTAAATATTTATTGTAGCGTTTTATATGTTAAAAGAAAAGAAATATTGTTCTTTTTTATAATTTTTACCTTAATTTGTCGCTTGTAAGCAACATCTTGAAGATAATTTCTTGCTCTAAATTTTACATATTATATTTTCAAAAAAACGATTTTCAAATATATTTGTTGCCTTTTAAAACAATAAACGCTTTTTATTAAGTGATAGATTTATTAGTATGAAAAGTTGATTTCGATAAAAAAAATTTTATACTTAAAATAAATAATTTTATATATAAAACACATTTCTTAACGACACTTCAATTTTATATTTTTCAAAGTACAATCAGTTGAATTTTTATAATAAAATAATAAAAAATATGTTGGAACTAACAAATAAAAAAGAAAAACGCAGAATTTACATAGGGATATGTCAATCGTATTCATTAATTGGACTAAGTAAAAAAAGAAATCTGCTATTTGTTGGTTACAATCGAAATTACTGATTGATTTCGGTTTAAAAGGGACCTAATACTACTCTTGCTTTATTTACAAGTAAAAGAATAGAATATGATGGCCTCATTATAGAAGAAATTTCATGAGGTAAAACCTAAGAAATCACTATTCTGGCAACAGAAAGTGTTTTTACATTCTCTCCAGTATTTCATAAACATACATTTTTTCGTTATTTTTCTTCGTTTTAACGAAAAAGTCGACATTGTTATATGATCTACTGAATAAATATACATCTATTTTATCAATAAAACCACGAAAATAATCGGCACTATATTTTTACTTGATCATTATTGTGAATTTTATTTTGTTAAACATATGAAAGTAATATATTCTTAAATTTGGTTAGGTTAGATATGATTTTTTCAGAAAAGTTCGTCATAACAACGATCAACTCTTCGTTTATTAATTTTCTATATATTTAAGTACGCTTTAATAAATACTTCTTTTTTTACCCTTAATTTATAGGTAATGTTATAATACAATTTTTTCGATATTTGTTTTTTTAAAACTTTTTTTAGTGGTTTTTGTGCGTGTAAAAAAAGATAAATATTTCATTTCCGAAACCTATTGACTTGATTCAATTTCTTTTTAAATTAGTATATACCTATAGAATCAGGACGAATAAGTTTATTTAATATTCATTAAAGCCTTGATTTTTACACAGACAGATTTTAAAAAATTTATTTTTCGCATATGAAAGTTTTTTTTATTTTGATATATAAATAAAATATATTCGATTGCATAAAATGTGAATTTTTATGATTCTTTGTAAGGGAAAAAAACTAGAAAAGTATTATACGTGTTGTAAAAAAGAATTTACGATTCAATACAGTAAATTACAAAAATTTATATTTTAATAGAGTTTTGCGTTCTCTCAATGAAATTAGTAATATAAAAAATATATTTATGTTTATTTCTTATTTTTAGAAAAATAAAAAAACACGTAATATTATATACACAAATGTTTATGGTTTTAATTTTTTTAATGAAAACATTTTTAAATTGAACTTACTATTTTTCACCTTTTCACTAAGTTATCGTCTTTTAATAAAAATAAATGTCTAATTAAATATTTAAACTAGAATTTAATATGGTATTTGTGTTTGTTTTATACTTTTTTCCCGAAAAATCAAATCAAATAATAATGCAAACACTGCATTGAGAGTTAGAAATTTAAAATTTTAAAATACAATCATATATCTTTTTATTTCATATATATGTCGATATTTTGTATAAATACTAATATACTAATGTTTTTAATGTTTATTTTTATGCTTTTTTTGGCTTCACAGAATATTTTTTTCTTTTATTATAATGTGAATCTTGGTTTTTTTATAGATATTTTATCAAATACGAATACTTAATATGATTTTTTGTGTAATTTTAATAATTTATCTCTTTCAAAATTACATATTGTTTATTTAGTATGTTGATATTAAAAGTTGATTTATATTATCTATTTTTAAAAAAGAGTTTTATATGATGCTCAACGCGTTTTAATTACAAATTTGCATAAAATATATCCAATATGAAATGGTAAAATATCTCTTATATATATATTTCTAATTAAGATACCATTTAACAAGCAATTAAAATGTTTTTCTAAAAATTTAAACCTTTAGAAAACATGAATCATGAGAGAATATATATTATCTCTTTTTTTCGATGTTTTGTGTCTAAAATTAAATTTTCTCTTATCTTTACCTAATTTTCCGTGTATAATTTATATTTTATTGTTAAATATAATGTTTTTTCTAAAAATAATAGATTTTTTTTCTTATAAATTTTATCCGAAAAAATTTGATCGAAATTGTTGAGTGAATTTTAAAAATAGACATATAAAGTTTTTTATTTAAATCATATAAAATTTTTTGAAATAACGAATAATAAAACTAATTTTTAGAAATTAAAACGAATTGAATATTAAAATTTAATTTAATTTGATCATAAATATTTCCGATTCTATAATATTTTAAGAATTATAATTTAGTAGTAATTAGTATGTTTAATAAAACAAAAATTATTATAGTTCTTCAGTTTAGAAAAAAAGGTTGTTTAATTTACATTTTACCGTAAAAAAGAATAAACATAAAAAGAAAATTTTCCTTTTTTTATTCTAACATTATTTTTTTATAATGATTTCGTTTTTTCAAGTATTTATATTTGCAATGTATTTTTTAAAGAATCCTACAAATTTAAACTAAAAAAAACTGTTTCTATTAATTTAATTGTAATACGATAGGAAAAATCGATTTCTAAATTTCAGTATATGTCTGAGCTTTAATTAGAACTAAAATTGATCTTAGTGCAGTTTTAGTACTATAAAATATATAACCCATGTAGATTAAAAATTGTTTTCCTTGTAGCTGGGCTTATTGTTTATTTGTATCTCAAACAAAAAAAATTTTAAGGGAAAACATCGCATCAAATTAAAGGTCCTAAAAAAATAATGAATATGATTGATATAGAAAAATATGAAGCGAATAATTATCATTTTGATGGTTCATAAGATCCCATGGATTAAAATTAATTTACCAAACGAAGAAAGCGGATATGTGAATATCTACAATGAAAAAAAAATTTAGGAATAATCCAGACATGTTTCGTCAAAGGATATAAGCTAGCTAATTTTATAAAAAAAATATGTTTATTCGTTTTTTATTTTTCTTTTTAAATTTGATATTTTATTGAAACGCACAAGATTATTAAAAAATTTAGCTAAATTATACAAACTTTTTAAATTCAAAAAATATAATTTTAATTTTTGGTTATTTCTTCTTCGAAATAGAGGAAATCAGTATAAATTTTTGTATGTTTTTTTTTGTTTTAATAATCTTTTGGATATTTTCTTATTAAACCTCTTTAAAAATCTATTACATAAATATACAAAAAGTGGCAAAATGATTATAATATATTCCAATTTGGTAAAAAAATATTTTTATTTTTTTTTTAAATGATTTTTCTGGTTTCTTTTTCAATATTTTCATTTTATTGCATAAATATATTTATCGAATTTTTAAAAGTAGTCGAATTCACTCTTCGGGATATATTCCAAGTGATCCACATATTTATCATGTTTGCTATTATTTGCTATCTTGTATGTATCTTTTTCTATTTCATCTTTGACTTATCAATTTATTTACTTAACTTACTTAGATATAAATTATTATACTTTTTGGTTTGAATAACGGTAAATCTTTTCTACAATCAGATTGATCCCTTATATTTTGTTTTTGATCGCCAATTTATTTTTGTATCTATAATTTTTATACACACTTAAATTTAGTGCCAAAAGAATTTTTTTTAAAACTTCTTGTTGCTTTAAAATTCTTTCAAGATCTAATAGCGTCAAAAATAGTCATTTTTTTAAAAAATCTAAAGATATTTTTTTTATTAAACAATTTTTTTTGTAAGAAGTTGAATTGAGATAATTGGACATAAATTGGTTCTTCAAAGACATAATAACTATTAGAAGGGGATTATTTGCATATTAAAAAAGTAAAAACTCTTTTCACATACAAAAATATGGAAAATTCGACTCTAATATGTATTTTACTAGAAAATTGCTTTTTTCAATTAGAATAAAAACAAAAAATTAATAAAATACATCACTTTTTTATAAATATAAATAGTTTATATTAATGTAGTTATTTTAAGATATTTATTTCTCAATAAAATAATAGTTTATTTGTTTTTTGCAATTACAATGAGTGATATACTTAAGTAAATTATAATATAGTCCATGAATATATACGAAATGAACTTAATTTTAATATATATATAAAATATTTTTGCTGAAAAAACTTATTGACGATAATAGATATGTCATGAATCAATATATATTAGTAAAGAATAATTGTTTTATCGCATAAATACCAATGAAAAATCAGTTCTATTTGATTCTTCAATATGTTGCCCTTAGATATATTTATAACGTAATTGCGTTTTTTGTTAAAAATATTTATAAATTCAAATTAATAATTATAAAAACAAAATTATTTAAATTTTTCCAATAAAAACATTTCCAAAATATCAAAAAAGTTATTCCGCAATAAAGTTAGCAGGAAACCCTACAAAGCTGCTAAAAATGCTCTCCATCAACACCTTTTTCTTTTTAAACTACACTATTGCATAAAAGACTGAAGGTAAATAATGAATTTTTGAATTTTTTTTTACCACTTAAAAATATCTAAAAACAAAAAAAATGAAAAAAATCATTGATATTTACAAAAAAGCCAAAAAACATTCAAATTTTCGATGTGATGTTCATAATTTTGATTATAATACGTGGTGAGAAAAATAATTTACAGTTTCCTAGTATATTTATTTGCAGATTTTGCAAATTAGTAGCAAGAACTTTCACTAGTTTTGTTTTCATGTGATAAAATATATTTATTAGATTAATATTCGAATTTTCATATATTATTAAAAAGTTAAAAATTTTGCAATTTAGAAACAAACAAAATCGCCTTTCATGTTCAAAACAACAAATTTATCATTGTCACTTAAATCTGATCACTAAAATTGTGCTGGTAAAAATGCCATAAATAATGTATTTTGTTTCTATATTTTGATATATATTCTAAGTGCACTATTTAGCTTAGCCTATGCAAAAATTTTAATCGCGCTAAAAAAATGAATTCGTAGTTTTATCGTGTCTGATTGCTTTCTTAATAATAAAGACGTTTTTATAATTGTAAAAAGACCTATAAACATGTTTACGATCTTTATTATAAATAAAATTTGTTTTTGCTGTAAAAAACATATTGATTTTTAGCAACTAACATTTTTAACTAAGAATGAAAAATTTCAAAAACACATTTTTGAGGAATTGCGTCAAATATGATTAAATGTAATTTCTAAAAATTAAACTTAATACTTGATTTCTTCTTATAATTATTAAATACATCACAAGCATTCTAGCGCAATATAAAGTGGGCCAGACTCGGTTTGGAATATTAAACAAATAATATACTTTTTTTTCAAAAAGAAAAATTCGTAAAAAAAGCTATTTTCAAAGAAAACAAGCACTGTACAAATAATTTCATTTTTCAAATCTTTATTTTTATAATGTATTTATCCAGTAATTTTATCATTTATGTGTCGGTCTTTTTATTTAAATTTCACTAATTTGTGTACAACTTTTATTTTACTTTTGAACTAGCGTCATTAAAAATATCCAGAATGCAAAGAAAAATTAAAACAGATTTACTTAGAGATATAACGAATACCAAAAAGAAAATCAAAAAAAGAAAAATGTAGAGACAAATACAAGTTTGAAATGCACATATGAAAGCGATGATTATTTAGTTTTAGAGGTATCTCAGAGACCAGATATAAATTTTGATGATTTTTCTAGGTTTGATAGTAATTATCGGTTGGAATAATACTTAATCTGGTTTTTTTCTTTCATTGTTAAAAAATTATAAAAATCTTTATGTGATCGAAAAATATCAGAAATCATGACTTTTTTATTAATATGTGTATTTCTTTGTGATTTATTTAATTATAATCAAGATGAATAGATACATGTAGTTACTATTTATACAAAAAGTGTCTTGTGGCCAATTATATTATATTAAAATAGTCATTTCAACAATTTCTTAGAGCTGTAAAAACGATCAAAGTAAATTATGTACTTTTTTTAATAATTAATATTTTTAATGTTTTATATCAAATAATTAAATAAATGTTAATTTCAAACAAATTTATTTTTTATTTTTCTTATAATTAAGGTCAATAACATTAATAACACTATACTAGAATGCATGCATTATATAACACGATTTGTATTATTTATCAATGTACAGTTTCACAATATTAATAATTAATTGTTTTTGATATTTAAATAAATGGATAATTATGTTGATTTATTTGATTAACATTTAATCATACGAATAGAAATAAAGCTATAATGGAAACATTTGATCGCCTCGTTATAAATAAACACACATGATAATTTGGTGTAAACATAAATAATATGTGGTATAAATACCACAACTATCTTAAATAAATAATAACAATATTACTTTTTTAGCATTTTTTAGAATAGACTTTAATATTAGTATTTTAAAAATAAATATTAAAAATATTCTTAATTTAAAATTAAAGAAATTGTATAGATAAATTTTTAATATAAAAATATTTCCATTTAAAATTGGTAATTTTTTTAAAGAATAGAAACATCACGAATAATTATTTAAATGAAACGAAATAAAAAAAGGAAGGAGAATGTATAATAAGTTTAATAATAATAGTAGTAGTAGAAATAGCAGTAGTAGAAATAATAGTTTGAATAGTAATAGTAAAAAAAACAGTAGTAATAGTATTGATATTTATAATGACCAACAATTTAATAAACGTT